>JASEKS010000003.1:600000-947752 GCA_030770415.1 Pleoardoris graminearum
CCTAATTGTAATAAACCCTATATATATTTTATAGGGGCTAAATCAGGACTATAGGCTAGGTAAGGAAATAGAGTAATTTTATTATTTTTAAACTAGTTTAAAACGTTCGTTATTATATAAATAGGGACGTTATCTTGTTAAATTTACTAGCCTAAATTAATATTAATATAAAATTTATAATTATAATATATATATTATTATATTAATTAAAAAAGGAGTAAAAACAAGGGGTAAAAAAAGGTTATATAACTTACCCCTGTTTATTAACGGTTTAACTTTAGGTATAAGAATCTAATTTATATAGTCCTTACTAGTATAAGAAGTAGAAGAATTAGGTATTTTAATAAATACTAAATTACTTTTACCTTTTACCTAAATTGTACACTAAACTTATAGAGTAAAATCGTAGCCTATAAAATAATTAATATATTTAATATTAAAAACCTAAAACCGTAGCATAAAAATATATAAAAAGTTATATATATTAATATTTTAAAAAGTTAAAATAACTTACTTTATAATTAGCTAACAGCCAGTGCTCTTCTAATTTTATTATTACCCCTTTTTCTATAATACTTCTTTCTAGCCCTACCCTTTTATATTACTGACTTATCAGAAAATATAGTCTTTTTTAAATTTATATTTTTTAAATTTTTAATAGTCTCTTTAGCGTATTTTACTCTTTTTTTTAGCTTTTTCTTTGTTAATTATTAGTTTTTATTTACTTATATTAATTATATAACCCTTCTCTTTTAACATTCTTTATAATTATCTTTTTAAAATCTCTCAATTATTTTCTAGTAGTATACTTTTATTATCCTTTTTAGGACTTCTAGTTAAGTCTCTATTAATAACTCTTTTATCTCTTTTAGTTAACTTTTTTATTCCCCCTATATAAACTTTTTTTATATTATATTGTTTTTATTCTTTTTTTCTCTATTTATAATACGTTTTATAGTATTATAAATACTAGTAAGAGTTCTTTTTAAAGTAGAAATAATTGTTTTAATAGGAGTATTTACTTATAAAAGAAGATTAACTTTAGATTCGAGTTTTATTAAATTTAACGCTATTTTAAGGAAATAGGAGTCTAGGTTTATAATATTAAAAAGATATTACTATATACTATAATATTAATAATATATTACGTAATTAGTGATTATATAAGTAAAAGCTAAATGTTTACTAATTATATAAATTTATTATTAGATTACTAATATACTTCTAAAAACTAGTCACGTGATCTAGACTAGGCCTAAAAGCGTATAGTAAAACTTTTAGATAAATATATTTACTAACTAAAAAGTTATAGTAACCTAAAAAACGGGGTAAAAAAATTGCCATGTTTAGATAATTTTAATTTATTACAGGTAATTAATAATTAGTAACTAAAACTCTAGTAATAATCTCTATAATAGTCTCTTTTAATTAGTATTATTTTTGTATATTTAGGCCTTATAACTAAACAGTTATATTATTTTAAAACAGGTAATCTTTTTTTTAGTCTTTTCCCAATGTCACCCCCCTGTAAGTATAAAGGTATATATATACTCCTCCTTTTTTAAAACCGCTTTTAGTCGCCCTAAGCCACTACAGCTACACAATTTATTTAATTAATATATAAATATATATAAAGCGTATAAGTAAAGTTAATTTTAAAAATTATAAAAATATTTTAAATTTTACTATATAGCTTTTTACTTAGTATAAATTAAAAATTATAAATATTTTTTAAAATAATTATATTACTACTTAAACGTAGTATAAAAAATTATATTTTAAACTATAAATACAAAAGCTTTGTATAAGTATTAAAATATTATTTTTATATATATATAAGCTAAACAGTAATACTAAACGTATTAGCTATAAAATTATTAATAATATTATTATTATAAGACTTAATATAAATTTAGTAAAATAACTTTAACAAAAAATTATAAAAATAGCTATAGCACTTTATAATATTAGTTTAGTAATTTTTAAAAGTATATAATTATTAAATAATATCTTTTATAGCTAGTTTAGATAGTATTTCTATTTTTATAAATCTAAGCTCTTAAAATATAAAATAGTAAATCTATACTTAAATTAAAGTAATATATATACTTATAATTATTTTATATATCTATTAAATAAAAATTATATAGTTAGACGTAGTAAGCGTAGATTTAATATAAATTTATAAGCTTATATTAAATATTTAATTAGTTACGTAGCTTTTAATATTTATAAAATATAAATACTATTACTTAACTAAGTTATTATAATACGTAATATAATATATAATAAAAATTCTTTGTATAAAAAAAAGAGTGGTCTATTATATAAAAAAGGCTATAAAGTTTATAAATATTTTATATATATATATTTATATATTAATTAAACAAATAGTATAGCTATAGTACCTTAAAATAACTAAAAGAGGTTTTAAAAAAGGAGTAGTATATATATGCCTTTATACTTAATATATTAAAAAAGCTAAGTAAAGTAATACTAAAAAGAGTATAGCGCCTCGCGCTAGCGCGCTAAGCGTACTCCCCTAAAAAAATATTAAGTTAATAAACTCTAATATACAAACTCTAGTACTAATACTATATTTTTCTTTAAAGAAAAGATATATAAAGTACTACTTATATATCTCTTCTCTATTTTTTTTATAGTTAATACAGCTAAATATTTATAACAAACAATATACTTACTAAAACGCTTTTTAAAATACTCTTTAAAAGTAAAAATATATACTAAAGCTTTACGTATTATAGCTATACCTATTGATAATATATAATTTCTATTTTTACTCATTTTTTAGCGAATACTATATTTATCTAAATTAATCTTAACACGCCTACTACGCCTATTATATTAAATATATAAGCTATTCCTGCCATATTCTATCTAGATAGTAATATATAATAAGTTTTCCTTAATACCGCTAAGTATTCTATATATAGCATAATTACCTAGTTCTCTAAGTTAAGTATTTATTAATACTAAAAAATTCTAGATAATAAGGCGTATGGCAATAAGACGTATAGTAATAAAATAGATAGTAATAATATAAATAGAATTATAATACTATTAATAGTAAAGATAATAAAATTTAAAAAGTTAAAATTAGTTACGCTTACCTACGCGAAGGTAATAGTAATAAAAATAGTAAAAATAGTAAAAATAGTAAAAATAGTAAAAATAGTAAAAATAATAGACGCAGTACCGTACTAGGTATAATAAATAAAAAAAAAAGGCGTATTAATATTAATTTTATATTAAAAATATATAGCCTAACTTACGTAGCGTAGTTATATAATATACTATAAAAAGTACTAGTAGTAAAAATAAAAATATCTTAAGCGTAAAGCCCGTAGGGCAATAGGTAAGAGATAGTAAAACCTTTAGTAAGTAAAAATACTAAAAGTAATTAATATTTAAAAGTATTTAGGGGGGCTTATATATAATATATATATATATATATTTAGTACACAGGCTAGGTATATAGGCTAGTAGGTAGGCGTACTTAGTTATTATAGTTAACTATCTTTATAAGTAAGGAAGGATTTGTAATTATAAATAAAAATATTAATTATTATTAAACGTTATACTACCTATGTGTATATAAGTAGAGCGAAAAGTAATAAAAATAAATATAACCTCTATTTTATTTTATGAAAATAAAGTTAAAAAAGTGACTAATAGATTATAATAGTAGTTATTAGTTATCTTATATATTATTATAATTATGGATATAGATAAAGCGCTTAATATCTTTTATTTTAAGAAACCTAACATATGTAATATAAGAGCTATTAATTTAAAATTTTAATATACTATAGAATTAGTACTAAATTTGTATATAAAAATATTTTTAGATTTATAAGTTATATATTAGCTAAGATATTTAGTAACCCAGAGAGCAACCCATAACTAATCTATATATTAGGTTAATTATAGATTACTCTCTAGGTTACTAAATATCTTAGCTATTATATAAGCTATAATAATAAAAATTATATATTTAAAGAGATACTTTTTTATATATTTCTACAGGGCCACGTTTTATGATATTTTATTATTTATTAACTAAGTTATTTTAGTTAGAAAAAAAGATTTTTTATTTTTAAAAGTATATTACTTTTTTAAATCTTTATATCTTATCTAATATCATATAAAGAGAGGTAAAGTGTAGTGCCAATACACTAGTCTAAAAAAGGTATAGGCTAAAAAAAGTTATTAACCCAGATATAGTTATAAAAATAAACGTGTATAAGGACTGTAAAAAATATTTCTTATCTAATATAAAAGCTATAGATTTAGAATTTTAATATACTATAGAAAAAATACTAAATCTATATATAACACTATTTATAACGTAATAAGTTATAAATTATATAATTTATATAGTAATCTAGAGTTGGGTTAGGTAACCTAACTCTAACTTAACTCTAACCTATTTAACTAGCGTACTACTACTATAGCTGTAGTAAGTTATAATATTATTATTAAATTTTACTTTTTAAAATTTTTTTAGATATTTATTTTTTATTTTTTTTTAAAAAACTTAACTAATTTTTATTTATTAAAACTAAGTAGAGTTTTTTAATTTCTATTATAATATAATAGTAAATAGCGTAAATATAATTAAAAATATTTAATATTTTAAGTACTACAAATATACTAAAATTAGTTAAAAATTAATAAAGTCTAGTTTTTAAACTCTTACAGGGGGGGACATTTAAAAAAAAGTACTCTAAAAAGTACTATTTTTAAATAATATAACTTTTTAGTTACAAGGCCTAAAAATACGTAAAAAATACTAGTTTAAAGAGAAAGTCTAGCGGGTTCTATTTAACTATTTAGGGGCTGCTTACTAAGGGGTTTAAGGGTTAAAAAAATTGAGTAAATATAGCAAATTTTTAGAGTCCTATTTTAAACTATTATAACTTTTTATTTAAGGTGTAAAATTTACTTATTTTTATATATATTATAATAGTAACTAAAATATATAAGTATATAAAATATTTTTATATATTTATATATTATTTATATAAATATATATAAAAGTTACTTTTTTACATTTTTAATAATAAACTAGTAATAATAAATTACTAGTATTTAGAATAGTAGTCTTTAGCTTCTATAACTACCTTATAACGGTTAGAAAGAGATAAAATATAGTTATTAATAACTTCTTATAGTATTTTATACTACTTTTTATTAATAACTCTTTTAAAGGCCTCTATACTTTATATACTTAATCCTATCCCTAAATTAGCCCGTTTATTTTTATTTAGTCCTTATTTTAAATAACTCTATATATTTTCTATAGGGGCTAAGTTAGGACTAGAGACTTGGTAAGGAAATAATATAATTTTATTATTTTTAAACTAGTTTAAAACGTCCATTATTTAATAAATAGGGATGTTATCTTATTAGAATTACTAACCTAAATTAATATTAATATAAAGATTGTAATTATAATATAATATAATAATAATATATATATATATATATTATTATATTATTAAAAAAAGGGGTAAAAAAGTATTACAGGGGGGTGCAATGAAAATAGAGTAATTAAAGAAGATCCTATTTTTACAAATTTATATTAAATTAATTAATGAGCCTACAAATAATTAAATAATATCATATTAAAGAGAAGATAATAGAAAATTATATAACTATTTTATATACTAGTTATTAATTACGTGTAATAAATTAAAATTACCTAAACATAGTAATTTTTTAAACCCCTTTTTTTGGTTCGTATAACTTTTTAGTTAGTAAATGTATGTTACTAAAAGTTTAACTATACCCTTTAAGGCCTAGTATAGATTACGTGACTAGTTATTTAATTATTTATTAGTAATCTAATAATAATATTATATTAATAACAAAAATTTATCCTATGCTTATATAATTACTACTTACGTAATATATTCCTAATATTATAGTATATAATAATATCTGTTTAATTTTATAAACCTAGACTCCTATTCCTTCAATATAGCGAGATATTTAATAAAACTTAAATTTTAAATTAACCTCCTTTTATAAGTAAATACTTCTATTCTGATAGTTATTTTTACGTTAAAAGAACTCCTAATAGTATTTATAATACTATATAATATATTAAATATAAAATAATAATAATTATATTATAAATAAAGATAAAAATAGTAGAGTTCCGAACATAATTTAAAGCGTAAAAAGAAGTATTAATAGAGACTTAATTAAAAGCCCTAAAAAAAAAATAATAAGAAAATAGTCTAAATATTATAAAAAACTTCTTATAAAAGGGTTTTAATATAGAAGTGTTATGATATTAATATAAATAAAAAAAAAATCTATAATTTATAAAGAAAACGTAAAAAAAAATATTAAAATACGCTACAAAAAATATTAAAAATATTAAAAATATAAATTATAAAATAAAAAATATTTCCTAATAAGTTAACACTATAAATAGAAGAGATTAAAAGAAATATTATATAAAGAGAGATAATAATAGAGTTAACAAAAGAACTAGCTATTACCTAATAAAAAAGTAAGTTTTTTTAATATTTTAATATTTTGTAATATATACCTTTTTATATATTTTTACGTTATAATTTTATTTTTTTAATATTTATTCTATTAATTATTTTATTAGTTATAGTTTAATATTCTAAATTTAGAATCGTATTTAGTTAAAAGATAAAAGTAATTTAGTATTTACTAAAATACCTAATTTATCTATTTATTGGATTAGTAATAATTATATAAAAAAAAATCTTATATCTAAAGTTAAACAAAAGATAAAAAGGGGTAAGTAACTTTATAGATTTTTTAGTTATTTTTTTAATATAATTATATAAATACATATATATATATATAATTATATTATATTCTAATTATAAACCTGATATAGATATTAATTTATATTACTAATTTTAATAACGTACTATTTTAAGTTATAAAGTAATAGACGTTTTAAACTAGTTTAAGAATATTTAACTTTTTTATTGTTTTTACCTAGCCTATAACACTGATTTAGCCTATGTAACAAATATATAAGATTATATAAAATTTAGGGTAAATAAAAATAAAAATCCTAATATAAGTATAGACTTTAGTTTAAAAAGTATAGAGGCTATTAAATAGTAATTTTTAAATAGTAGAATAGAAAAGTATAAAAAGTTATTAATAATTATATTATATTACTCCCTAGCTATTGTAAAATACCTATAGAAGCTTAGGGGTACGATACTAAGTACTAGTAATATATTATTTACTAGTATATTATTACTATTTTCAAAATTTGAGTTTTATTAATAATTATATAATATATATATAAATATATAAAAATAATTTACATATTAATATAATATAGTCTGTATTATTATATATATAAAAATAAGTTAATTTTACACCTGAAATAAAAAGTTATAATAGCCTAAAGTAAGGCTCTAAAAAAGGTTTAACTTTACTAATTTTTAGTTACCCTTATATTGCTTAGTAAGTAAGTACTGTATTAGTGAATAAAATACGCTGGTCTTTCTTTTTAACACGGTATTTTTCCTGTATTTTTAGGCTTATTAATTAAAGAGTTATATTATGTTAAAAAAGGTATCTTTTTTAATTATTCTTTTTTCATTGCACCACCCTGTATAAACTTACCCCTTTTTATAGAGGATTTAACCTTAGATATAAAAATTTTATTTATATAATCCTTACTAGTATAAGAAGTAAAAGAATTAGGTATTTTAATAAATACTAAATTACTTTTACCTTCTACCTTAATTGTATTCTAAACTTATAGGATAAGGTCTCGGCTTATAAATTAATTAATATAATTAATATTAAAAAACTAAAACTATAACTTAAAAATATATAGAAAGTTATATATTTTAATATTTTAAATAATTAAAATAACTTACTTTGTAATTAGCTAATAGCTAGTTTTTGTCTAACTCTATTATTACCGCTTTATTTATAATATTATTTATTTTATTATCCCCTTTCTATTGCTAACTTATTAAAACCTATAATCCTTTTTATATTTATATATTTTATATTTTTTATATTCTCTTTAGCGTATTTTAATCTTTTTTCAGTGCTTTCTTTATTTTATATTAGCTTTTTTTTACTTATATTAATTATATAAGCTTTTTTTTTTTAAATCTCTATATAATTTTCTAGTTGTAATCTCTAATTTATTTTCTAATATTATGCTTTTATTTTTCTTTTTAGAACTTCTAGTTAAGTCTCTATTAATAACTCTTTTATCTCTTTTAGTTAACTTTTTTATACCCCCTCTATAAACTCTTTTTATATTATTATTCTTATCTTTATTTTTTTCTTTATTTTTAATACGTTGAATAGTATTATAAATAGTCTTTTTAGGTCGTTTTACAGTAGAAATAATTATAGAAATAAAAGTATTTACTCTTAAATATAAATTAATTTTAAATGTAAGTTTTAAAAGATTCAGTACTATTATAAGAAAATAAAAGTTTAAGTTTATAAAAGTTAAAAGATATTATAATATACTATAATAGTAATAATATATTACGTAATTACTAATTATATAAATTTATTATTATATAATAAATTCTTATTAAACACTAGTTTACGTGAACTACGCTAGTCCTAAAATAGTATAGTTAAAATTTTAGTTAAATATATTTACTAATAAAAAAGTTATAGGGACCTAAAAAAGTAACTAAAAAATTTATTATATTTAGGTAATTTTAATTTATTACGTATATTAACTAAGTAGTAACTAAAGTCCTTATAATATCTTTATAACTTTCTCTTTAAAACGCTATAATTTACGTATTTTTAGGCTTAGTAGTTAATTATATCTTAATTTTTAAAAATAATAACTTTATAGAGTACTTTTTTTTAAATGTTCTCTCCCTATAATTTACTAACGCCTTTACTATTAAAAGGAGTAGTTAAAAATAAGAAAAAAGTTATAAAAACTTAAATTAAAGTATATTAAGAGCGTATTAAATATATCCTTTATACTACTATTATAATATAATTAAATATAGTATTTACTATTTTAAAATACTTCTACTTTTTAATTATACTAAATAAAAAATATTTTACTATAGTAAAATATATAATTAAATTCTTTTATAGAGTCTACTTTTAAGTAATCTAATATAGCGTATATAAGAGTCTAAAACTTATAATTTATTTATATACTTTATTTATAAATAATTTAAAGAATAAATAATCTTTATATAGTTATATATATATTTATATTTTAATCGAATAAATAGTGTGGCTATAGTAGCTTAGAGCGACTAAAAGCGGTTATAAAAAAGAGGGAGTATATATATATTATTATTATATAATTATATTATTTAGTGCAGTAATTATTTAAATAAATATATAATAGGCTATTATTATAATATTAACGACTTAAGTAGAGCTTCTTATACTTAAATATATAAATAATAAAACTATAGCTCTAAAGCGCTTTTTTAAAAAATTACTTTAGCTTTTAGAGCTATATAGCGTATATTATATTATAATTAGTAAATAATTAAGCTACTTATAAAATCCTAAGTATATAACTACTTATTTACGCTATATAAATATATAAAATATATAACTAGACTAAAAGTATCTAAAAGAAAGCTTAAAAATTAAATACTTTTAAAAAAGTAATATAGTAAATTAGAGATTAACGAGAGCTCTTATAGCTTAATAATTTTAAAAATCTTAACAGTAACTAAATTTTAAAAAAGTTAAAAATATTAATAAGCTAAAATTTAAAAAAATTATCGTATAATAGAGTGTAAACTATATTAAATTAAATGTTAAAGAGCTTATAAGCTGCTATTTATAATAGAAAATTTAAGACCCTAGTACTTAAAAGGTTTTTATAATAAGAGTATAAAAAAATAGTAAAATAATATATTAATAAAATAATAAAAATTGTATAAAAAATCTAAAAAAAAACCTTAATAGATTAATAACTTAATAAATCTTTTAACATTTTTAATAGCCTAAGTATAGTATAAAATAGATTAATTAATAATATTATTTATAAAATTACCCTTTAATTACTTATCTATTTTAATTATTTATCTAATAGGGATCTATAATTTATTTACTTAATATTTTATAAAGTCTATATTAATAAAGATTAAAAAA
Source organism: Pleoardoris graminearum (assembly GCA_030770415.1). Classification (NCBI taxonomy): domain Eukaryota; kingdom Fungi; phylum Ascomycota; class Dothideomycetes; order Pleosporales; family Didymosphaeriaceae; genus Pleoardoris; species Pleoardoris graminearum. The sequence continues at coordinate 610,150 of JASEKS010000003.1, forward strand.
TAGATATTAAAAAATTATACATTTCTATTAATAACCTCCCTTTACTTCTTACAAGAAAGTAACTTATAGAATAATATAAATCGCTTAGTAATTTCTTATATATAAATAATACTATTATAGTAGGAATATAATTTTTTTAATCTATTTAAATGTTTTAAATTAGTATATATATTAGTTTATAGATATACTTATTTTTATAAGTCTAGTAATAGAAACTTAGTTTTTTAGTATTATAATTACTTCTATTACGCTTATTAAATAAAATACTATTTAAATAATATAAGTAAAATACTAAACGCTTTAAGTTTATATTTTATTAATAATATAAAACTATATAAACGCTATCTAATAGCTTTAAAACTCTTTTAATTTTAATAAAAAAAAAATAGACAGCGCTCTAAAAAAAGATATATTATAAAACTTTAAATATATTTTATTACTATTATCTTTATTTTTACAGTATAATAAAGTTTAGAAAATAAATAATTTACTATTTTTATCTTTTCTATATTTTTTAAATTAGCTTATAGCTTTTTAATAGAATACTCTATTTTTTAAACTTAATCTATTAAAGCATAATAGCGCTTAAATAAAATATTATAAATAATACTTTACGTCTAAAACAACTAAATAACAAAATAGACTAACCTAAATTAATAATCTTAAAAGTTTACTGAATTCTTTTTAGTATTAAACTTTTTAAAAAGTATCTAAATATATTTATATATTAATTAAATAAATAGTGTAGCTGTAGTGACTTAGGGTAACGAAAAGGGGATTTAAAAAAAGAGGAGTATATATATACCTTTATAAGTATTTAGATATTTAAGGGATAACTAATAGATAACCTCTATAAAGCGTAATATAAAAGTTAAACTAATAAAATTATTTAAATTACTTACTAGTTATAAATAAAAAAATATTATTTAAAACTTAAAAAAGGTGAAGATCTTCTTAAACTAAAAAATATCTTTTTTTTAAGCTTATAAAAATAGTAGATTATTATATAAATAAAGGTAAATATTATTTAACTATTAGAGTAGAGGAATTTGTTATAAAAACTAAATAAAATTTTTATTTTATTTAACTACTTCTTATCTATATCCTTAATAACAGTACTTTTTATTTTTATATTTATTTTTAAGCTATTTTTTATAAAGTGTAAGTATAGACTTAAAAATAGAATAAAATAAAAAACTAAAAATAAAAAAGCTAAATTCTATTAGTTGCTTACTAATTTTAGTATACTTAAAATATTTTAAATACGAGTTATACTAAGTTATATTTAGATAGTTAATATTTTTATAATATAAACAATTAGAAGAAGTTATTCTATATATTTATTAAATAAATATTAATAAAGTTTTTAAGAATAGAAATTAAAAACTAAATATTAAAGAAAATTTTAAAAACTAAATATTAAAAAAATATTATCATTTACTATAACTATAATAGTCGTAATATATATAACTAATTTATAATTTCTATAATAAGGAGAAAACTTAAAAACTATTAAACGAAAAAAACTTATATAAAAGAGCTATAAAATAAATTAAATAATATAAGTATAATAGTAATAATACAGAATAAACAAAAACATTTTTAAAACGCTAGTAGTAAAAATTATATAAATACTATTTATAATACTAAACGCTAGCACGCCTACTATAATTAGTTTTTTATTTTAAAACTCTATTACTTAGCAATGCTACTGGCTAAAAATCACTTAAAATACCTTTTTTTAAAAAAAATTCTATACCTACTATAATTGTAAAAAATTTAATTTTTAATTACTTAGATAGTAAAGCTATTTTTATTAGCGTAATTAGAGGGTATATTATTAAACAAAATACTTTAAAGTCTATATTATTAGTTTCTAAAGCTCTTTAAAATAAAAAATTTATTTCTTTTATATATATATATATATATATATATAGACTATAGCTTTTTAGTACTTTCTCTTATATAGTAGTTCTAATTTTTTTTAATTTTAATAATTAATAATTTCTAACTTAGTTTTCCTCTATAATTTACTAGAATCTACGTATAAATACACTTAACGTTTTTAATTAGTTTAGATATTTTATTTTAAATATTTCTCTAGGCTTTAGTATTATTAAAAATTTTATAAATAATAAGTTTAGGTATTTAATATATTTAGCCCTCTATAAGATTTTTAGAGTATTTATAATAATTTAAATTAGTAACTTAATATTTATATTTAGTAAGTTAGACTTTATAGATTATATAGTACTATTTATAGGCTTTTTAGCCTATAATAAGATGATTATATTTATTAATAAATACAATTTTACTAATAGTAGTTTTAAACTATTTAAAATAGTAAAATTAATTATATAAGAACTAATTAGTGTATATATTTATATTTATATATTAATTAAACGAATAGTGTTACTATAGTAGCTTAGAATAACTAAAAGGGATTTTAAAAAAGGAGAAGTATATATATGCCTTTATACTTAGTATATTAAAAAAGTTAAGTAAGGCTAGATTAAATAATGTATAGCGCCGCGCTAGTATACTCGTATATCTAGTACTTAGTACGCCCCCCTAAAAAATATATTAAATTAAAAAAATTTAATATAAAAAGTTTAGTACTAATATTATGTTTTTTAAAAGAAAGATACTATAAAGTATAGCTACTACTACTACTTATATATTTTTTCTCTATCTTATAGTTCATAGTATAGCTAAATATTTATAAAAAATACTTACTAAAATATTATTTTTTAAAATATTATTTATTAAAAGTTCTATTACTTTTTTAATTTTTATTTTAGTAGATACTATACTTATTTAGATTAATTTTAATATATTTATTATACTAAAGACAATTCTCGCCGTATTCTACCTATCTAGTAATATATAATAAGAAGTCTTTTTTAATACTACTAAGTATCCTATATATAGCGTAATTATTTAGTTTTTTAAGTTAAGTATTTATTAATACTAAGAAATCTTAAACAATATATAGTACTATAATAAATAGTAATAAAATATATAGTAATAATATAAATAGTAATAAAATAAACGGAATTATAATATAGTTAATATTAAAGGTAATAAAATTTAAAGACTTAAGGTTAGTTATACTAGTTAATACAAAGGCAAAAGTAATAAAAGTAAAAATAATAAAAATAATAAAAGTAAAAGTAGTAATATTATACTAGTTATAAACAAAGGGTTAACGCGTTAATATTAAGTTTATAATAAAAATATATTACCTAAAATACGTAGCGTAACTATATAAAGTGCTACTAGGGGTAATAGTAGTAAAAGTAAAGATATTTTAACTTAGAGCTTAGAGCCGGTAGAGTAATAAATAAAGAATATAAAAATACTTAAGGTAATTAATATTTAAAAGTAATAAAGAGGCCTATATATAGTTTCTTTAGTTTATAGACTTAATAAATAGGCTAGTAGATATATAGATACTTAGTATTACGGTTAATTATTTTTATAAATAAAAAAAATTTTATAATTATAAATAAAAATATTAACTATTATTAAATACTAAACTACTTATATATGTATCATATAAAAAGAGGTAAAGTGTAGCGTCGAGACACTAGTCCAAAAAAGGTATAGGCTAAAAAAAGTTATTCCCCCGGATACAGTCAAAAATGAGCGTTATATATGTATAAGTAAAGTAAAAAGTAATAAAAATATATATAACTTCTATATTATATAAAAATAAAATAAAAATAGTAATAAATAGATTATAATACCAGTAATTAGTTACTAAATAATGTAATTAATAATTTTTAGTATATAATAGTACAAAATTAGTATTCACTATATAATAAGTAGTTATTTTCTATAAATAAAGAAAATATTTTATATTAAAAACTTGTATAAATATACGATTTCTATTTAATATTATTAAAATTTATTATATATTAATAGCTTTTATTGAAAATACTATATTTCTTTATAATATAAATATAACTAATATAGAATAACTTAGTACACTTACTATTATTTTTTAAATTAATTAAATATAGAAATCTATAAGGGTTTTATTTTTTTATATTTATTTATAGAAGCTGTATTAACTTAGTGTACGCTACGTCCTTACTTAATATAAAAATAGGTAAAAATTAAAAGTACTATAACTAGGGCCTATTAAATATAAGATTTTTTAAATATTACAGCCGGTAGAGCGATAACTTAATAAATAATTTATTAAGTAGTAATAGTAATAATAGTGGAATAATAACTATAAGATAATAATAAAGTATTTATAGATTATTATCTTAGGTAAAACTATAAATATAATTATAGATCGTATATAGCGCGTTTAAAATAGTAAGTATAGTAGCTTTCTCTTTTTCCTATAAATACTATATACTTAAAGTTTAGAAATCTTTTTAATACTATTATTAAAACTATACTTTCTATTTTCTTTATTATATCTATAATTTTAATTTTATACTAGTATTTAATAATCGGACCGGGTAACCTCTAGTATATAATATAAGCTTTTACTAATAGTAATAACTAGCTAAGTTATATTAAAAAATATTTTAACTTTTACCTTAACGCTGTATAAGGGACTAGCCTACTTAATAGGCTAGATCCTTTAGTTAATATTATTTTTAATTCTAATTTAATCCTAATACGCCTTTTCTTACTTAAGATAAACGTAATCTTTAACTTTAATAATACTTATAAAGATATTAAAGTCTACTTCTAATTATACAGTAATATAGTAGACTTTATAGTATAATAATATAAAAAAGATAAGGCTCTATTATTTAAGATAGAGAATAACGATAGTAATAGTAGTAGTAGTAGTAGTAATAATAATAATAGTAGTAGTAGTAGTAATAGTACTTTAATAATAATAAAAAAAAACTTCTTTAAAGCGGCGAAAGAAGCGAAACTCTAGTAAAAGAAGCTTATTAAAATAGTTAGAAATATTCGGGCATAGGGATATACGTATATATAAAGGTAAAGTAAGTAGTAGTAGTAAAAGAAAAATATATAATAGTACTATAAAGTAGTTATAGAAACTTACTATTAGGGAAGTTAGTAGTTATTTTAAGAAGACTAAGAGACCCTATAGAGAGTACAGCGTTATTTTAATACTTTAATTACTATTAAAAAGATTACAGGTTATTAGTAATAGTAAAAAGTTATTATAATTACTATATAAAAAGCTTATTAAGAGTTAGTTAATTACGTAATATAGTAGAAGTTTAAATAGCTAGTCTAGAGTTGCGTAACGTTACGGTAATAACCCTAAAAAAGGGGCTATAAGAGTTTTCTATGTTAGTAGTATTATAAGAAAGTAGATAATTTTTTCTCTAAGGTTATTATTATAACGTTATACGACTCTAGGCTAACTATTTAAACTTTTACTATATTACGTAATTAATTAACTCTTAATAAGCTTATTATATAGTAACTATAATAACTTTATACTATTACTAATAACCTATAACCTTTTTAATAATAATTAAAATATTAAAATAACGCCGTACTCCCTATACGGCCCTTTAGTCCTCTTAAAATACAGGGGGGTAACATTAGAAATAAATAAAAAAAAATTACTTTTTTTAAAATAATATAACTTTATAGTTATAGCGCCTAAAAATACGTAAATTATATTATTTTGAAGAGAAAGACTAGCGTATTCTATTCACCTTGTTAGGGGCTGCTTACTAAGGGGTTTAGGGGTAAAAATAATTTAGTAAATATAGAGAATTTTTAGAATCCTATTTTAGCCTATTATAACTTTTTATTTAAGGTGTAAAATTTGCTTATATTTATATATATTATAATAGTACCTATAATATAGAAGTATTTAAATTATTTTTATATATTTATATATTCTTTATATAATTATATATAAAAGTCACTTTTTCACATTTTTAATAATAAACTAGTAAATAATAAATTACTAATACTTAGTATAGTAGCTTTTAGCTTCTATAATTACTTTATAACGGTTAGGGAGTAATAAAATATAATTATTAATAACTTTTTAAGGTATTTTAAACTACTCCTTATTAGTAGCTCTTTTAAAGGCCTCTATACTTTGTAAACTAGATCCTACCCTTAAATTAGCCTTTTTATTTCTAATTAGTCCTAATTTTAATATACCTTATATATTTTCTATAGGGGCTAAATCAGGACTATAGGCTAGGTAAGGAAATAGAGTAATTTTATTATTTTTAAACTAGTTTAAAACGTTAATTATTTTATAAATAGAGACGTTATTTTGTTAACATTTCCAGCCTAAATAGATATTAATATAAAGATTATAATTATTATATAATATATATATTATATTAATAAAAAAAAGGGGTAAAAAAACTTTATAAAACTTACCTCTTTTTATAACTAGTTTAATTTTAGGTATAGGGACTTTATTTATATAGTCCTTACTAGTATAAGAAGTAGAAGAATTAGGTATTTTAATAAATACTAAATTACTTCTACCTCCTACCTAAATTGCACCCTAAATATGTAGAGTAAGGTTATAGTTTATAAAATAATTAATATAAATAATATTAAAAAACTAAAACTATAGCTTAAAAGTAGATAAAAAGTTATATAATTTAATAATTTAACAAGTTAAAATAACTTACTTTATAATTAACTAACAGCCAGTTCTCTTTTAACTCTATTATTACTCCTTTTTTTATAGTACTCCTTTTTAGCCTTACCCCTTTATATTGCTGACTTATTAGAAAATAATATTTTTTCTAGCTTTAGATTTTTAATATTTTTTAATTGTTTTTTAGCGTATTTTACTCTTTTTTTTAGCGTTTTCTTTATTAATTATTAGTTTTTTTTTACTTATATTAATTGTAAAGCCCTCCTCTTTTAAAACTTTTTATAATTGTCTTTTTAAAATCTCTAGATTATTTTCTAGTAGTATACTTTTATTATTCTTTTTAGGACTTCTAGTTAAGTCTCTATTAATAACTCTTTTATTTTTTTTATTAACTTTTTTATACCCCCTGTATAAACTTTTTTTATATTATATTTTTTTTATTCTTTTTTTCCTTATTCTTAATACGTCTTATAGTATTATAAATACTATTAGAAGTTTTATTTAAAGTAGAAATAATTATTAAAATAGGAGTATTTACTTTTAAAAGTAAATTAACGTTATATTCGAGTTTTAAGAATTTTAACTCTATTTTAAGGAAATAGGAGTTTAAGTTTATAAAAGTAAAAAGATATTATAATATACTATAATATTAATAATATATCACGTAATTAGTGATTATATAAGCCTAAGTAATATTTTTATAATTAATATAATTTTATTATTAGATTACTAATCTATTTTAAAAATCTAGTTACGTGACCTATACTAGGCCTAAAAGAGTATAGTTAAACTTTTAGTTAAATATATTTACTAACTAAAAAGTTATAGGAACCTAAAAAAGTGGTTAGAAAATTTACTATGTTTAGGTAATTTTAATTTATTATAGGTAATAAATATAATGTAACTATAATACTAATAATAATCTCTGTAATTTTCTCTTTAAAATGATATAATTTACGTATTTTTAGGCCCTATAACTAAAAAGTTATATTATTTTAAAAAAGGTAATTGTTTTTTTGTCTATTCCTAATGTTACCCCCCTGTAACTACTAACTTATTTAATAGTCTTATATAACTATTTTATAGCGCCGGAGTATATTCTTTTTTTATTATCTACTATTTACTTTAAAGCTATACTTTTATATATATATATACCCTATACCCGAATAATCCTAATTATTTTAATAAGCTTTTCTTACTAGAGCTGTACCTACTTTTCTTACTAGAGCTGTACCTACTTTTCTTACACTGCTCTAAAGAACTTTTTCTTACCCTTTTTTAAGTATATATTATCTTCTATCTTACTTTCTATCTTATTCTTTATTTTATTTAATAAGCCTTTAGTACTTTTAAGTTACTATTTTATTAGTTTTATTATATTACTATATAAGTATAAGCTGTAGACGTTATTAAGATTAAAAATTATTTTATATTTAAAAATAAAAAGCTATACGGTAACCGACCTTGAATTAAAAATATTAATAATAAAATATATTTTTTTAAAAAAACTTGCACTTTTTATAAGCTTATAATAATACTTTAGTTTTAAGTAATTTTTAAAGTAACTCTACTAGTTATTTAAATTTTTAATAAAAGTTAATATTACTGTTAATTTCTAGCCGGGGTTAGTAATTATTAAATACCTAAAAGTAGGCTTTAAAGTCCTCTTAGCTATAATAATCAAAAAAAGAAACAGAAGAAAATATTTTAGAAAGTATTATATAGTATAGAAAAAAGAAAAAAGCGTAATTTAAACGCGTTATATATAGCCTATAGTTCTATAGTCTATAGTTCTACCTATAGTTTTACTTATAGTTTTACCTACGCGCTGTTATTACTACTATAGCCTAATAAATTATTAATTAAGTTATTACTCTACTAACTATAAAATTTAAAAAATTCTATATTTAATTGGCTCTAGGTTATAGTACCTTTATTTTTACTTATCTTTATATTAAGTAAGGACGTAGCGTATACTAAGTCGATACAGCTCGTATAGATAAACGTAAAACAATAATAAAATAGATAAAAATTTAATATAAAAAAACTAACTATATTAAGGAATACCTATATAGTATAGTTAGTACTAAATTCTACTACTTTATATTTTTTATAAAATACTTATTTTTTTAAAAATATAGTCTAGACTAAAGTATATAGTAGGAGTAAAGGTCCCGAAAACTAGATTATATAATAAATAGTACTAAAACGCTAGCGCTAGTAAAAATAACGTTATTACTTAATATATAATATAATTAATTATATCTAGTAAAAACAGTAAAAAATAGCTAATAATATATACTACTAAATAGTAATGTATATAAAAAACTATTTTTAAAAGGATTTAAATTTATTATTCAGTACTATTATACTAATATAGTTTAAAAATATTAAATAGGTATATATAAGTTATATATATTTATATTATATACTTTTGAACTAAGAACGTTTTTAAAAAAAAAATTTTATTTAGATATTTTTATATTAAATAGATGTATACTTATATAATAGGATATATATAATTTACGTTATAACACTCTTAGTTAAAGACTAATTTATTTATTTTTAAAAAATAATATATACTTAATTTATTTTATATATTATAATAAGTTGCTATACTAATCTAATTTCTAATAATTTAAATCTATAATATATAATATTACTATTATAATCTTTTTTTTAAAATCCCTTTTAGTCGCCCCGAGCTACTACGGCCACACTATTTATTTAATTAATATATAAATATATACTACTATAAAAAACTAAATCTATTATTTACTAAGCTATATATTCTCTCGTCTTTTATAATTTTATAATGTTTTTAATTATATTATAAATCTAATTTTAATTTATAGGTCCTTTAATATTCGTTTAATAATTAATTAGTTATAATAGAAAATCGTTTTAAAAAAAAGTAGTATATAAAGCGTAGAATATATTATAAAAATAATATTATTTTAAAATTTACTTTAACCTATAGTTTTAAGTTATTTTTAAAATGTAAGTATATATAAAAAAAATTAATAAAAAAATTAAAAAGGTTAATAAAATTAATACAAATATTAATCGTCTAGGGAATATAAATAAAAATAAAAATAAAAATAAGTAGTAATTATACTAGTAGTTACTTTATAATAGAAACTATTTAAATAAAATATATAATAAGTATTTTCGTTAATACACTAATAAATTTTTATATATATAATATAATTTGTTTATAGAAGTAATATAAAATAAGTATAATAATTTTTTAAAATAAATATAGTAAAATTTTATAAGTAAAACACTATATACCGCTATAGCTATAAACGGTACTAACTATTTATATAACGGATTAAGCGGGTAGGTAGATAAGCGATGCCTAAACGGCTACTATACTAAAATTATTACTAGATAGGAAACTTACGTACCTGCGTACGAGTTACTAGTATACCTTAGATAGTATATAATTACTTTTAATAAGAACGGTAATATTATTCTTACTTAATTTATAAACTAAATAAAAAGATATTATAAAATAAATACACTTCTTTTACTATAACGTGTTATAGTAGTTAGTACGTAGAGATAGTTAATACGTACCCTAATATTAGTGCGCTACTAATAATTTAAAGTTATAATACTCTATAAAAAAATCTTTTATTATAAACTTTTTTACAGTAAGGACCTTATTAAACTATAAATAATTACTAAGTAATTAAATTATAAATATTTATTTAGTATTTTAATTATTTAGCTACGATATAATATTAATATTAATAGTATAAATACTACTATATTAATGTATATAAATAAAGGCATATATATACTCCTTCTTTTTTAAACCCCTTTTAGTCGCCCTAAGCCACTATAGCCACACCCTTTTGTTTAATTAATATATAAAAATATATATTATATATAGATTTTAACGTAGATTTTTCCCTTTTAGTAATTTTATAAATAGTTTTTTAAGCTTTTTAGCTTTTCTTTTAAACTATTCTAAAATATTTTTTAAATTATTAGTAAGTCTTATAAGCCTATTAATAAAGGTTTTACTTGGTAGTTTAATTAGTTTTTTTTTAGTATATATATTTCTAGCTATTATACGCGTAATACGTTTCTCTTATAGTAAATAAACTTTTAGTTATTTATTTACTCTTTATATTTCTCTCTACTTATTTTTATACAGTTATAGTTATTATTATATTATTTTTTATTAGTTAAAAGAGTCGTGCAGCTTTTATACGTAAATAAGTTATTAAAAAATAGCTTTCCTATACTATTTATTTGGTTACTTAAAAGATAGAGCTTTACTCTTTATATAATACTATTTTTAATTTATAAAAGCTTTTTATAACCGTTAACTTTTATATTCTAAGAACTATTTTTATATAGAGATTAAGTATATAGTATAATATTAAATTTTAGTTTACTTACTATGCTTTATATTATTAATATCTTTTATAAACTATTTAATTTTACGCTAATTAAATACGCTAAGTACAAAAATAAAACTTTTATATAATTTTTATTTTAGAGTCTTATTTTTATTAAATTAACTATAAATATATATAGGATATAGTAGCTAAATACCTAAAAATTTAAATATTTTACTAATTAATTATAATATAACTAATACTAGTTAAACTCTTTAAAATAGTATAAAAAAGTTTCTTTTAGTAATTATTAATAGCTTTTAACTTTTATAAAAATAGACGTTAATCTCGTTAGAGTAAGTAGCTAAAAAAGACTTAAATATATACATATCTAAAAACTATCCTATATATATTAAATAAGCAGGAAATATAGTTAAAAGAATCTTATTTTATTAAGAGTAGTTAATAAAAGTTAGAGTAATATAAAATCTATAATTATTTACTATTAAAAGTTAATATACGCGTTAAACCGTTTTAGCTTTCTCTTTTATATAGTAATTAAATATATATTTAAGCTATTAAATCCCTATTTTATTATTAAACTATTTAAAAGTTTATAAGGTATTAAAAACTTTATAAAAGTTAATATTAATTTCTTTAATCTAGATTATTTATACAGTCTTAGCGTTAGATTAATAAGTTAGTAATAGATTAATAGTAAATCTATTAGCCTATATATATATAATAAGTAAAATTTACTTATAATTATTATTTTAAGTAAATTATTTTACTTAATAACTCTTATATAGAGTTCTATTAAAGATTCTTTTTTATCTACTAGTAATACTAAGTAAAAACCCTTTTTTATTTATATTATATATATACTAAGACTCTATACTATACTACGTAATTTTTATATATAATAGCTTATAGTAAAGTATATATTTTATCCCTAAAGTAGTATTATAGTAATTACTATCTAGTTTAATTATTTATTATAAAATTAAGAAGTTATAGTAGCGCCTAATAAAGTAATTAACTTATTATATAAACCTATCCTTTTTAGTAATAATTAATATAAAATTTTAAATTATCTAGTAGATAAAAAGTAGATTTTTTTAAATAATATACTATATATACTATAAAAGCTTAAATTCTTATTAATTATTAAAATATTAGTAATTTTTAATAATAAGTACATATTTATATTACGCGTTAGTATCTACGTATTAATAAAAAATATATATACTAAACCTTTTTATAATTTCTAAATATATAAAAAAAATTTTTTATTTTAGTAATTTAATAACTATAATTATAGTTTTAATTAAATCTATATTAGTAGAGTTACGTTGCGTTACAGTTTTAGGGGAGTATTATTAGGGTGCGCATTGACTGTCTCTACGCACTGACTGTCTCGGCACGGTAGCCTCCCAGCTTCAAAGAGCTATACCGTTTTCGTCTTCATGCACGCCCCGCATCAGGCTGAGCTGGCTGCAGGCAACAACTCGTCTTGATCCATCTTCAAACCATCACAGCAGGCGAGCGAGGGTACAAATTTCTTTTATTTACCTACAGATGGAGCGTATACGGGATTCTGCGGGCATGGCAGAGTATGTCCCTAGACTACCGTCTCCTGTAGGCTAATGCGCAGGTAGTGCCCAGGCCGTCTTTCAGTCCTCATTGGCAGCCATTCGAGACACACTTTCCCAGCCGGATCTAACATCATTTCGTGCCTATGGCGATCCGAAGCAGATGATAGCAGAGGTGCAAAAAGGGTGGTTGAAGTACGCGAATCGCAGTAAGCTTGTCGCATGCTGCCAAAAAATCGGGATTTTTGCAGATGCATTTGCGCCCTACTTCGACGTCATAGGTGTTTTCGTTCAGATCAAGCCAGACTGGGCTGGCTGGTTCTGGGGTACTCTCCGTCTCATTCTACAAGTATGTACGACCATAGCCAGGCGGAATGAGCGATTATTGATCAGGTTATGAAGCTTGGCGGCAATCTAGTATCATTCCTTGAGAATGTTGCGAAGATGTTCCAAGGCCTGGCTTTTACACTGCCACAATTCCAGTCCTGGTACGAGCTTTGCCAGAAAAATGTACGGACCTGCGACAATGACCGGCTAGGGCATGCTCTGTCCTTCATATATTCAGACATTGTTCAGTTCTGTCTGCACATTTACCAGATCTTTACCCGCTCGACCAAGAGTAAGGCACCACTTGCTTACTTCCAAGGGTCTAAACTGTGCCACTGACAGTTGTCTCGACAGGTTCTGGGCTTCTTAACAGAGCAAAATCCGCAACTGGCCTTCTCTGGAAACCCTTTCAGCACCACTTTTCTCATGTGATCGAAAGACTGGAGAAACATCAGGCTTGGTTCGAAACCGAAGCCATGATCCATCAACATGCGACCATCAAAGAACATTTCGACAGCTTTCAAGACTATCTGAAGTCGACAGAGATGCAAAGCGAAAGGGAAATACTTAAGAAACGAGCCGAGCAGATGAAAGAATACAGTATGCTCAAGACTTCCATTGATGCCTAACAGTAGTTGATTCAAAGCAGCTCAGTATATTCGCGATATCAAAGAATGGATCGCAAGCCCGCTGTATAGAGACATCTATGAGCGCACTAAGAGGGACAGACTACCCGGAAGTGGAAAGGGGTTCCTTCTAGATCAGCGGTACCTGAAATGGCGCAACGGAGACTTTCAGGCTAGCAATCCTACTGCCACGCCGTACTCACTGGAGGCTCACTTGGAACGCATATTGTTTGTGCAAGGTACGGGTTCCGCATGCCCATGGGTTAGCACGTACCCCAAAGGCTTGGTGGCAACTGACGCTTCTCAGCAAAGCCTGGCTACGGGAAGACGTATCTTTCCGGGATAGTCATCGACGATCTACTCGAACACGCCCGAAATCGTGGTTCAGCTCAAGCTCAAGTCCCTTGTGTGGTATTTTACCACTTCACATCTTCCAACAAATGGGGCTCGGATAGCGCCGAAGACGCATTACGTTCGATCACGTCTCAGCTATTGGTTGAGCACAAGGACGACAGGTTCACCATCGACGCAATGGTACTCTTATTGAACGAAACCGGAAGTGGTCAACGACAAGCATCGGTCGAAGACATTCGGGCTTTACTAGCATTATTGCTTCGACGACATCCAACATACATCGTCATTGATGCCGTCGACGAATGCCAAGATCCTGACATGTTCAAACGACATCTCCTAGAGATTTCGAAACCGCATGACTGCCGGGTATTACTTCTTGGACGCCCGACTACTCCTTTCCCTCCCAGTAGCTGCCACAAACTTACCGGAGAATTGAATCGAAGAGATATCGAAAGATTCTTGACCAAAAACTTCAAGGCAATGTCGGCTGCAGGTCTTCTGGGTCACACATCCCTGCAAGAGACTTCGCTTGTTGAGCATGCAACAACTGCGACAATACAGTCCAGTGGAATGTTTCTGTGGGCTCGGCTATTTCTCAACTTTCTGTGCAGCCCCGCACTCACACCTCGCCAGCGGCTCCACTCGCTTCAGCGTCCGTTTAAATTCCGAGGCATCGATACTTTGTACGACTCGATCCTGTCTCTTATCAAAAGGAGTGGGGAACAGAACGCCAAGGTGGCAGGAGATGTCATTGCGTGGCTGTCGGGAGCGCTGTATCCTCTCAGCAATGCAGTGCTTCACACTGCATTAGCAGTTGTTCCAGGAAAGCAAACGGACTCGCTAGACTATCTTACTGACTATCCAGATTGCATATCTAGGATTACATGTGCGCTAGTGGAGACTACGGAGACCGGTGACATGGGCTTCATCCATCTATCTTTCAAGGAATACCTCGAGGCAAGGATGGATTCCGCTCATCCCTTGCCCATAGCCGGCCTCGATGGTTGGTCCGCGATCCATCTTAGGTTGGCCACCAACTGCCTATCTTATCTTGCGAACGATGTACCCGCTCGACCTCTGCAACCACCTCAAACAAGACCCGAAAGTTATTGTGGTTATCTCGTCGAAGCAGCCGCAGCTACGTTACAAGCATCTAACCATGAGGGCACCGCACTCACACGAGCGGATGTCGTTGACCTCCTCCGGAAGCGCTACCCTCTACTTCGATACGCTGTGTTGGCATGGAGTACGCATCTTGAGCGAGCGCATCGTTACAACAACTACCGCTTCAAAGCTTCGGGAGATCAACAAGCCACAGGCTTCTCCCAGTCATGGGTGGCAATACTTGCTAGCTTTCTAGTGGATCGCCTGGCTGTTACTATGTGGGCCGAAGCATGTTGCATCTACGACTTCAGCCCTAGGCTCCAGCCCGCAGCCAGAGCCCTAGGCTACTTGACCCACTACGGCTCCAGCAAGACAACGACGGGCAGAGAAATGATATGGGTTTCGGCGGGAATGCGACAGCTTGCCGGTGCTTTGGATCATCTCTTCGAGCGATACCCGGAAGTCATGCGAGATCCCTCGCTTATATGGACTGCAAGCGTTACAGACGCTTCCGAGAAGGACTACTGGCCTAACTGGGACGATGAAAGCCAAGAGTACAAGGGTAACGGTCGAGGTCCGGAAACAAGTGGCCAGGCCGGTTTTCAACCAGATCCCGGCCGATTGACACCTCATAGCAGCCTTGATGGTCTCAGCTATCTGTACATTCAATAACCGACCTTTGTATATTAGACCGAGCTTGGCAATAACGAACCCGACATCTTACTACTAATAATAAATATTAATAATCCCGGCCTATACTATAACTTTTATACATAGTTCTACGCTACTAACTATTATAATTTTAAGTAAAATATAACTACGTCTTACTATACTAATAAATAGTAAAATTTAAGAGTTTTTATTATAACTAGGTAGTAGAGAGTATATAAAATAATAAGATTTAAATAGTATATAAATTATATAAATTAGTATTATATAATAATAATATTATGTTTATTTTATTACGGTAAATTATTATATATACTAGTTTTTATATTAAATTTATATTTAGTTTTATATTTTTAACTAAAGACTTTTAAAACTGTTTACTTATTTTTAAAATTAAACTTATTACACTTCTACTTTTACTAATTCTAATATTATATTATAAGATTATTATTTTAATAAAAACTATAATACGATAAAAGTTATATATTTTAAGAAAATATATACAGGGAGGAAAAAAAAAGAGTACTTAAAAAAGATACCTTTTTTAAAATAAAATAACCTTTTAATTAGTAAGCTAAATAATACGAGAAAAATAGCGTGTTAAAGAGAAAGATTAGTAGACCCTATTCACTCTATTAGGGGATGCTTACGAACGGGTTCAGGGATAAAAAAAATAGTAAATATAGAAAATTTTTAGGCTTCTAATTTAGGCTATTATAACTTTTTATTTAACGTGTAAAATTGGCCTATTTTAATATATATAATAATAGAAACTATAATATATTAATATATAAGTTATTTATATATATTTATATATTTATTATATAATTAATAATAAAAGTTTAATTATTAAATTTTTTATAATAAACTAGTAAATAATATATTACTAATACTAACTATAGTATCCCTAAGAGTCTATAAGTGTATTATAATTGCTAGGGAGTAGTAATATATAATTATTAATAACTTTTTATAGTATTTTATTTATATTTTAATAATAGCTCGTTTAATAGCCTTTATATATTCTAAACTTAATTTTATACCTAAATTAGCCTTTTTATTTTTATTTAGCCTAGATTTTAAATAACTCTATACAGATTTTATATGGGCTAACTTAGTCTTATAGGCTATGTAAAAAATAAAGTAAACTTTAATTAATTTAAATTAGTTTAAAACATCTATTACTTTATAAATATAAGTATTACTTTATTAAAATTGCTACTATAAATTAATACTAATAATAGTTTTATAATTATAATATAAAATAATAATATATATATATTATTATATTAAAAAAAGTACGAAAAAATCTATTACGTTACTTCTCCTTATTTATCTTTAGTTTAACTTTAAATATAAGAACTGTTTTTCTATAGTCTATACTACTAAAAGAAATAGATAAGTTAGGTGCTTTAGTAAATACTAAATTTATTATATTTTTTAACTAAATAGCGTTTTAAACTTAGAATATAAAGACCTAACTAATAAAATAATTTATATTATTAATATTAAAAAACACAACAATACCGTAAAAATATCTAAAAAGTAATATACTTTAATAGGTTAAAATATTAAAATAACTTACTTAGGAATTAGCTACTACTTAGTTTATATTTAACACTATCGAAAAGTAATAAGTACGCCTAGACGAAATCCAGGAGTATAATATTTAATACTATTTTTATTCCTTTTATTATAATACTTCTTTTTAATCTTTTTTATTTATATTATTAACCTTATTTAAACTATTATTTCTTTAAACATTTTATTTTTAATATTGTTAATTTTTTTTTAGTATATTTTACGCTTTTTTTTTGCGTTTTTTTTTTGTTAATTATAGGATTTTCTTTTTACTTATATTAATATTATAAACCTTCTCTTTTAAAACCGTTATAAAGGTTTTTATATAATAATAAAAGTATTTTTTAATAAATTTGTTTATTTTACTTTTAGGGCTTTATATTAAGTTTAAATTAATACTTCTTTCTTGTCTTTAAATAACCTTAGAGACTCTATCCTATTTAACTTTATTTATATTATTTTTATTTTTAATATATTATATAGTATTCTAATACTACTAGGAGTACTTATAAAGTAAAAATAATTATTAGAATAAAAGTATTTTTAATTAAAAAAAGATAAACTGTAAATTTAAGTTTTATTAAATTTAGCGCTATATTAAAGGAATAGGAGCGGTCTTAATAGAGACCTAAAGACTTTAGAGTTATAATAAAATAATTAATACAGAATATTCTATTTTATTTAGTTATATATTTAGTTATTTATTTTTATTATCTTAGACCTACCAGCTATTATTTCCTTATAGTCCTTATAGCCTAATTTAAAGAATTCTTTAGTATTTAGGCCTAGCGCACCTACTTTACTCTTATAATATTATATACCTACAGCTCTATAATATACCCGGAGTTATTTAGTCTATTTTTATATAAATTTTTTAAATTATTTTACTATTTTTATATAAAGTTCTTATTAAATTGCGAAAGTTTTATAAATTATTAGTTTTAGTAGTAAACTTACTAGAATAGTAGTAGTTACGCCTAAAATAGTTATTATATATTATCTTATACTTTAAGTATCTAGTAAGTATCTAAAAATACTAATAATACTAGCTTTTTATTTAATCTATAAGGCGTTCTACCTTATTATCTATACCTTAGTTAAATTTTTAGTTTTTTAGTAATAGTTACTATAAGTATATACTACTTTTTAGTTATACCGGGTATACTATTATATAGTATTAAACTAAAAATAGTATAAATATTACCTATATTACCCTACGCTAGTCGTAGAAGATTACTTATTTTAATTTTAACTTTTTTATTATTTCTTTTACTTATCTATTTAATATATATCTTTTATAGTACGCGCTATAAGAGTTTATAATATAAAAACCTATAACGCGAGAGCCTATATATATATTACTAATAAGTTATTTATTTTATAGTTTATTAGGTATATAGGAGTCTAGTACTATAGTTAATAAAATCTATTATTTTACGCGTTGCGCTGCGTACTATAAATATAATATTTTTTTTTCTTTTTTTTTATAAATACCTACCTAGTATTAGTTATAATAGTAGATATATAAATATAAGTTATTATATAGGGTAATAAATTATATTAAGCTGCAAATCTATTAAGTACTATTAAGTAATTATTATATATCTATCTTAGTAGGCGCGATACCTTTTCTAATTAAGATTAGTATAGTATTTTTAAGAGCTAGTCGTTAGGTTCTATAGTATATATAATACTTTTCTTCCTAATTAGGTAGTTACTAATAGTAACTTTATTATATAAAAAAAAAAAGGAATAGGAGTCTAGATTTTTAAAATTAAATAGATATTATTATACACTATAATATTAATAATATATTACGTAATTAGTAATTATATACGCCGGAAATAAATTTTTATTATGAATATAATTTTATAATTAGATTACTAATATACTTTAAAAATATAGTTACGAGACCTATACCACCCCTAAAAAAATATAGTTAATATTTTAGTTAACTATATTTACTAACTAAAAAGTTATAGGAACCTAAAAAAGGGATTTAAAGAATTATTCTATTTAGGTAATATTTATTTATTATATATAATTTATAAGTAGTAAGTAAAATTCTTATAATATTTTCTGTAATTTTCTCTTTTATACGGTATAATTTATATATTTTTAAGTATTATTAAAATAACTATACTCTACTTATATAGAGTAATAGTCGTCTGTAATATTATAGAAAATAGAAAATAGTATAAAATAATAAATAATAATAGTTATATTTTAATTAATAATTCTCTTTTCTATCTGCTATCTATATAATAGTTAGATAGGGGTTTCTACGCGCTAGTATAGATTATATAATTATATAACTATAGTTATATAATTTATACGCTCCGTATTACTAGTAAATTTATTTAAGTTAACTATTCTATATATACTAGTAACTCTTCTTTTTATAGTAATGCTATATAAATACTCTATCTTTTTATATCTCTTTTTTAAAAGTTTTTCTTTTAACCTTCGTACGATAAAGTAAAAAGAATATAATATATAAAAGAAAATAAATATACTAAAAAGCACTTTATAGAGTAGGGGATATCTAATTTAAAATATAAAAAATATATAAAATATTTTATTAGGCCTTTTATACGGGCTCTAGCCTATTAACTAAAGCTTTAATACTATAAGAGAGGGTATTAAAAAATACTAATTATATAAGAGAACTATTTAGTTTACCCTTTATAAAAATATTTATAAAATTATCTTTTTCTGCTATTTATTATACTTTAGAGATTTTACGGTTCTCGTATAATTAGTAAAAAAATATAATATCTATTATAAGTTTTTATTTATTTATTATACTAAGCTTAATAAAATAATTATATAGAGATTTTAAATCTGTATAAACTACTATAGGGGCTAGTAGAAGGTTAATTATATAAAAGATCTTATTAATAGTAGTACTAAGAGTAATAGCTATATTAAAGTCTGTAACTATTTTATATAACTTATTAATAAAAATACTTCGCGTAACTTATTTATATTTAATTAAGTTCTAATAAATAATATTACTATATACAGTAAACTTAGTATTTATATAGTTTTTAATTTTAAAAATAATAAAGTATCTAAACTATAAACTAAAATTTTAGTTATTTACGAAAGATTTATTTATAAAAATAAAGAGTTTTATATATTAAAAGTCTAGTAGAATATATAAGACTTTTTTTTTTACGTTCTTAATCTGCTACTTAATCCTTTTATTTAGTACCTTTACTTCTAATATAATAGACTCTTTTATTTATATAGCTATAGAGAGGTTAAATATAGTTTTTAGTTAATAGATAAAAATAATATATATACTTCTTATACGCTATTTAATATACTGCTATTAAACTTTTAGATTAGTTAAATTTATTATATAAAGGCCTTTACTCTGTTTTTTTTAGGTTATAGTAATTATCTTATCTCTTTTTAAAATAATTTTTATTTTATTAAACTCTAGAGGTTTGTACGTAAAAAGGAATAACTTATTTTTTATATAAAACTCTATAGCTTATAATTTATCTTTTTCTTTATTAAAGAAAGTAAATAAAATAATATTTAAAGTATTATCTATTTATATACCTATTAGACTAAAAATCTCTACTTCTTTTTTTATTATAAGTAGGTATAGATTATACGTAGAGGGGAATATTTTTAGCCTTTTAGTATAGTAGTTATAGTATATTTTAAACTAGTATAAACCTAATTTAGCTATACTATATAAAAAACGTATAATTTAGAAAATTATACTAAAAAAAAAATAGTTTATTTTTTTTAGGGGTTTTACGTATAGTATACGAAGTAGTAAGTCTTTAAATTATATATAGGCTTAAGTAATATTACGTAATTTATACTTTATATTATATAATTTAATAAGTATTACGCCTAAGACTAAAATAAGTTTTTAGCTTATTTTCTATATAGTTAGTAATTATATAAGGATAGACTATTTATTATTATTAGAGTAATTAGTAAGTATATAGCAGGATTTCTTATATAGGGCTATATTTTTATTTTTAACCTTTTATACTATTCTGAAATTAAATATATAGTTTATATAAATAGCAGAATTATACGTAATAGGCTTAAAAATATTATTTATAATAAAAAATTAATCTCTGTATAATTAGATTTCTTAAATAGGGCTCTAGGTGTTATAATAATATTATTTTAGTACAGCTTTATTACTAGTATAAAGTTAAGCTTTTTTTTTTAAATTATAAAAGCTTTTATTATATAGTTCTTCTTTAAGTAATCTTGCTTTTTTAGCTTTTTAGGTTTAGGTTATATAATTATATTTTTTTTTTATAGCTAGGAGGTTATTGTATAAAGGAAATTTATAATAGTATAGTTTTATATATATTTATTATATAGTTAGTAAGCTATTTTTTAGGTTTATAGTAATATTTAGTTTATTAATTAACTATAGTACGTACGGACCTATCTATTCTTTTTTTTTTTTTAAATTAAAACTTTTAATTTAATAAAAAGGGATAGAGTCTTTCGCGGATCTAGTCTATTATATATATTAATTATACGGCTTAGTATAAGCTTTATATAATTAGTTTATAGGGCCTTTAAAGCTTTATAGATAGTATTAGCCTATATAATAATATTTAGTAATAGTAAAAATATTATACTAATTTTTAGATAGGCGCTAAAGATAAAAAGTATTAATATAAAACTATTTAGGCCTATAGTATTATTTAGTACTTTTACGGCTATCTAAAGAATATTTTTATTACTTATATAATATCTAATTTTATTTTTTAAAATATTAAAGACTCGCCGTAATAGGCCGTATATTTTCTTAATTTTACTAACTATTTAGTAAGCCTTTATTAGTATTTAGCGATACTCTGTTTCTATAATTTATATACTATTTTTAAACTCTTTTAAAATAAAATTAGTGCCTAGATTATATATAATAAAATTTAGAAAATCTTAGTAGGTATTAATCTAGTATTATATAAAAGCTACCTATACCTTTTATACGGATATTAAATTAAGAAAGATAATAATTTAAAATAATATTTTTAAATTAATAATATAGAGGATATCGCGGTTACCGATTTATATAATATTAATAATAATTTTATAGTTAAAATAAATATTATTTTTAATAGAGAACTTAAATTTGTACGGAACTACTCTATATATTTAGTAATAATAATATAGTTTTTAAATTTACTTTAGTATAGTAGAGTTAATCTTATAATCTATATTATAAAACAGCTTATAAAGTTATTCTGTCTAAAGATATTTAAAGCGTTTATAAAGTTTATAAAAATTTTTTTTTGTAAAAAATAAAGCAGCTTCCGTATAGCTTATATTAAAAAATAAATATTTTTATTTATATATAACTAGAACTGTTATACTATGTTTACGTATAATAATATTTAATATATTATTAAAGTATACATCTATATAGTTAGTATCTGCTAGAGATAATAAAAAAAGTATTAGTATATCTAAAATATAGTAGATTATTATACTAATTAGGTTTTTAATCTATATAGTCTTAAAAGTATATATTAGTGTATTATTTTTAAAGCTAATAGCAGTTTTTTTTAAAGTTTAATTAATTTTTATACTAGGGTTTTTATCAACGTACGCTTCTAGCTAGCCTTTACTAATTATTAAGAATTTAGTTATACTTATATTTTAAAGTTCGCCTTAGTACTATATATAGTATTTTTTTTAAAAATAAATTATTTAGCTATCACTTCTTTATTTATAGAGAATATATCTTCTACTATTATATAATAGAGGAATAAAGTAGTAGTAAGGTATTAAACTATTTTTTTTTTTTTAAAAAACTAAAGTTAAATATAATTTTATTTTTTAATTCCTCTGTGTTGTCGTATAAAAATTTTTTAAAATTTTAAATATAGAGGGTAATATTACTCTAAAAAAGTATTTTTTTATAAAAGTTTTTATATATTATATTATATTAGTTACGTGCTTAGACCTTATTTTATATAAAATAGTTTAATAACTAATATTTTTCCTTATAGTAGATAAAGCACTTTTTCTTTTTTACTACTAGAGTTATATTTTTAGATTTTTAAAAAAATTATTACCTATAAGGGCAGAATTATTAGCGCTAAAAAAGTCTATTTTTATTATTAGTATATTTTTAGTTTATATAAAAGGTCTTATATAATATTTATAACTAAATATAGTATATATATTAGCAATTTATATTAATCTATAATATAGATTTTAAATTACTTAGTAGTCCTTTATATATAAGCTTTATTAAAAATATAGTCTATTTAAGTTTTAGTTAACCTCTATATACTTATATAATTACTATATAGAGTAGTATTTTTTTTTTAAATTAAGGGCCTAAAGCTTTCTATACTAGAGTTAACTTATTAATTATTACTTCTAAGGCTTTATGCAGAGTCTTATTAGAGTTTTCTTACTTAAATTATATAAAAGTATTAATAGTCTAGTTAGTTTAATACTAGTTATAGTTAATATACGTATTAAAATAGTAGTTTAACCTATTATATAACTATTTTTATAAGTATTTTAGGCTAATATTATATAGGTAGAACTAGCCTACGCGATCTTTTAAAATATTTAAAAAAATAATAGTGTATTATAACTTTTAAATATTAATTCTTTAGTAAAGCTTAATAAAGATACGAGTCTTATTAGCTAGAATATTATATAAATAGTTAGTATAATTATTTATCTTTTTCTATATTTTCTAAAATATAATTATTTTTTATAAATTAAGTTTTTTTAGTAGTATATCCTGTACGAGTAAAAATTAAAATATTAAATTTTAATAAGCAGCGTATAAAAGTTAAAAAATTAGTAAATAATTAATTATTAATATTTTATAACTAGTCCCTAGGGGAAATAGTAATATTTTAAGATTATATAATAATAGGTATATTAAGTATTATAGTCTATTATTATATATACCTAAAGGCGGTGCTAGGGGATATAAATTATATAAAGACTAGAATTATCTAAATTTATATAGTTTATATCTATATTTATATAATATAGGCCTAAAATTCTTTAGATAATACTAGTATAGCGGGATTAATTACTTGTATAATATATATTATAATAGTTAGCTTTTTTACTGTATAGGAGGTATAGTTAGAGTATATATAATATTTAACTATTAGTTAGAAACTTAAAGGTTTAAGCTTACTAGCTTCTATATAGGTTATTTTATAGTAATAATTAGACTTTCTATTAAACTTTTTAATTTCGTATAAAAGTCTTTAACTTTTTAATATTTTTTTATAATTTAAAGAAGAATTTATATAGAACTTTATAGTATTCTTTTTTATTTATCTACTAAAGATCGTACGCCCTTATTTTATAAGATTTTTAGTAGTTCTCTTTAAAATACTTATTTTAGTAATACAAAGTAGCTATAGTTTTATTTAATAAATAAATTATAATATAAAGTAATTAGGTTTTAGCTATTTCTTTACTCTATACGAAGTCTTATAATAACGCAGCTAACGTATATATTAAGTTAATTAAAGGATAGATTATTTAAAATATTTAGATTCTTTATCTAGTATTATAATTTAGTCTAGTCTTTAAGTACTTATATAGAGATATTATATTCTTAAATATATTTTTTTTATAATAAATCTAGATCTATCTCTATTATATATTCTTTACCTTTTTTTATAGAGAAAGCTTCTTTTAGTACTATTATATTATCTAGTTTATATAATTAGTTATACGGTTTTAGCTTATAGTACTAGTATATTTATATAAAATAATTTAGTTTTAAAAAAAGTTATCTTTATTTTTCGTACAGATAAGGGTTTAATAAAATATATAATTTAATATACTCCCTTTTATCTATAGATATAGGGAAGAGTTACGTAATATATAAAAGTATTCTTATATAGTATAGATTTAATAATACTTTAACCTCTTTATACGCCCTTGCTAATTTATAGTAGATAAAAAAATCTAATTAACTACTAGTAATAAAGTAGTTAAATAAATTTATTAACTAACTACTAATTAGTATTAAGATAATTATACTTTATTTATATAGAGTAATAGTCGTCTGTAATATTATAAAAAATAGGAAATAGTATAAAATAATAAATAATAATAGTTATACTTTAATTAATAATTCTCTTTTCTATCTGCTATTTATATAATAACTAGATAAGAGTTTCTGCGCGCTAGTACAGATCGTATAATTATATAATTATAATTATATAATCTATACGCTCCGTATTGCTAGCGAATCTATTTAGATTAACCACTCTATATATAAGTATATTTATTAGTTTTATATAAATTTTTAAAATAGTTATCTTTATTAAGTAGTCCTTTTTTATTTCTCTCCCCTATAATATATATTATTAAAATACTAATATAGTTATTATTATAAATAAATACCTATAAGCTTATATTACTAGTTTATAAAGCTCTCTAAAATAAAGAATTTTTTTTCGTATATATAATATAACCTTTTATTATATACTTTTATATAAGTTTATTTAATTTTTTATATTTTAAAAACTAGATATGTTTAGTTTATTTTCCTCTATAGTTATAAACACGAATTATTAAAGGTAAAGAAAATTTTTTTATATTCTTAATTATTAGTAATTTTATTTCTAAAACTTTAATTAATTCTTTAACTTCTTATTTAAAACTTTTTAGTATTATAAATTTAATAAGTATCGTCTTATCTGTATATAGATAGTAATTTATATTTTTAGCTATTAAATACTTATTAGTAAGCCTCGTAATTAATAAATTTTTAAATATTATAATATTTAAAACTATTCTATCTCTTTTAAATAGTATTATCTATGTTACTAATTGTATAAACTAATTAATATAGTATATATAATATAATATATAATATAATATATAATATATACTTTATAGGTATTAGAATTTTATTAATTCTAACTTTAAAAGTATTAATAATTTTAATATTTTATTTAATACTATATTATTTACGTATTAAAAAAAATCTAAAGTAAAAGTTGTAAAAATCTATTATAATTATACTATATAAATTACTATACACTATATCTACTTAATTAATTATACTAATAAAATAAACTACATAATAAATTTTAAAACTAGATTAGTATAATAGTAGCGTTAGAATTTATAAATACTATATATATATCCTACACTATTAAAAAGAATATTTTTACTTATTTAATTATATTATTTTTTTAAATAAAGCTTTTAACTACTATTCAACTACTTAAAAATATTAAATATTAATTATGTTATATTAATTTAAAAGAAATTGTAAAATATAAGAAAATAACTTTTAAACTATAATAATATAAATTATAAGCTATTTATATAAAGATAAAAATATATAAAGTTAGTAATATTTAAAATACACTAATTACTACTAATATTTTTATAACTATTACTAAAAAATTAGTATCTAACTAAATAAAATATATAGAGAGAGAAAACGAGCTAAAAACTACTAGTTTCTAAAATTAAAAAAATTAGGACTATTTTATAAAAGAAAGTGCTAAAAAGCCGTATTATATATAGGTAAAGAAGAAATAAATTGTCTATTTTAAAAAGCTATATAATTTAGTAATATAAGCTTTAAAGTATGTTTTATTATAATATACCCCTTAGTTAAGCTAATAAAAATAGCGTAATTATTTAAGTAGTTAAAAATTTATTCTATTAAGCTTATAACAGCTATAGAAGTTTTTAAAAATAGCTTTTTTAAGTAATTTTTTAGCTAGTAGTATTACTAAGTAATAAAGTTTTAAAGTAAAAGACTAATTATAGTAAATATACTAGCGTTTAGTAATATAAATAGTATTTATATAATCTCTTTACTAACTTTTTTAAAATAATTTTTATATTCTTTTTATTCTTTATTATTATTTTTCTACTTTCTTATACTGTGTATTTTATTTAATAGCATTTTTATTTACACTTTTTTTTATAGCTTCTTAAGCTTTTTTATTATTACAGATACTATAAGTTAGTTATTTATATTATTATTACTATATTTATAGTAAACTATAATACTATTTTTAATTTTTACGTTTTACAATTTTTCTAGATTTCTAATTTTTAATATCCTCTTTTAAAAACTCTACTAATTTTTATTTTATAGTTTTTTTAAAATATTTTTTTTTAATATCTATTATTACTATAATATTAATTGCCTAATATAACTAAATCTAATTAGTATATAAAATATATTAAGTAATGCTAAAATTACTAAAGAACTAATAGAGTCTAGTCTTTTAATTATTAACTGTTTATTTAACTTAATTTTTAAGCCTATAATTATACTCTATAAAAAGTAAATAAAAAAAATAAAAGATAATATTATTTAGCACGTAAGTAATAGGTAACTTAGTAAAATAATAATTTTATCTCGCTTTAGTAAAAAAAATTTGCGTTTATATAAAAAATTCTTATATTCTAATATATATAGACTTTTTTATTTTTTTATAAAAAGTTACGCTTCTATTATAAACTTTAAAAAATTATTTTATATTTTAGTTTTAAACTTATTTTTTTACTTTTTTAAACTCTAAAAAATATTCCCGGCTTATAACTAACTAGTAGTTTTAATAATTTTATTAATCTAATTCTAATATTATACTTTATAATAGCTATTTATTAACTAGTCTTTAAGTACCTAAACACTATATAAAAAGTTTAATTCTAAAAAAAAATCAAGTAAGCTCTTAAAATTATTAATTCTATTTAGCCTATTTTTTATATAACTTTTTTAGGTATAGAATACTCTTTATACTTTTTTTAATTTAGCGCTTTTAAACTTTAGTGTATTAAATTTAAAAAATAAAAAATACTTTAAAAGACTAAAAGCAAATTTAAAAAAAATTAGTAAACTTTTTATTTTCTAAACTTTATTACCCTGTAAAGATAAATTTAATATTTATAAAAAATATTTTAATTTTTTAAATTAATAGTTTTTTAAAACTCTATCTATTCTTTTATATTAAAATTAAAAAATTTTTAAAACTATTAAATAGCATTTATATAGTTTAATATTATTAATAAATTATAAACTTAAAGTAATTAGTTAATTAACGTACTTTATAAGCTTTATAAAGCCGCGGTACAACGAAATAATAAAAACTTAATAAATACTAAATAGCTTATACAATACTAACAAGGCTATATATAAAAAGTATAAATTTTAAACCCTTAAAAGTTATACTTCTTTTTTTTAGTAAGAGGAAGGTATTTTATTAAATATAGTAATGTAACGATTATACTATAATTTATATTTATAAATTAGTAACTACTCGTAATTATTTTAGAGGTTATTAGTAATTATTATTTATAATTATATATAATACGATTAGTCCCTAAGGGGTTACTAAGTATATAAACTTTAGGAACGAAAGAAATTAATAGGCTATTACTTAAAACTTATATAACTAAATATTTAGGTTTTAAAGCTAGTAAGTTTAGCTGTTTTATACTTTATATTATATTATTACCTACTTAAAATACTTTACTATATTATATTCCTATACGTCTTTTTTATTTCTAAAATATCTATTACTATTCTAAATTTAAATAGGTTACCAACTTGCTAATTATTATACTAACTACTTTTAGTAATAGTAATACTTTAAGCTAGCATAAAATTTAAAGTTAACTAAAATATAATTTCTTTTACCTATATATAGCTTATTAATAAGTCTTATACTAACCTACGCGTACGTAACCTTTTAGTAAAAAATAGCCTTTTTAAATATATTATTTTTAGCAACTTTAAAGCCCTTTTTAGTCCTCACGAACTCTATACTAATAAAATAAAAATTTTATAAAAATAGGTAGTTAATAGAGAAGGGCAAAAAAATTTAATATTATTAATAGAGCTAAAGGTAATAAAGTAATCTAAAAAGTAAGCTAATAAAATAAAATAAATCTATTAGTACGCTAATAAGATCTAGGAAAAAAAAGAACTAAATATAAATTTTACGACCTACTAGTACGTATAGAGTTATATAAGTATACGTTTTTATTTTTATTTAATAAATATTATTAATTAGATAGTAGATACTGTAGGCGGCGTAGGTACTAATAATAGTAGATCTAACTTCTTTTATTTTATAAGACTACTAAGTAAGCTAAGTATATACGTAACTTATTTTACTAGTAGGCCTTTAGGTAGTATTATTATTTTAATACAAAATTTAACAAGTAATATAGAGGCTTACGTAAAATTAAGTAAAAAAATATTATTTTAAATTACGTTATAAGTCTATAATAATATTATTAGTTTATAATATTAGTAGGCGGGGTAAAACGCGATAAAAATAAAATATAAAAGCATAAATAACCCTTTTATACTCTTACTTAGGAGTCGTAAAGTAATTAGTATTTTATTTTTATTATTTAAGAAGCGCTTTATTTAGTAAAAGTAATATAAGCTAATATAATATTAAAAAACGAAACTCTTATTCCTAGACCTATAAGAGCAGATATACTTTTAAACTAATATATATACTAATATTTTAATTGAAAATATTTAATAAAATTATATACTTATTAATATAGTCCTATCTATATCTAAAAGATTACTTAGTAATTTTTATTTTTTATAAGCCGCTCTATAGTATAAAATAAGAAAAGTTTACTTATAAAAAGATATAAATTTTTAATCTACTTTTTTTTTATTTTTACGAATCTAAATTTTATAAAATATAAAGCTTAATAAATTATAAACTACAATTAAGTAAAAAATTAAAATAAATAACAATTTAGCTAGTTAATATTATAAATAATATTTTTATTAAGATTACTTAACGCTGTGTTTAAGCTATTAAAAAGTTTAGTAATCTAGTTAAATTATTAATCTATTAAACTTTTCTATTAAATTTATTATATAAATTTAATTATTTTTATACTTTTATTATAGAATTTTTTTAAGTACTAAAATCTTAAATTTTTTATTATAAATAGCAGCTTATAAGCTAATTAAGATTTAATTTATTACGCTTTACACTTTCTTATAATATAATTTTTTTAAATTTTAGTTTATTAAATTTATCTTTTATATTCTTAAGATTTAGTTGTTTTTTAAATCTTTAAATTACTTAGCTTAAAGAGCTTTTATTAATCTATTAGCTAGTATATTACTTATTTAAAAATATTTAATTTTAAAACTCTCTTTTAAATACTTTTAGCGTAGGTATATATTTTCTATATCTATATAACGTAAATAGATAGTCATATACTAATTTTTTTAATAACTAGCCTAATGAGTTACTAATTATTATAGGGTATACGCTACGTAGCTCTAAAATCTAAAATAATATTTTTTAAAAAAGCGCTTTAATGCTATAGTTTCTTTATCTATATATTTAAGCGGGAGGAGCTCTACTTTAGTAGTTAATATTATAATAATAACCTGTTTTATAGCTTTTTAAATAACTATTTTACTAATTATATTTATATATTAATTAAATAAATAGTGAGGCTGTGGTGACTCGGGGCGACTAAAAAGGGTTTTAAAAAAGGAGGAGTATATCTATACCTTTATTATCATGTTACTAAATAATATAATAATATAGCTATATAATATTTATCTACTCTTTAAATTATCTATAAATATAGTATCTAAATAGATTATAACTTTTAAATCCTTATATACGTTATATTAAATTCCCTAAATGTAAAATTTATAAAATAACGTAATTATATATTCTATTATAGTAAAGTACTATTTACTTAAATTAATTAAAAAAGAGAGTTTTAATACAGTAAGTACTATATTTAGTTATATTATAATAGTAGTATAAAATATAAATATATATATATATTTATATATTAATCATATAAAAAGTATGGCTATGGTGGCTCAGGGCGACCCAAAAGGGGGTTCAAAAAAGGAGGAGTATGTGTATGCCTTTATACTTAATGTGGGATATAAATATAATATGCTCTTATACGTCTTAATTTTAGTATTTAATACTTTTCTTTTATTTTTAACTGCCCTTTTTAATAATAAACGTATTAGTAAAAAAAATACTAAATTAGCTACTTTAAACTTTTTAATCATTGTTTTAATATATAAATTATAAATTAGTATAATTATTTATTTTTTTTGTATTTTTAATTACTTATATTTTATAATAAAATTTTATATCTCTACGCTCCTCTATGTTATATATTATATAAACTTTATTACGCAGTTTAAACGCTTATTATTTATAAATTTATAGTATAAAAGCAGGATATTATTTTTATAAAAAAGTAAAAAGATTTTATAATTTTTATTAAAGAATAAGTAGGATTCTTCTTTTAAGTAAATAAGCTTAAGATTAACTAAAGTACTAAAAAAATGTTTATACTGTAGTATAAATAAATCGCGTAGGCTATATAGGATTTAATTAAGTTATATATAATTACTTTTTAATTTATAGTTATTAAGTAGTTTATACTATACTAAATTTAAAAAATTAATTAGTATATTAAGGAATACACTAATTATATTAAGCTATAAAATTTTTATATTAGATTCTACTATAATTATAATAGGTATATAAAAGTAGCGTACTATAAATATTATAATATATATTAATAAAAGCCTATTTTTTAAGTAAAAATTACTTTTAATAATTAAGGATACTGTATACGTTATAGAGTAACTAAGTTAATTAAACTTATAAATAAATACTTACTTAAGTAGAAGCAGTTATTAAGTACTTTTAAAATATATAACTACCCACTTAGTTTACTTTTTAAAGAGTATATTTTATTTTTTATATATAGTCTAGTAAAAGAATAGGCTAAGTAAATATAAAAAAATTACTTTTTATATTATTAGCTGTTTTAAAAACTCGTGACGGTATATATAAGTTTTATTTTAAAATATTTTTTTTTAGACAATATCTAGTATAGCAGCTTAAACTATTATATTAATAATTATAAACTCTCTACGTTTTTTTTATATATAATTTATACTAAAAATAAATATATATATAAAGTTATACTAGTAGAAACTATTTATACTATTAAGTAAAATACTTTTAAGCTTTATATTACGTAATAACTTACTCTTTAAGTTAAAACTTAATAGTGTATAAATACTAAGTAAGTTTTTATTCTTACTCTCTAATTAATTAGGACTATTAGAATCTAATCTATATTACTTTTAATTTTATTAAATAATTAGACTATAGTCCCTTATCGATCTCTATATCTTATAAGTAAAAGTTTTAATTATTTTATTTAGTAAGAGGGGCTCTATATTACTAATTTAAGTAATAGTATTAAATAAATTTTTACTTACTACTTAAGAATCTCTTTAGCTTTTTATTTTAGACTATTTCATTTCTTTACTAAAGTATACTTTATAAGAAATACTGAAGTACTTATCTTGTTTAAAAACTATACTTTTAACTTTTTAGGCTCTACAGTAGTGTAAGAAGATATTAAACTAATATTTATATTATATAATATATAGATTTATAGCTATTAGCTAGCTATACTAATAACCTATATATATACGATTTATATAAATCTTTGCTTAACTAACCGGCTAAAAAAGTAAAATAAAATTTATACTACAATATTGTTAAGCTACTACTTAAGTTACGTAATATTTTTACTAATTTTTAGCTTATTACTATTATAGACTTACGTATTAAAAATTTTATTAAACATTTTACCTATATTTATTTTTTTATATTTATTTTTTTACGTTTATCTATAGAAGCAATATTAACTTAGTATATACTACCTCCTTACTTAATATAGAAATAGGTAAAAATAAAAACGCTATAATCTAAAGCCTATGAAATATAGAATTTTTTAAATTTTATAACTAGTAGAGTAATAACTTAACTAATAACTTATTAGACTATAATAGTAATAATAGTAGGTAGATAGAACTACAGGTAAAACTATAAACTATATATAGTACGTTTAAATTACGCTTTTCTCTTTCTTTTATACTATATAACAGCTTCTAAAATATCTTTTTTTTTCTTTTTTAAATTATTATAGCTAGGAGGACTTCGAAGCCTACTTTTAGGCGCCTAATAATTATAACTAACCTTAGCTAGTTAATAGTAATAATAGTAATAATAGTTATTTTTATTTTTATTAAAAACCTAGACGACTAGCGGGGCTATTTTAAAAATTATTTAATACTAAAGTATTATAATAAGCTTATTAAGGAGGCTAGTTTTTTTAAAGGGCTATTTTTTTAATATTTTTAGTTTTATATTAGTAACTATATAGCTTTTTATCCTTAAATATAAGGTAATTCTTAATCTTAATAACGTTTACGGCTTATACTTATATAGTAATATAATAGAGCTAGTAAAATAATAGCTTAAAAGTACTAAAGACTTACTAAGTAAAATAAAGGAGGGTAATATATACTTAAGAATAGGTAAAAAGAAATATTTTTAAGCAGTGTAAAGAAAATAGATATAGCTTTAAAAAAAAGCTTCTAAAAATAATTAAAATTATTTATATATATACAAAGAAGTAGAGCTTTAAAATAAGTAGTAGGTAGTAAAGAAAAGGTATACTATAGCGCTGTAAGGTAGTTATATAGGAGTTTACTATTAAGAAGTTAGTAGTTATAATATAAAAATTAAAAAATCTTACAAGGAGTATTAAATTATATTTAAATATTTTAATTAATATTAAAAAAGTTCTAGGTTATTAGCGCTAGTAATAAAGTTATTATAGTTACTAGGTAAAAAGCTTACCGGGGTGGTGAAAAAAAGAGAGATTAATTTAAAAAGATACATTTTTTAAAAAATTATATAATATTAATTACTAACCCTAACAATACGTGAATAATACCGTATTGAAGAGAAAATTCTAAGGAATATTATAAGGATTTTAGTTACTGCTTATTAATTACGTGTAATAAATTAAAATTACCTAAATATAGTAATTTTTTAAACCCCTTTTTTAAACTCCTATAACTTTTTAGTTAGTATATATATTTAACTAAAATTTTAAGTATACCCTTTCAGGCCTAGTTTAGGTAATGTGGCTTATTTTTTAAAGTAAATTTGTAATCTAATAATAAAATTATATTAATAATAAAAATTTAGCCTATACTTATATAATTATTACTTACGTAATATATTACTAATATTATAGTATATTAAAAAATATTTTAAGTTTTATAAACCTAAACTACTATTTCCTTAAAATAGCGCTAACTTTTTTAAAACTTAAATCTAAAGTTTAACTACTTTTAAAAGTAACTAATTCTCCTTCTTTAATTGCTATAACTTTAAATAAGTTAAAAAAATATTTATAATACTATATAACGTATTAAAAAAAACGTAATTATAATATAAATAAGATTAAATTAGGCAGAGTATTAAAGTTAACTTAGAGTGAAAAGAGAGTTATTAATAAAGACTTAACTAAAAGTCCTTAAAAAGAAAATAAAAGACTATTAATAGAAAATAGTCTAAATATTATAAAACTATCTTTATAAAACTTTTTAAAAAAGGAGTATTACTCTATTAATATAAGTAAAAAAAACTAATTATAAATAAAGAAAAGGCTATAAAAAGATTTAAATACGCTAAAGACAATATAAATAATATTAAAAATATGAATTAAAAAAAAATTCTAATAAGTCAGTAATATAAAGGGGATAATAGAATAAATAATAGTATAATAAAAGGAGTTATAATAAAGTTAAAAAAGAACTAGCTATTAGCTAATTACGAAGTAAGTTATTTTAATATTTTAAAATATTAAAATATATAACTTTTTATATATTTTTAAATTGT
The DNA here is from genome assembly GCA_030770415.1 of Pleoardoris graminearum. Lineage (NCBI taxonomy): Eukaryota > Fungi > Ascomycota > Dothideomycetes > Pleosporales > Didymosphaeriaceae > Pleoardoris > Pleoardoris graminearum. The sequence continues at coordinate 645,112 of JASEKS010000003.1, forward strand.
AGTTTTAGTATTTTAATATTAATTATATTAATTATTTTATAGCACAACAGCTTACTCTATAAGTTTAGAATATAATTTAGATAGAAGGTAGAAGTAATTTAATATTTATTAAAATATATAATTTCTTTACTTCTTTTACTAGTAAGGACTATATAAATAAAGTTCTTATATCTAAAGTTAAACCGAGGTTAAATAGGGGTAAGTAATTTAATAGGTTTTTTAGTTTTTTTTTAATATAATAATATATATATATATATATATATTATTATATTATATTATAATATTAAACTTTATATTAATATGAATTTACTCTTGTAATTTTAATAAGATAACGCTTTTATTTATAAAACTACGGACGTTTTAACGTAGTTTAAAAATAATAAAATTAATCTTTATCCTTACCTAGTATATAGACCTGATTTACCCCTATAAAACATATATAAAGTTATTTAATATCTAGACTAAATAATAATAAAAAGGCTAATTTAGGTATAGGATTAAGTTTAAATAGTATAGAGGCCTTTAAAAAAGTTATTATAGAGAAGTAAAATACTACACTATAAAAAATTATTAATAACTATATTTTATCTCTTCCTAACTATTATAAGGTAGTTATAGAAACTAAAGGTTACTATACTAAATACTAGTAATATATTATTTACTAGTTTATTATTAAAAATGTATAAATTTAATTTTTATTAATAATTATATAAAAAATTTATTAAACTATAAAGATAATTTATATACTAATAAAAGAGAGTGTATGTTTTACTGTATATAAAAATAAGCTAATTTTATATATTAAATAAAAAGTTGTACTAACTTAAATTAGGGCCTTAAAAATTTTCTATATTTACTAATTTTTTACTACCTCTAAATCCCTTAGTAAGCAGGCCCTAATAGGATAAATTAGATTTAGTAGTTTTTTTCTTTAAAACACTATTTTTCTTGTATTCCTTCGCTTACTAATTAAAAAGTTATTTTATTTTTAAAATAGATATCTTTTATAATTATTATTTCTATTTTTTACCCCCCTGTATTAAGAGTTAGTTTATTACGTAATATAGTAGAAGTTTAAATAGTTAGCCTAAAATTACGTAACGTTACGGTAATAATTGTAGGGAAGGAGTTTACCTATATTTATAATTTTAATAGTATATAGGATATTTATAAACTTTATAGTCTGATTTTAAAGGATAGGCTAATTTTTTTCTTTTATAAAAACAAGTTTTATTAAACGTAATATTACGTATTATAATAACTAAGATAAGTAATAATACTTATATTCTTTAAATATTAAACCTACGTAACTAAATAAATATAAATATATAAATATATAAATTTATTTTAAATTTATATTTATTACGCTTAATTACGTAATTTTTATTTAGTAGATATATGTAATAACTATAAGTATATATATTATTTTAATCTAAGTATAGATCTGCTATTTAGTACGTTATAAGTTTAAATTTATAATAATAAAAATACTATTTAATTTACCTATAAAGGACTTTGTTTAAAATTATATACTTTTAATAGTTATTAAACTAATATTATAAAGTATTTTAACTACTTTTATAATTTTTAGTTAATGATTTTTTAGTAAGTTTATACTAAGTCTTATAGTAATAGTTTTATTAATAATTTTTTAGCTAGTATATTTAGTGTCGCTGTTTAACTTATATATATAAAAAATAGTAATTTAAAACATATATTAAACCCTTTTATTTATTTTTTAAAGCGCGATTTTTTATACTATAGTTTAGTAATAATATTATTATTTTAAAAATTTTTTATAATTTTAAGGTTATACTGAGTATATACTTTTATAAGTTTTAAATATAATTTTACTTATAGGCTTTATATATAAACCTTTCTAGTATAATTATTTTTAATTAATAATATTTAATACTTGCTAAGCCTTTCTTTAAATATATTAAAGAGATTTTCTAAAATATACTACTATAGTAATAGTAATATTTTTTTTTATTTTTAAAGATTACCTAAGCCGCGTGTAGAAGAAAATATTACTTATAATATATTTATTTAGTATTTAAAATATTAACATTTTACACACTATAAACTAAAATATATAAAACTTTAAACTTAAATATTTTACTTTTTAATACTAAATATTTAAAGTATTAATACGTAGATATATAAACTAAAAATAAAGCTTTTAATATACGAGTATTATACTCTAAATTAGAAAATAAAGAAATAGAGGCTTATATTATTATAATATAGGTATTTCTACTCTTTATAAAAGCGTACTTATAATATAAGTATTAGGATAACTATACTCCGCTTATACAGAGTAGTAGTTATCTGTAATATTATAAAAAATAAGAAATAGTATAAAATAATAAATAATAATAGTTATACCCTAATTATTAATTTTTGTCTCTTTTACTATTTATATAATAACTAGATAGGGGTTCTATATGCTAGTATAGATTATATAATTATATAATTATAATTATATAATCTATACGCTTCGTATTACTAGCGAATCTATTTAGGTTAACTACTTTATATATACTAATAACTTTTCTTTTTACAGTAATACCGTATAAATATTTTTTTTTTTTTATATCTTTTTTTTATACGTAAATAATTAGTTTTTTTTTATATAAGTATTTCTCTATTTTAATATATTTTTATATTACTAAATTATAGTCTGTTGTTTACGCGTTATATAATAATAAAAAATAAAATTATATAGTATACTACTACTTATTAATTAAAATTATAATAAACTAAAGTAAGGAGTTAATAACTTTATATATTACGTAAAAGTAAAGAGTAAGATTATAGTAAATAGAAGTAAGGAGTTATTATATAATAATTAAAAAGGGCTAGTCTAAAGCTATATAGAATAGTAGTATATAAAAAAAAGTTTTTTTTTTTATAATATTTTTTTTTTTAATTTTATCTATTATTATTTCTGTACGTAGTTTTAGATATTATTCTTTTTTTTTAACTTTTTAGCTATTTTTCTTTTTATACGGAGTTAACCTCTAATAAAACTTCTAAAATAGCTCTTATTTTATATAAATAGTAGTAGTAGTTATAGTAACTATAATAAATTATAGTTATATTTAGCTTTACCCTTATATAGGCTCTTACTCTTAGTAGACGGATTTAGATTATTATTTTTATTAAAATAGCTACTAATAAAATATTCTTATTAGTTTTATATATTAATATATATATATATCCCTATATAATTTTTTCCGTATAGTAATATTTTATAAAATAATAAGTATATAGTATACTAGTTACTTTTATATAATATAAATATTATTCTATTTAGTAATACCGACTTAATTTTTTTTACTATAAAAATTATCTACTATAAAAATTATTTTTATATACTCCTAATATAGTTGCGTAGAGTTTTAAAGGCGTAATTATATATATAAAAATATAGCGGTAATACTAGACTTTTACTTTTTATAAAGTATTATACGTTAGTAGGATACTAAAATAATATATATAAATTTTATATATAGCAGTTGTGTAGAGTTTAGTATAAGTATTATATTTAAATTTTTTTTATTTTTTTTTGTTTTTCCTTTATTAATATAGAGGAGGATTAGGGATATTTAAAAAAAGAGGGATTTTTTTTATTTTTCTTTTATTTTCTTTAAGTATAATATTTTAAAAAAATTTCTTTTAATATTCGTGCGATAAAGTAAAAGAATATAATATATAAAAAAAAAATATATACTAAAAAGTAATTTATATAATTATTTTTTTTTACTATCTATCGCCGTACGTATTAAGTTGTTTAGTAAATAGTTTATTTTAAATATTTAAATTTTTTATTTAGTATTATAACTTAATCTAGTCTTTAAGGACTTATATAAAGATATTATATTTTTAAATATATTTTTTTTATAATAAATTTAGATTTGTCTTTATTATACGCTCCTTACCTTTTTTTATAAAGGAAGCTTCTTTTAGTATTATTATATTATCTAGTTTATATAATATATAATTAATTATATAGTTTTAGCTTATAATACTAGTATATTTATATAAAATAGTTTAGTTTTAAAAAAAGTTATTCTTATCTTTCGTACAGATAAAGGTTTAATAAAATATATAATTTAATATACTTCTTTTTATCTATAGATACAGGGAAGAGTCGCGTAATATATAAAAATATTTTTATATAATATAAGTTTAATAACACCTTAACCTCTCTATATACCCTTACTAATTTATAGTAGATAAATAAATCTAATTAACTACTAGCTATAGAGTAGTTAAATAAATTAATTAATTTAATTATACGGTAGATAAAGAAATCTAATTAACTATTAGTAATAAAGTAGTTAAATAAATTTATTAACTAACTACTAATTAGTATTAGAATAACTATATTTTATTTATACGAAGTAATAGTTGTCTGTAATATTATAAAAAATAAGAAATAATATAAAATAATAAATAATAATAGTTATATTTTAATTATTAATTTTTATCTCTTCTACTATTTATATAATAGCTAGATAGGAGTTCCGTACGCTAGTATAGATTATATAATTATATAACTATAGTTATATAATCTATACTCTCCGTATTACTAGTAAATTTATTTAGGTTAACTACTCTATATATAATAAGGGATATAGAGTATATACTATAGGATTTTAGTTAAATAGTAATTTATTTCTTTACTTTAATAGATAATATATACCTAATTTATCTTCTATATTATACTATATTATTACTCTACCCTAATTCCTAATATTTAAATTACTTTTTTATTTTTTAGAAATAATCTAGTATAATATAGCTCTAAAGGAGTCTTATTACTTTATTATATATAATATACTAGTTTTATAAGATACTAAAATTATTAAAAAACCTAAGGAAAACCTTAAGTCCGCCTTTAGTATTATCAATATTTAAATTTTTTAAAGTTTTATATAATCTACTAAAACGCCTCTATTAAGCCTATTATAGGGGGGAAACATTACAAAAGAGTAATCTAATAAGTTATCTTTCTTAAATATTAATATAAAATTAATTACTAAGCCTATAAATACGTGAATAATAGTGTTTTAAAGAGAAAATTATAGATATTATTATTAGGATTTTAATTACGTTATATTTATTACCCGTAATAAATTAAAAATACCTAAATAAAATAATTTTCTTAACTCCTTTTTTACGTTCCTATAACTTTTTAGATAGTAAATATATTTAACTAAAATTTAACTATATAGTTTTAGGCCTAGTCTAGATTACGTAACTGGTTTTTAAAAGTATCTTGTAAAGAAAGGTATTTTATAAAGAAAGGTAAAGTATAGCGTTAAGACACTAGTCCAAAAAAGGTATAGGCTAAAAAAAGTTATTTTTTTAGATATAATTATAAAAATAAGCGTGTAAAGGACTATAAAAAATATTTTTAGTTTAGTTAGATTTAAACTTATAGTAGTATATAGCTTAACGTATAGCTTAGCGAGCTAGAGTTTAGTACGCTAGTAGTATTAGGCTACTATTACCTCTATTTTTTTTTAAACTAGGCTACTATAGTACTGTAATACTATAATACGCCTACTCTATTATATTATTATTATTATTAAAGTTATTATATAATAGGGTTTAGTATATTAACGTAAATACTAACGTAAATACCGGCGCAGCGTTTATTTTTAGTAACTTATAAAGTATAGTTAACTAATATTTATAGATATACTAATAGTAATTTTACGTATTACTATTAAAAATAAAACTATAATAACTATGCCTTATATACTTATCTATAAAAGTATACCTAATAATAACTTTTATATATAAGCGATAGAGATAGCTATAAAGTACCTATTAAGTATACTAGCGTACGTAGAAGCCCTTAACGTACTAAAAAAAAAATACTATAATATTACCTACTGCCTACTTACCGACTAGGGAGATAAGTATAAAATAATAATTATAGTAGGGGAAAGTATTAAACTATACTTACTAGTATAGTACGTCTAAATATAGTATATTAAAAATACTACTAGCCTAATTATACTATAAAGTAATAAGCTATAATAGCTTATAATAAGATTTTATAAAAAGAAAATAGTAAAAAGATAAAAAATAAATTTTATACTAAAAATAATAGATAGCGCGTAAATACGAGAGGTACTTAATACTATAATAACTATTAAGTTAGCGGGTATAGCGGCTGCTATACGTTAAGAGAAAAAGAAGATAAATAAATATATATTTAGGTTTAGGTTACGTATACGCCTAAGTGTTAGTAGGCGTTTATATATTAATAAGGTAGACGGAGGATTTAGAGAACTAGTTATAGTTAAATAGATAGTAGCTCTTTAATACTATCTATACCTAGTAAAAGATTAACTTAATAGTTAAATATAAGGTAATAACTATTATTTATAGTAAGTAAAGCCGTAAAGACGCCACCTTTAAAAGTATATTAGTAATCTAATTATAAAATTATATTAATAATAAAAATTTAGTTTATACTTATATAATTACTGCTTACGTAATATATTATTAATATTATAGTATATTATAATATCTTTTAATTTTTATAAACTTAAACTCCTATTTTCTTAAAATGGCTCTAACTCTTTTAAAACTTAAATATAAAGTTAATTTACTTTTAAAAGTAAATACTCTTCCTTTTTTAATTGCTAATACTTTAAAAAAGTTAAATATAAAAAGTATTTATAATATAATATAGCGTATAAAAAATAAAAAAAAAGTATAATTATAATATAAAAAAAAAGTATAACTATAATATAAAAAAAGTTTATACAGGGGGTATAAAAAAGTTAACTAAAAGATATAAAAGAGTTATTAATAAAGACTTAACTAGAAGTTCTAAAAAGAAAAATAAAGAATACTATTAGAAAATTATATAAATATTATAGTTAAATAGTTAGAAAGAGTTTTAAAAAAAAGAAGAGTTATATAATTAATATAAGTAAAAAAAAAATAATTATAAATAAAGAAAACGCTAAAAAAAAAGAAAATATATTAAAGAAAATATAAAAAATATAAAAAATATAAATTTAAAAAAGATTATATTTCCTAATAAGTTAGTAATATAAAGAGATAATATTAAAAAAAAGTTATTTAATATACTTCGCGAGCTTTATAAAGCTGCGGTATAATATATAATAAAAACTCTATAATTACTAAATAGCTTATAATTATATATAAGTAGTATAAATTTTAAACTTTTAAAAATTATACTCTGTTCTTTTAGAGAGCGTTATAGTACTCTACTAAATATAGTAATATTTTACTTATACTCTAATTATATATCTATAGATTAGTAACTACTTATAATTATTTTTAAGATTATTAGTAATTACTACTTATAATTATATATAACGTAGTTAGTCTAGGGGATTACTAGATATATAAACTTTAGGACCGAAAGAAATTATTAGACTGTTACTTAGAGCCTATATAACTAAATATCTAATTTTTAAGCTAGTAAGTTCGGCTATCCTATGCTCTATACTATATTATTACCTACCTAAAGTACTTTACTATATTATATTTTTATAAGTTTTTTTTATTTTCGAAATATCTATTACTATACTAATTTTAGTTAAATTATCGCCTATTACACTAACCGCTCTTAGTAGCAGTAATACTTTAAACTAAAATAAAAATTAAGGTTAACTAAAACTATCTACTTATATATTATTTATTAATAAGTTTTACTCTAATCTGCACGTACGTAAACTTTTAGTAAAAAATAGTATTTTTAAGTATATTATTTTTTTTATAAATCTCTTTAGTATACTAATCTATGTAAATAGATTTTAGGCTAATAGAATAACAGTTATATAAAAGTAAATAGTTAATGGTAAAAAGCTAGAAAATCTAGCGTTATTAAAGAAACTAAAAGTAAACTTAAAGTAATTATAATCCTAAATTTAAGCTAATAAAATAAAATAGATCTATTAGTACACTTATAAAATCTAAAATAAAATAAAAAAAACTAAATATAAACTTCGAAGCCTACAAGTACGCGTAGAGTTAAATAAGTATACACTCTTATCCTTATCTAGTAAATATTATTAATTAGGTAATAGGTACTATAGGTAGTATAAGTACTAATAATAATAAGTATAACTTCTTTTTTATTTTATAAAGCTATTAGATAAGCTAAGTATATATATAACTTACTTTACTAGCGGGCCTTTAGGTAGTATTATTATTTTAGTAAAAAGTTTAACAGACACCGTAAAGGCTTAATATAAAATTAAATAAAAAAAACGTTATTTTAAATTATATAATAAGTCTATAATAACGTTATTAGTTTATAATATTAATAGGTAAAGTAAAACGTAATAAAAATAAAATATAAAAAAATAAATAAGTCTTTTATACTCCTACTCGGGAGTGATTAGAAAGAAGTATTAAAAAAAATAGTAATAATAAAATTAAAAAAAGAACTGGCTATTAGCTAATTACAAGGTAAGTTATTCTAAATTTTTAATATATTAAAATATACCACTTTTTATATATTTTTATTTTATAGTTTTATTATTTTAATATTAATTATATTAATTATTTTATAAACTATAATACAGTATTCTAAGTTTAGGGTACTATTTAGTTAGGAGGTAGAAGTAATTTAGTATTTATTAAAATACTAAATTTTTCTATTTCTTATACTAGTAAAAATTATATAAATAAAGTTCTTATATCCGAAGTTAAACAGAAGATAGAAAGGGTTAAGTAACTTAATAAATTTTTTAGTTCTTTTTTTTACATAATAATATATATATATATATATATATATATATTATTATTATATTATTATATTATATTATAATTATAAATTTTATATTAATATTAATTTAGATTAGTAATTTTAACAAGATAACGTCCCTATATATAAAATAAGAGACGTTTTAAACTAGTTTAAAAATAATAAAATTATACTTTTTTCTTACCTAGCCTACAACAATTGTTAAAAGTAAATTAAAAAAAATATAGGCTAGCCTAAAAATAAAGTAATAGTATAAAAATATATATACTTTTACTATATATACGTGTACGAGGAGGCGTGTAAAAAAGAAAATAATAAAGGCGCTGCGCTAAGGCTAATAAGCTACTAGTAATATTATAGCTAGTAGTAGCACGTGCACTTCTACTAAAAAAGTTCTAATAAAAGAGATAATAAAGTTTAGTAAAAATATTATGTTAGGAGTATACTATAAGATAGGTTACGGCTATCTTATACAATATCTTTTTTATAACAGTTCTTACTATTATAAGTTACTTTATTATTACAGCAGCTAAAAATTAGTAACTAATATATATTATAGTATATTGTATATAGTAGACTAAGTCTAGATTTAAATCTATTAAAGCTTATATAGTTCTAGGTATACTATATAAGAATTTATTTTATATATAAATTAATATTATAACGACCGTAGAAGGAACCGGGACTAATATTTAGTAAAAAATTACTTAGTTATTAAGTATTTTATAGCTAAGTAAGTATAATCTAGTTATTTATAAAACTATTACTATTATTAAAGTATACCGTATTACGAATATTATCTATATAGAGGTTTTAAAAGCGTTTAAACTACTATAATTTTAAAAAATAGCAGAATAAGCCCTAGAGGCTAAAGAGAGTAAATATAGTAAAATAATAAATCTAATTAAGTAGGGCCTCTATAATACTGTTAATTAGTACTAGAATAATAGGCAGATTAAAGACAAGATACTATAAATAATAACTAATAAAGAAAATATTACTAAAATCTAGAAAGTTATAAAGGTTATTATATAGGTAAAGACAAAGTCAGAGTTAAAGTTAAAAGTAAAATTAAAATTAAAAGTAATAAGATTATCTTAAGTACTTATTTTAAGCGCTAAGCGCGGAGCGCTTAGGGTAAAAAATAAAAAATAACTAAAAGGGCGGCTATATAGAGTTAGTATATTTAGGGATATAGAAGCTTATAAAAAATAGAGAGTATAATAGGTAATAAGTAAATATTACTTAAAGTATTATAAATTAATTAGTAGGTAGCGTAGTTAGTTATATTTTATAATTTTAAAAGTAACTATTAAATAGCTGCTAGAGCTAAACTTCTAATAGTTATATAACTAACTTACTAATAATAAAGGGACAGTTTAATAAGAAGGATAATAATAACTAAGTAAATAAGTATCGGCCTACCTAGCCTATAGTTCTAAGTTAGCCCCTATAAAAAATATATAAGATTATTTAAAATCTAGGCTCAATAAAAATTAAAAGACTAATTTAGGTATAAGATTAAGTTTATAAAGTATAGAGTATTTTAAAAGAGCTATTATAGAAACGTAGAATAATATACTATAAAAAGTTATTAATAACTATATTTTATTTCTCCCTAACTATTATAAGGCGGTTATAGAAGCTAAAGGCTGCTATACTAAATACTAGTAATTTATTATTTACTAGTTTATTATTAAAAATTTAAAAAAGTAACTTTTATATATAATTTTATAATTAATATATTAATATATAAAAATATTTTGTATACTTATATATTATAGATACTATTATAATATATATAAAAACTAGCCAATTTTATACTTTAAATAAAAAGTTATAATAGTCTAAAATATAGTCCTAAAAATACTTCATAGTTACTAAATTCTTTTTACCCTTTAGGGACCTACTAAGCAGTCTCTAACAGGGTAATAAGGATACGCTAGTCTTTCTCTTTAAAATATTATTTTTTTTTATATTTTTAGGCCTTGTAACTAAAAAGTTATATTAATTTAAAAAAGGTTACTTTTTTAATTAGGGTTTTCCTAATGTCCCCCCCAGTAAGATATAGTTTTTGGTTTTTTAATCCTAATTATTTAAATTATTTTATAAGTTAAGTCCTTATTTAATAATTTTAGACTATAATTTAGATTTAAAATTATAATAATATAGTATATATTAAAATATTTAATTCTTTCTTATTTTTTTAGTAAGATCTATATAAATCGATTATTATGTCTAAAGTTAAATCGAAAATAAAAAATAGTAAGTTACGTAATAAATTTATTTTAATATAATATATATATTATTATATTATATAATAATTATAAACTTTATATAAATATTAACATAGGTAAATAATTTAAAGAAGATAATAATCCTATTTATAATATATTATAAAATTTAAACTAGTAGAAATATAATAAAATTATATATTTTCTTATTTAGTGAATAATTTAAATTTAACTCCTATTATATATATATATATATATATATATTATTAACATCTAGACTAAATAAATAATAAAAAGGTAATATAAGTATAGAATTAAGTTTAAAAGTTATAGAGACCTTTACAAGAGTTATTTTTAAAGAGTAGTATAATACACTATAAAAAGATATTAATAATTATATTTTATTACTTTTTAGATATTATAAAACAGGTATAGAAACTTTAGAATACTATATTAAATACTAGTAATATATTATTTACTAGTTTATTGTTAGAATTTTAAATATTTAACTTTTACTAATAATTATAAAATTAATATTTATTTACGTTTATCGATAGGAGTTATCAAAAAGTAATAAGTACGCCTAGATAATAATCTAGGAGTATAAATATAGTAAGGGAATTCTATTAAATACTAAATCGTGTACGCAATAATTAAAAGCTAAAATAAAAGTTAACTAAAGATAATATCTATTTAAATAGTTACTTAATTAAATAATAAATATATTAGTAAGCTAGCAGTTAGTGTTAAACTAGTAGCCTATATTAGCGGGTACTAAAATACTTAGTGTAATATAACATAGTTGTCTTAAGGGCTACGCGTATAATATAAATAGTAAAAAGACCTATATAATTACTACGTAAACTTCCTTTATTATTAAAATTACCTAATTACTATATCTAATAAGTTTAAGTAGTACCTACGCTTTACTATTAAAACTAATAAGGTATTAAGAGATAAAATATAGATAAATCCTTTATATAACCTTTATACGGCTATAAATAAATACTTATACCTCTGCGCTTTATAGATTACTAAATTAAAGATTAAGGACGTTAAAGAATTATATAAAGGCGACTTCGTCTATAGAAGTTATATTAACTTAGTATTAGTATATTAAGTTTTTACTTAATATAGAGATAGGTAAAAATAATAGTATTATAACTAGAATCTGTTAAATATAAAAATTTTTTTAAATATTATAAATAAAGGTATATATATACTTCTCCTTTTTGAAACCCCTTTTAGTCGCCTACATAGCCACTACAGCCGCACCCTTTTGTTTAATTAATATATAAATATTAAATATTATAGCTTATAGAGTAATACATTATAGTAATAAACTTATTAGGCCGTAATAGTAATAATAGTAGGGTAATAATTATAATATAATAATAAGTTATTATAGATAGAACTATAGGCTATATATAATATATTTAATATACCGCACGTTTAAAATAGTAAATATAATAATTTTTTTCTAAATACTCTATATAGTTTAAAAATTCTTTATTGCTATTATATTTATAATATTAGTATTCTAGCGTCTAATAATTAGACTAAATAACCTCTAGCGTATAGTATAGACTTTTATTAATAGTAATAACTAGCTAAGTTATATTAAAAACGATTTTAACTTTTATAATTACGTAGTATTATAGGCCAGCTTACTTAATTAGCTAACTTCTTTAGCTAACGTTTTTAATTTTAATTTAATTCTAATACTCCTCTTTTTATTTAAAATAAATATAATTCTTATCCTTATTAATACCTATAGGAATATTAAAGTCTATTTTTAATAATATAGTATTATAGTAAAATTTACATTATAATAATTTAAAAATGATAAAATTCTTTTTAAAAAGAAAAAATAATAGTAGTAGTAGTAGTAGTAATAATACTATATTAATAATAAATAAAAATTTTCTTATAGTAGTAAAGGTAGCGAAACTTTAGTAAAAAAATTTTTAAAATAGTAAAAATTATTTAGACGCAGGTATATATATATATAAAAGTAAAAGGGGTAGTAAGGAAAAAGAACGTTATAGTACTATAAATTTTCTTTTTTACTCTAGCCTTACCTAACTTTTTTAATACATTAAGTATAAAGGTATATATATACTCCTCCTTTTTTAAAACTTCTTTTAGTAGCCTATATAACTACTATAGCTACACCCTTTTATTTAATTAATATATAAATATATATACTATAAAATAGTTATATAAATACTTACTATTAAAAAGTTAATAGTTATTATTAAAAAATTACTGTCCCTAAGGGCAATCTCGATACGTAAAGTCGCTATTAGTATACCTATAAATATTAGCTAACTATATTCTATAAGCTACTAAGAATAAACGCTACGCCGGTATTTACGTTAATATACTAAATTCTATTATATATAACTTTAATTTTAATAATAATAATAATAATATAGTAGAGTAGACGTATTATAGTATAGTAACACTATAGCAGTCTAGCTAAAAGAAAAAAAGAAGTAGAGGTAATAGTAGCCCTATACTAGAGTACCGAACTTTAGTACACTAAACTATATATTAAGCTATATATTAAGCTATACGCCGTAGCTATAGGTTTAAATTCTATACTAACTAAAATAAAAACTTTTTTTATAATTTTTATATACGCTTAGTTTTTTTAACTATATCTAGGGAAATAACTTTTTTTTTAGCTTATACCTTTTTTAGCCTAGTGTCTCTAACGCTATACTTTACCTCTCTTTATATAATACATAATTAAAAAATTAAAAGATTTTTTAACGAGTACTATATTATGTTTTAATATTTTAATTATTATTAAAAAGATTATAAATTATTAGTACTAGTAGAAAAGTTATTATAATTACTATATAAATATTTTATTAAGATAAATTAGTATTTAATAATTATAAAATAAAGTAAAAGTTTATATAGCTAGTTTAGGGTTGTATAACGTTACGATAATAATCCTAGGAGAGAATTATATAATTAATATATTAATATATAAATATAATCTATATACTTATATAATATAGTATATATAATTATATAAATAAATATAAGCTAAATATATATATAATATATAAAAGGTTATAGTAACCTATAAAAGAGTTTTAAAAATATTTTATATTTACTAATTTTTTACTATTCTTAAACCTTTTAGTAAGTAGAGCTTAATAGCGTAAATAGGTTCTACTAATTTTTTTCTTTAATACGTTATTTTTCTTATATTTTTAGGCTTAGTAATTAGAAAGGTATATTATTTTAATAAAAATATTTTTTATTATTATTATTTTTTTTTACTCTTCTATATATATATATAAATATATATATTAAGTAAATAAATAGTATAACTATAATAGCTTTTTTTTTAAAAAAAAAAATAAGCCTTTTAATTAAGGCTACCTAACTATTTAAGAAAAGTACTTTATCTTCTAAATAAACTAGAACCGGCTCTTTAATCTCCTAACTAGGTTATTATACTAAATAGTTATACTAAACTACTAATCTATTACTTAATTAGGACTAGTTTGCCACGCTAGACCTATTTAAATATAGAGTTTTATCTTATCTAACTTTAGATAGTAATTTTAGCCTAAATATTTTATTTATACTTTTAAATATAACGCGTTCTGTATAGGGATTTCGGCTATTTATAGTTTTATATTAATATTTTAGTAGTACCCTATACTTCTAAAAATTCTACTTTTTACTAGTAAAGTAAACGTATTTAAAGAATACTACGATAAGAAGAGGAATCGAACCTCTAATATATAAATAACGTTAAAATTTAACGAATTTACATATTTCTAGGCACTTGCCTACTATACTACCCCACCTATAATAGCTTAAAATAACTAAAAGAGATTTTACAAAAGGAGTACTAATATATATAATATAACTTAAATAATTTACTTTTAGATAAACTAGTATATACGCTAGTAATTGGGTCAGGGTTAGAATTGGGTTAGGGTTATAAAGCTAGGACTATATTTTACAATAACATTAAAGTCTTTTTTAAATAGTATTTACTAACTTTTTAACTATAATTAATTAACTAATAATATAATAATAAACGTTTTAGCGTATAGGTAAAAGTTATATTATAAATTATAAAAATAATACTTTCATTTACTAGATTCTATACATTTTAAAAATAAAATAGGTTTTCACTTTAAATTTTAAATCGTGTAGAATCTAGTAAATAAAAGTATTATTTTTATAATTTATAATATGCCTTTAGCCTATGCGCTACAACTATATTATTATATTATAAGTTAATTAATTATAGTTAAAAAGTTAGTAAATCCTTTTTAACAAAGACTTTAATATTCCTCGCTTATTCTTACTTATATACGATCCTAAGTGGTCTGTGTAACCCTAACCCATTCGTCACCCTACTAGTATAATAAATATATATTTAAAAATATAAAAAATTTTACATTCTTAATAATGTTTAAATATTATAAATTTAGTTTATTTATTTATTATAGTATTATTTATAAATAAATCTTATTTTTTAAAATATTTATACTATTAACAAAAATTAAATTTTTAATAGTATAAAATACTATTAAAGTATAAATAAAAAAATATATTTTTTTTTGTATATTAATCGAACAAATAGTGTGGCTGTGGTGGCTCGGAGTAACTAAAAGGGGTTTTAAAAAAGGAGGAGTATGTGTATGCCTTTATAATAAAAAAACTATTAATTAGTAGTATACTCTAGAAGTTTTATAATACCGTAGTATAATATAATAATAAAAATTTAATAAATACTAAATAGCTTATATAGGTAACGAAATAACGTATAAGTAGTATAAATTTATATTTTTAAAGATTATAGTTTTTTCTTTTTAGAAGAAGTTAAAGTTACTTTACTAAATATAGTAACATAGTTATATTATAATTTATACTAATAAATTAGTAATTAGATATATATAATATTATATAAGATAGTTAATTAACTTAGTTACTAGATGTATATACTTTAAAACTAATAAAATTATTAAATAATTATTTAGAATTTATAACTAAAGAGGATTTTAAGTTTATAAGTTTAACTATATATTTTATACTCTATAATATATTATTATTTACTTAGAGTACTCTATTATATTATATTTTTATAAATTTTTCTTATATTTAAAACGTCTTATTACTATACTAATTATAGGTTAGTATTTTTTTATACTAACCACTTTTAGTACTAATAGTACTTTAAACTAAAAGAAAATTTAAAATTAATTAAAACGTAATTCTGTTACCTATATACTACTTATTAATAAGTTTTTATCTAACCTACGTATACGTAATTATTTAGTAGAGAATAGCCTTTTTAAATATATTATATTTTATTACTTTATAAATCTTTCTAGAATACTACTTTATATAGTTACTTATAAAGTATAAATTAATAAAATAGAAGTAGATAATTTATAAAAAGAACTAAGAGATTAAGGGCTATTAAAAAAGCTAATAATAAAATTAAAATAGCTAAAATTCTAAACTTAAACTATTACAGGGGGGCGACATTAGGAAAAGAGTACTCTAAAAAGTTATTATTTTTAAAAATTAATGTAAAATTAATTACTAAGCCTAAATATACCTGAATTATACCGTTTTAAAAAAAAAGTTAGGGAGACTCTTATAAGAATTTTTATAACTGCTTAGTTAATATACGTAATAAATTAAAATTACCTAAACTTAATAATTCTTTTAGCCTATGGTTTAGGTCCCTATAACTTTTTAGTTAGTTAATGTATTTAACTAAAATTTTAACTATACTATTTTAGAACTAGTGTAGGTTACGTGACTTAATTTTAGATAAGAATTTATTATATAATAATAAATTTATATAATTAGTAAAAATTTAGCTCTTAGTTATATAATTACTAATTACGTAATATATTATTAATATTATAGTATATTATAATATCTTTTAACTTTTATAAACTTAAATTTCTATTTTCTTAAAATATTACTAAATCTTTTAAAACTCGAATATAATATTAATTTACTTTTAAAAGCAAATACTCCTGTTTCTATAATTATGTCTACTTTAAAAATGCCTAAAAAGACTATTTATAATACTATATAACGTATTAAAAATAAAGAAAAAATATAAAGAAAAGAAATATAATTTAAAAAAAGTTTATATAGGAGGTATAAAAAAGTTAACTAAAAGGAATAAAAGAGTTATTAATAGAGACTGAACTAGCAGTCCTAAATAGGAAAATAAAGGAATACTATTAAAAAAATAACCTAAATATTATAAAAAGATAATTAGAAATGGTTTTAAAAGCAGAGGGTTATATAATTAATATAAGTAAAAAAAAACTAATAATAAATAAAGAAAATGCTTAAAAAAGATTAAAATACGCTAAAGACAATATAAAATATATTAAAAATATAAATTTAAAAGAAATTATATTTTCTATTAAGTTAGCAATATAAAGGGGACAAAAGAATAAATAATATTATAAAAAAAGGGGTAATAATAGAGTTAGAAAAGAACTAGCTGTTAGCTAATTACGTTGTAAGTTATTTTAATTTTTTAAAATATTAAAATATATAACTTTTTATATATTTTTAAGCTATAGTTTTAGTTTTTTAATATTAATTATATTAATTATTTTATAGATTAAGATTTTACCCTATAAGTTTGGGATGCAATTTAGATAGGAGGTAAAAGTAATTTAGTATTTATTAAATTACCTAATTGTTTTACTTTTTTTACTAGTAAGGATTATATAAATAAAGTCCTTATATCTAAGGTTAAACCGACTATAAAAAGGGGTAAGTTTTATAAAGTTTTTTTACTACTTTTTTATATAATATAATATTATATATATTATTATATTATTATATTATTATATTATATTATAATTATAAACTTTATATTAATATTATGTAGGTTAGTAATTTTAATAAAATAACGCCCCTATTTATGAAATAACGGACATTTTAAACTAGTTTAAAAATAATAAAATTATACTATTTTTTACCTAGCCTATAGTCCTGATTTAGCCCCTATAGAAAATATATAAAGTTATTTAAAATAAGAACTAAATAAAAATAAAAAGGCTAATTTAGGGGTAGGATTTAGTTTATAGAGTATAGAGGCCTTTAAAAGAGTTATTATAGAAGAGTAGAATAATATACTATAAAAAGTTATTAATAACTGTATTTTATCTCTCCCTAACTATTATAAGGTAGTTATAGAAGCTAAAGGCCACTATACTAAGTACTAGTAATTTATTACTACTAGTTTATTATTAAAAATTTAAAAAAGTAACTTTTATATATAATTATATAAATAATATAAAAATATAGAATAATATTTTATATACTTATATATTATAGTTACTATTATAATATATATAAAAATAAGTAAATTTTATACTATAAATAAAAAGTTATAATAGTCTTAAGTAGGACTCTATAAATTTTCTATATTTACTAATTTTTTTTATATCTAAACCTTTCAGTAAGCAGCCCCTAAATAGGTGAATTAAATTTACTAGTTTTTCTCTTTAAAACAATATTTTTTGCGTATTTTTAGACCTTATAACTAAAAAGTTATATTATTTTAAAAAAGGTAATTTTTAGAGTACCGTTTTCCTAATGTCGCCCCCCTGTATAATTAAAAAAATTTAAATATATACGCTAGATTATACAAATATATATTTATAATAAGCGTACCTTTATTTTTATTTAGCAGGTATTACTAACTAAATAGTAGGCATATTTATTTTAACTAAACTATAGACGGCGCGTGTACTAATAATAATAAATATAGTTTTTTTTATAATATATAACTACTATAAGCTAAGTATATATATAACTTACTATAGTAGGCCTTATAGTATTATTATTTTAATAATAAGTTTAATAAGTAATATAAGAGCTTATATAGAATTAAGTAAAAAATATTATTTTAAATAATATATAAGTCTATAATAATATTTAACGTACTTCGAGAGCTTTATAAAGCCGCGGTATAATATATAATAAGAACTTAATAAGTCTATAATAACGTTATAAGTTTATAATATTATACTCTTTTTAGTATTACTTTATTTAACTTTTTTAACATATTAAGTATAAAAGTATATATATACTCCTCCTTTTTTAAAATCCCTTTTAGTCGTCCTGAGCTACTACAGCTATACTATTTATTTAATTAATATATAAATATATTTATTATAGTAAATATATATATTTATATATTAATTAAATAAATAGTGTGGCTATAGTGGCTCGGGGCGACTAAAAGGGATTTTAAAAAAGAAGAAGTATATATATACCTTTATACTTAGTATTAAAAAAGTTAGGTAAAGCTAAATTAAAAAAGGTATAGCGCCGCGCTAAACCGCGCTAGTGTACTAGCGCACTTAGCACCCCTCCCCCCCCCCCCCAAAAAAACGTTAAGTTAAAAAAGTAAATAAGTTTAGTAAAAATACTATATTTATTTATATAAGAGAAATACGTAAGATATAATAGCTACTACTACCTATATATCTCCCCTCTATTTTTATAATTAACACAGTCCTCTTCTTTATTCTTATAATTAATATAGTTAAAAGTTTATTACATAAAAAATATTTACTAAAATATTGTTCTTATTATTCTTTAAATATCTAGCTTCTATATAGTATAGTCCTCCTCTTATAGACACTAATAATAATAAAATATATATTCTAATTAATTTTAAGGCGTCTAGTATAGCTACCTAAGCTTTTTTTATACTATTTTTTAACTTTATAGGTAATAAAGACACGACTCTAGTAAATACTTACTAGTATAGACACTTTATTCGTCTAAAAGTAGCTAATCTTAATTATAACTTATTAAATAAAGTTACAGCTATCTTTAACAATAAATACTAACTTAATAAACTAATTAGATTATTAATAAAAGAAGTTGTTAAAGTTATAAATATTAAATTAATAATATTAGCAGCGGCTTTAATAGGCAGAAATAGAGTAAAAGTAAAGAAAATAAAAAAATATAACGTATAGTTTATAATAAAGTTAATAAGTAAGGTAAATATTTTATAGATATAGTAGGTACTTTTTAGCGTAAAAGATACGGCGAAGGAAAAAGTAATAGTAAAAATAATAGTAAAGGTAATAATAAAAACGTCCTAAAAATAATTAATATTTAAAAATATTAGGGGAGACTATATATAATATATATTTAATATATAGACTAGGTAGGCGGGTAGGTATACTTAGTATTATAGTAATTATTATAGGTAAGAAAGAATTTGCAATTATAAATAAAAAATATTAACTATTATTAAACGCTATACCACCTATGTGTAGGCAGAGCAAAAAGTAATAGAAATAAATATAACCTCTATTTTATTTTATAAAAATAAAGTTAAAAAGTAACCGATAGATTATAATAGTAGTTATTAGCTATTATAGTAAAAAGAATCTATTATATTTATTAAATTTTTTTTTATTAAATATTAAATATAAATAGACGTTAACCTATTACGTAGTTAATAACTATTACGAGAGCTTTAAGTAGAAGCCGAATATAGGGGCATTACCGGAACGGAACCCGTCTTTACTAGGAGCAGACGTAGGTTCAGAAGATCCTGTGACTGGCAACATTGTACACATTGTTTTGAAATCCGCGGTAGGTACCCGGAGTATTGCCTGGTAAAAGAAAAGGGACTAGTGTGGCTTACGTCTCAAGTGTGCGAGCGGCACGACTGGGCACACCTCCGCACTGCGCCTCTCTCCCACTGGACGCCTAACTACCAATAACAGGAGCCTAGGAGTCGAGACCTGTCTTATATGTGTGAAGTATGCTCTGCTCTTCAGTTGTACACCTCTTGTACTTACCTCACCTATAGTCATGGGCTATGATCTGTTCAGGTCGGTAACGACGATAAAGGAGAACCTAGTCATTGGCGACCGAGAATTCACGTTACAACTAGGCATTCCCATAGAATTCCCGAGAAAGGTATGCACTCTCGGGTGTTTTTTTTTTTCCTTTATCCTCACCAGTTGCCACGTTTTGGCACCACTTACAATTTATAGCGGCGCGGCAGCTACTGCGATACCAGCGATGGCCTCCATGAGTGCGACTGCCTTGGGCCGAAGAAAAACGTAAGCATGGACGAATGCAGTTTCTACGGACGTCCTATAGAGCCCTTAGCCTTCTACTTGCCCCGGTTTTCGGAAGTACACCAGCAGGAACAGTCGCGTCTCTACAGAATTCCCAAGGAAATCCGTGACTTGGTTTTCGAATATGCGTTGACTGACGACGGCGCGCCCTCACCCAATTGCGACAGTGTGTTCCGACGCAGTACTCAAGGGAAGATTCCTAAGGTGGATAGCGCATGTGCCCTTCTCCAGACATGCAAAGCCGTGTACTTGGAAGCATATCGTTTACCCATGCTGCTAAATGGTACGCATTCACCTTACCGTAACGCCTGGGCACTACTGGACCCCGCTTTGATCAAGTAACATCTTGTCTGACTTGCTGGCGATTCTTAGGCTACCTGGCATATCGCGCCAATGAATATAGCGGAAGGCATGACGGCTCCTGCTGGGACAGCCCCTCACGTCCAGATCTCTCGCGTATCGCACCAGTAAGTCTAATGTGCGCACCCCGGCTTTCCTGGTTGACCATATCTCTAGTGGCAGTACGCTTTGATTAAACGAATAGATTTTAGCCTGCAGCAAGTCACGATCGAAGATGGTCTGCAGCGCGAACTAGAGCATTGGCGACCAGCGCTGAGGCACGCAGGTGCCTACGTCGCTCCCCGCTACTACAGCATTCTACGCTCCCATAGCTATCGCGACGAGCCAGAGGTATCTGCTCACAATTTCGCGCTCGTGCCATCATCAATCGAGAACTTGGAGCAAGGCCTTAAGGACGGCGTTAAAGTGACGCTAGAGCGGAGGGACCATGTAAGGGACGATACTCCGGACAATGAAGTGGACAATAAAGCCACCGAGGAAGAGGACGTGGGAAGCTATAATGAGGACGAAGATTATGCATCGGTTTATGACTTCGATGATGGGACGTACGTCGTGATAAGCGATTTCACAGCTCGCGCAATGGTAGCGAGAAGACTTACTCACCTCACACTTCGCATGTCACGGACTGACTGGTGGACCTGGACTGATGACCCCACCACCATTGATAGCGACAAGCAACTCGCCCTGGACCCAGCCTGCGGAGGCACAAAACCGAGACCACTAGTTAACGACATGCTAGCCCTAGCCGACGCCCGCCGCGCCGGTCACCATCCCGCATACGACCAGGCAGGTAGCGAGACATGGGGCGCCGCGATAGGGGCCCTACCGGACCTGAAAACATTTGAGCTTATACTCGAAACGTTTTCGCCAAAAAAGCGGCAGCTTGAAACGGTGGTAGAGTGCGCTAAGACCTGGAGGTTTCCGCTAAAAGGGACAGAGTACGAGCTAGTGTGTGACAACAAGATCGATGCACTGCAGTGGAGCTTGGCTACCGATGAATATGAGGACGTCGACGAAATGGATGGGTCATCTGACAATGGGACCGGCTCCGTCCCAGAAGCGGCTTCTTACGAGCAGGACCAGGAAGACGCCTACCGATACGAAGACCCTTCTACTTCTGATGGAAATGTCGAGCCCATCGCCTCATCCTCCTCGCCCCCGTCCCTTCGTCAACGGTTCGTGAATAGGTTCTTGAAGCGTTCCAGCAAACAAACGAGGCCTAAGTCGATGCCTATACGCCCACAATGGCAGCCTCCACCTCAGGAAAATTCCACCCATCCCAGTGCAAGCCGCCCATTCCTTGCCGAGCCCGATTTCTTTCCAGACGAGCCTTGGATCCGTACTTGTACCGAGTTTGAGGTTCGCATCGTGCGCTACAGGAGGAAGAGGGCGGAATGAAGGTGTTATCCTGTGGTCTCAACCGATGCGTTGAGCAACAGGGACAATGCATTTGCGTGGTTAGCCCGGATTATGGACTGGTCCATCGGCAAGGTTAGGATGTAATCATCTGGACAAGAAGTCAGCTTTTGGTCATTGCGTACACAGGTTAGCGCCCAACAGAGTTCCCTCACTGCGTTCGTACCCTGGATCGAGGTCTAGGCGTACTTATCATCTCTTGATTATCTGGACAAGAGGCGATGCCAACATAGCGTTATTCGGATAAGGTGATATCAGTAAATTTGTTCCGGTATGTATCATAGCTTGGCAATGGTTATCAACCCATGGTTTAGAGCTTGCCTTGTGATCTTTTGTAAAGCCTTGTGAAGCCGCTTTTGCATGAACATGCTGACGCATTATTACAGTCCAAATCAACACTATTGTACTCAAAGCCCCGGGCGACATCTGACGAACTAGACAGCGTCAGTGTAGTTCGCTGTATGAGCGGCTGCGAGAGATCATACGTTCCTAGCAAGTTCGAGTCGACCTAGCGGACACATCTTCTAACGTAGGTTAAGGACTAGCTGTGCAAACAATGTCCGAGACAAGACTCATAAGTCTTGATTAAAAATAATACTAACCAAATAGAGTAACCGATAATCTACAAGAGCACTGACGTGCAAAAGACCGATGGAAATGAAATCTAGAGTAACTACTCGGGCCTGTACTCTCCTTGTAAAATTCCATCCATTATCATATCCATCTTTCTACCTCATCAAAAAGCCGTCCCATCACTCACAATTAAAATCGGACTACACCTCGTCCCCGGCCTCTCCCTCCCCGCAACCTCCCGTCCTTGACGTGATGATTCATCCTCAAGATAGGTGACTCCTCACCTAAGGCGTGGGACTACCCCATCACTTGCTACCAACAGTTCGCTGCCGAACCAAAAAGGATACTATAATATAAATTTTTTTTTTAAAAAAAAAAAGCCCTTTAGAAACCGTCGGTAATAGCTATCGCTTTACTCACTTATATACTCGAGTAACCTCCCGTCCCGCCTTCCACGTCCCCCCTCCAACACCTGCACCATACTCAGCTCCACGCCCCCTCGCCCTCGCCCTCGCCATCTCGTACAACATATCAACAAGCACAAGCGTCATAGCGCGCCACTCGACAACAATATCGTCTCCCGCGCTAAACTGCGGTAACCCTCCACCCGAAGCATTACCCCGCTCTCGAGAGCGGCCGGCTTGAGACCTAGCACGCCGATATCCTCTCTAGGCGATAATAATATACGTGCGCGAGGCAACCGTACTAGTAAAAGTTAATAGATTTAATAAATGAAGGCATGCACATACTCCTCCTTTTTCGAACCCCCTTTTAGGTCGCCCCGAGCCACCACAGCCACACTTTTTATTCGATTAATATACAAATATAGATTTAATAAAATAGTGTTAAGGTTATTACCTAAAAGTATAAACTATAGTTAATAAAATTATTTTATATATACAGATTCTTCGCCTATTTATTATATACTTATATATATTCTTTATCTCTATTTCTATAATTATTATACTATTTAATAATAATAACTATTTTAAATATAGCTATACTACTACTTTATCTAAAAAGGTAATATATTAATAAATAGTTTTATAAATTTTATACTAATACCCCGTTTAATCTAGGGCTCCTTAAAAAAGATAAAAAGTAGTAAATTAAGAATAATTTCTATAAGTATATGTATAAAGTTAAGTAAGACTTTAATAATTATTTTAAACTAAAAATTAGACTTTTTATACTAGTCTAGCTACTATACTGCTATTTAAGATTAGAATTTAATATAGGTAAGTAAATAACTATCTCTTATAATAAATAACTGTTTCTTATAATAAATAACTGCCTCTTATAATAATTAACTGCCTCTTATAATAATTAACTGCCTCTTATAATAATTAACTGCCTCTTATAATAATTAACTGCCTCTTATAATAATTAACTGCCTCTTATAATAATTAACTGCCTCTTATAATAATTAACCGCCTCTTATAATAAATACTTAACTTGAATAGGACTTCTAGTATAGTATATTAAGAATAAGCTACCTAAAATTAAAAAACTCCTTAAAAAAAACTATAAAAAACGCCTTATAAAGGACTTATAACACTTCTTTTATTATAAAATACTAATAAAGAAAAAAAAAAGTATACTTTAACTTTTAAAGGGGGTATAATATTTTAAAAAATAACCTATTATAATCTATAATTAGCGTGTTAAATATAGATCGCGAGATCACCATATAGATCATTGTTCTAGCATGCCGAGGTCGACAACGAAGCCGCCGTTGTGGTACTCAGGGAGCGCAGTAAGGGACGCGGTGTTCGTCAGGCGGTGTGTAGGATACCCGTGAAGGGGAGTGAAGGAGTAGGTGAGCCATTTGGTGAGTTTATAGAAGGTCTGGATGGAGCCTGCGTCGGTGGCGGCGGAAGCCGTGGTTTGTAGCGTGTTCAGTGGCCAGGCGTCGCCGAGGGGGTGGCCGTTGACAACGGTGCGGTCTTGAGACCAGATTAGGATAAGCAGCGTTTAGAGGGTCTCCTAAAAGGTAAGGATATTAAGAGTTAAGGGATCGGACGTCGTTTTCACCATATAGTCGACAAGGTTTCTGGGTCCGCCTTCGGGGCCGAAGACAGTGGAGTTGGCGAGGAGAGAGGAGCCTAGGCTGCACAGGAGGTGGGCGCGTGAGGGTACGCCGAGCATGGGGTTCGTGTCTGGGATCTGAAAGCCGACTGCGAGGATGGCAATGGGGAAGGCTTCGAGTCTTAAACCTGGAGACATTGTCATGTTAGTGTCTGTACATGCTGTTACGCCGTGGTTAAGCAAGCTCGCTACTGCAATACCTTCGCTTCGTTCGTACGTCCAATTAGTTCCTGGCTCGACCTACCGCCAGTGATACCCCGCACCTGAATAAATTCAGTCAATTTGGCATCCTCCCCTAGATACTATAGGGACGAGGACGTACCTGTATTGCTGCCCTCTCAGCTTCAGCGGAAGCAAAAGTCATTTTTATAGTATACTATAGTACCATGCAATACAATTAAAATGGTTAAAAAAGATAAAAAGTTTATACTTCTTTTTACTACCCTTTTTTAAAATAATTAAAAAAGATAAGAACATAGAAAAAAACTAAAATCGTTCTTAAAATATTTTTTTATACTATAATTTATACTATTAATACTCATCTTAATAATATTAAAAAAAATAATACTTTTTCCTATAGTATAAAATAATTATAAATATTTATAATAGAAAAATACTATAGTAAAACTATATTAATTTATTATAAAAAAAGTAGTATAAAATTAATATTTTTTTTTTATTTTTATAAAAGATAAAAAAAAAATTATTAATATTATTTACTACTACTAGAGCGTAATATTATAATTTTAAAATAGTAGTAAATAGATAATAATAAACAAGGGAGCATTACACAATCGCAGAGTTTAATATCTAATAACACACTTACAAAAAATAAATCTACCAACCTTACTACTTCTACCTCCTTATCTCCTCTACTCTTAACTAACTCTTTAATCTACGGCTCCTTACTAACTTTAAAATACTCCCACCTCCCATGCGGCTCAATCTCCATACCCATCGTCCCCATAACTGCGCTGCAAATACCACCTCACATACCCAATCCAATCCAAATCAAACACACGCACTCCGCCGGTCCTTCACCCAAAAGCGATAACATCGTAAGAAAACGCAGTATAATAGCAAACCAAAAAGCAGCGATTCCAAAGCCTGAGCCGTATTGCCATCCGATCGAAATATTCCCTTCCAGTCCTGAATCCCCGAGCTCAGGATAAACGGGGGTTTAATAATAAACCGTACTTTTATAATGCTAGATACGTAGTCCGCGACCGCGGTAGCTGCCCCCAGTGTACATGGAAGTAGCTACCCCCCGCGCTTTCGCGGCGTCGCCTACGAAGTTGGGGCGGTCCCGGGTGGCGGCGAGCGAGGAGGGGTGTTTTACGTGCGGGTCCAGGGTTTCTGGGTTGGAGATTTGTATAAGGGTTGGGATTGGATGCTGATGTAGATGGATGTTTGGTTCCTAGAGCTGCTATATGGTGGGGATAAGATAGTCTATGCAGGTCTACGTATCACGGCGGGACCGAGCATCGAAGGGTTAGAGCAAGACAGCCGGTTCCGGGATCATATAGAAAAATGATCAGGGTGTAAGTGCGTTGGCGTGATATTCGTTTTTGGAGGATGAGGATGTCGGTATAGCTGCTAGCCTGCAGGTGCAACGATCGACCAAGGCCTAATGACGGGATAGATCTCTATGCACCCAGCACAATCACGCTCCAGTGTGACTCCAAACGCCGATGGGTATATCCAAATTCCACACATGCCTCAGTAGCTTCCCAAGCCCAGGATATCCAAACATCCCCACTCCCTGTACGCCGGATCCGTCACGCCTCCCCTCCTAATCCCCTTCCCTCCAGACCCCCTCCCAACTTCGTACCTGCCTCTCGCTACGACAGCAGCATGCCCATACGGATGCACAAGCACATTGCTTACGGGGTCTTCCCCAATATCGACGACCTCATCCGCCTCAATAGCGCCCTCGCGCAAGCACGGACTCCGCCACACCCTCACCTCCCCATCCGTCCCGCCGGCCCACACCTCGTGATTCTCTCCGTCATTGTACTCGTCTCCTTGCGCCCAGACATCGAACCCCATCTTCTGCCGCGTGAGTGCCTTCCTCCCTGCGCAGTACCCCAGCGCGAGTCTGAAATTGCGCACATCGTAGATAAGCAGGGCGTCTGAGCTGCGCTCGGCGACGTAGAGATACTGTCCGTCCGGGCTCCACTTCACCTGCGTGACGCCCTCGCCCACGACGTCCTGCATGTGCGGGTTGTCGGTCCGCTTGCCGTTGATCGTACCGGGAAGCGCAAAGTGCGTGATTTCTTGCGACGAGAGGACGTCGTACAGCCCAACGAAGCGGGTGCGCGTGCCCGCGGCGAGAACACCCGCGTTTGTGGTGGACGTTGGGGGACAGGGCGAGAGGGCCGAGACGCTGCCTTTGAAGCCCCAGCCTCC
This sequence comes from Pleoardoris graminearum, assembly GCA_030770415.1. Classification (NCBI taxonomy): domain Eukaryota; kingdom Fungi; phylum Ascomycota; class Dothideomycetes; order Pleosporales; family Didymosphaeriaceae; genus Pleoardoris; species Pleoardoris graminearum. The sequence goes on from JASEKS010000003.1 coordinate 673,104, forward strand.
GCCTTTGAGCTTGTTTCGCGTGGATGGGATGGTGCGGATGGAGGTTGTAGGCTCGTCGGTGTAGGCGAGGTCGAAGACGGCGATTTTGTTCTGTTGGCCGGCGTAGAAGTAGGCGCCGTCGGGCGACCATGCGAGGCTTATGGGTGCGGTCACGGCTTCGGTCAGGTTGTCGATGAGCTTGTAGCTTGCTATCCTTGAGGAGATGTCAACGGGGCCTTTTTGAGGCGGATGTTGGGTTTCGTCTTCGGTGTTCCTGGATATGTCCCAGAGCGCATTGTGGAGGCCAATGTACTGATCTCTGCGGCTGACCAGCACCGTGGTAGTCTCGCGATCGTTCAGGTTGAAGAATGGGTTGACTGTGAAAGCCCAAATTGGATCTGCGGAAGCGATTTGTGCATACGGTGCGAGATGCTGTTGGTTTTCTGCAGAAACATCGGAGGAGAATGCATACACCGAGAACCTGCGGGCGTAGTGTGTGGTGAATATGCAAGTACCATCTGCCGAAAGCTGCGCGTCAGTAATACAGCTCATATGCTCTCCATTTTGTTCTTCTTCCTCCAAATGCGACTCTTCGCTATCCAGCCCTTTCGGTTTCAGCGCAGTACTCGCCGCACGCCACGTTCTAATCCCCGTACCACCGCTCATTTTCTCCCCAAATGCGTAAAAAGCATGGTCAAAAAGTCCGCACCGTCCATGGACCAGGAGAGACGAAACGAGGCCAAAGTAGGTTCCAACAAGCAAAGAGCTCGAGCCATGAGCGCACGTCATTAGCGCCATAAGGCTGAAGCTATGACCTCCAACGTCCGCAAAAGTTCACGGCGACATCGGGATAATGCAGCGTGCCGTGCCCGTCCCAAGTCAAGCATGCAGCATGTCCTCGAGCCGCAGCGCGGGCGCGCCTGGGTGGACTCGCCCTATCTACGGTCGCTCATAGTAAGTCGTCTTCCTCTCCCTCTCATCCAATCTACTCTCCACCTTTCCTTCAAGACCTCCACCACTCTGCCCACTTGCCCTCCCCCCCACTCCACCCTATACCCCGGACCCTAAGTCCCCTCCAGACCCAGCTCGCATACACCCGGCAGCCTTCCTTTATGAAACCACACTAACACTCCCCAGGCCGGCGGCCTCGCCGGCACCACCGTCGACCTCTCCCTCTACCCCCTCGACACGCTCAAAACCCGCCTCCAGTCCGCCTCAGGCTTCGCCTCCGCCGGCGGCTTCGCCGGCATATACCGGGGCGTCGGCTCCGCCATCGTGGGCTCCGCCCCCGGCGCCGCCCTCTTCTTCATCACCTACGACGCCCTCAAGACGCACCTCCTTGCCGCGCCGCGCATCGCGCACACGGCCGCGGGGACGCCGTACGTCGAGCACGGAGGCCACGCGCTGGGCGACGCCGCCGTGCACATGCTCGCGGCCAGCGCGGGCGAGGTCGCCGCGTGCGCGGTGCGGGTGCCCACCGAGGTGGTCAAGCAGCGCGCGCAGGCGCGGCAGCACCCGAGTTCGGCGGCGGCGCTGGCGCATATTTTGCGGCAGCGACGTACGCACGGGGTGCGCCACGTGTGGAGGGAGGTGTACCGCGGGTGGAGCATTACGTTGCTGCGCGAGGTGCCGTTCACCGTGATACAGTTTCCGCTGTGGGAGGCGCTGAAGGCGTGGCGGGTGCACGGCAGCGGGCGGCGCGAGGTCAGCGGGGTCGAGGGCGGCGTGCTGGGGAGCGTGGCGGGTGCCGTGGCCGCGGGCATTACGACGCCGCTGGATGTACTCAAGACGCGGATGATGCTGGCGAAGGAGAGGCAGCCGATGCTGGGGATGCTGCGGGAGATTCTACAGCAGTCGGGGCCGAGGGCATTCTTCGCGGGCATAGGGCCGCGGGTGGGCTGGATAAGTGGCGGCGGTGCGATTTTCCTGGGGACGTACCAGTGGGCGAGTAATGTGTTGGGAGGCGCAGAACATCTGTGAGAAGCCTGTGTAGGACTAGGCGGAGTATAGATACGGAAGGGGCCATAGACTCTGGAAAAGCGTCGACGGGCCTGTATCATAGAGAAACCTGGAATCGCCCCGCCAGGTATGCACCTCGACTCAAAGCTCAACGTTTGACCGTGTTCCGGACACTTTGCTCTATGAACTTTTGTCCTCCACCCGACAAGTGGGCGCTCCTAGAGGCAAATGCTATATACGTCCCATGCATGTAACAGCGACGCTATGCCGCATACTCTACAAACCAAAAGAGCAATCCCTCCGCAACGAGCAATGACGTTTCCTTTTAAGCGCCCAGTGCATTGTCACCATAGACCCAGGACAAGCATTACTTTTGGAACACCGTAGCGTGTGGCCACTTCTTCGCTGCCTCTTCGCGGTATGCATCGACAGCCTTCGTGTCGCTCTTCCATTCCTTGAGAAGCTTGAGACCAGCGGCAGCCTCCGCTATTGACGATGACGACGCAATGAGCTTCTTGAGCTCGGACTCGTTCTGTGATTTAGTATTGGGGTCGAGAATGTAGCGGACGTTGTAACCCCGCCGTAGGTGCTCAGGGCTTTGCGCGTGTTTCTGTAAGAACTCTTCGTTGACGACTTTGAGGTCAGCACCGGGTGGAGGATACGTAAAGTCTTGCTTGATGACCTCAGCAACCGGTGCAGGTAGCGGCTCTTTGAAGTTGTTGACTAGACGTGTTAGCACATGTGTTAGATTACGTGATGCATGGTACTCACGATGTTGACGGAAGATGATGGCATTCTCATGCACACCAGGATTCTCAGGATCAGCCTCCTTGGCGGCGTTTAGACACTTGAGAGCAAGCAAAAGCCTATCTATAGAGATTGTCAATCGGATCGTAAGAGCTGGGATTGAGTAGTCGACATACTTCTTCTAAGATGCACTTGGAAGCCGATGTTTTGAGCGTCAACGTTGCGGGGACTAAGCTCAAGCATAGGCCGGAGGAACCTGAGTGCCGCCTCTAAAGGCTCCTTGGTCTCCAGAAGCTTCTCGCCATTAGGATCCGTGTCCTCTTTCTTGGTTTCGCCGTCCTCGTTCTTCGTCGCAGTTGCCTTGGCTTGCGCAGCAGCTCTTCGGTCTGCCTCTGCTTTCTTAGCCTTCTCTTGCTCCTTTTGCAATTTCTTCAATGCCTTCTTCCGCTCCGAGGGTTCAAGCTTATCCAAACCTGGTTTATCATTTTTGGCTAGAGTTGGATTGTCGTGAAGCTTGATGTACAACTCTGTCGCGGACAACGCAGCTCGTGTGAAGAAGGGGTGGCTCCGGAGGTGATCTTCCCATCTAATCATGTCGATATAGGCCCGAATTTGTCCCTTTCGTAATGAGAAGCTGTGGAAGTCCAATTGGTCCTCTTGCCAAACATCGAAGATGTCCGCAACGGCCGTGAAACGCTTGAGCGCAAGGCCGAGCTTGTCTTGGCGCAGGTAAGCCTCACCGTCTTCCAACAGGTACCACATGCATTGCATATCGTGCAGGTCGCCCAGTGGCCCTCCGACGGTCTCATTACGCGTGAATTTGCTCATGGTCTCTAGCGCCTTCTCATTCTCATTGTTGCGTAGCTGGTATTTTGCGCACTTGGTATTGATGTAACGGTCCTTAAGGTCGCATTCCCGCGCGAAGTTGATGATGTCTGCCGCCTTTTGAGTGTCGCCGTAGTGCTTCCATATCCGCGCTTTCATCTGGTTGTAATCCACGTTCTTGGGTTCTATCTCGAGCAAGCGATCCACGTATTCCATAGCCTTTTCGAGGTTGCGGCTGAGCGCGTAATCGTAATGTTTCGCAAGGAAGCGCAACACAGCCACCTCAAAGGATTCTCCCGCGTCTCCATTCGCCTTGCTGTTGGCGCCTCCGTTCGTCTTGGCGTTTACCGAGCCGTTTACCTTGCCCTCCGAAGCGTACCCAAGCACGAGTTCTTCAATGACCGCCTTTTTCTCAGGATCGGTATACAGAGCCTTCACATTTGCGTGGGTCGAAGTGACACCTTTGGCGAGCTTCTTGCGCAGGTATTCGTCCGCTGCTTGCTTGAAAGCATCCCCTAGCATGCTGTTAGCTGCGAAAACTATTTACGCCTGCTATGCTCTTACCCTTGAGAAAGTCGAGCGGTATCCGTCTCGCCGCATCGTTTCGTTTGTTTTGATCCGCGTAGGTCTTGTACATCTCGGTCAACTTCTCGATCGACGCGCTGTCCGAACGGTCCAGTTTCAGGGCCTTCTCAAGCCCATTGAAATATTCTCTGTACTCGCTATTCCGGTCCAGTAATAACCGGTATACCTTGGCGGCCTCCTCATTCCTCTCCAGCTGCATCAGGTACTTCGCTTTCAGCTCCAGTGCGGCTGTGCGATCCAGATTTTTCTTCATGACAGAATTCAAGTGCTCCAACGCGCGTTCAATATCTCCAGACTCTGCTATGATGGTGTTCTTGTATAGGACGGCTTCCGAATGCTCGAGATCGGTTTTGGGAGGCGGTTGCTTCAGTGTTCCCTCATATGTGGTCAAGATGTGCTCTGCTTCCTTGTAATTCCCGGCGAGATGGTACGCTATCGCCAGGCCCGTCCAGTTCTGTCTCAACTGCGCCCGGTCACTCAGCATCTTCTGTCTGCTCTCGATGTAGCCCTCGTAATCGCGAATCTGGCATTGGAGGTGTGCGAGATCGCGCACGATGTTTTGCGAATCGGGTGCTAACCGCAGCGCCATTTTGTACGCCTTGATGGCCTCCTCGTAGTTCTTGAGCGAGCGCCAGAGCAACCCGTAGACGTGCCAGCAAATGTTCGACTTCATATCGTTCTTGAGCGCAAGCTTTCCGAGGGTAAACGCCTCCTCGCCATGGCCTTGCGAATTGAGTATGAGGGCTTTCATCGCCTGGGTGTCGCCATGGTTCGGTACCTTCTTGAGGATTTGGTCCGCAGCCTTAATGCCTGCAGCATATTAGAGCAGCCATTATGGACCAATTTTCCACGTACCCTTCTTGTACTGCTTGGCCTCATAGTTCTTGACGAGCTGACGGAACAGCGAGCCCTCCTTCGAGGGCAGTGGCTGGGGCATCGTGGCGGAGGTGTGCGGAGGTCAAGTGTTGGGACTGTAAGAGTGCGGAGTGGAATTGAGCGTGTAAGGGGTACGGTCGCTTTTTACAAAGGCGGGAGCATCTCGAGCGGGTGAGTAATGGGTAGGCGCTGCGCCAGCCGTGTGTAGCGGTTGAGGCTCTCTCTTGGCGGAGTGGTGGGGAGCTTTCGAATTTCAGAATGCGGGTCAGCGCGCACCGAACTAGCGCCGAGTAGCACGTGCCCCATACTCCAAGGTATCCTGATGTGGCAGCCTATTATCCATCTTTATGTATTGAGGCGGCTGATAAGGGATGATTCAGAGACTTGTGTGGAAGAGGGTACATCGTTCGTTGCTTGTTTACTTCCCTTTTTGGCGCCCCCTAGCCTTTGTTGACCAGATGTGATCACGCAAGTAGTCTCCGCATCCAACAAGAGGCCCAGCCGTCTTTGAAATTACGTTACATGTGGTCCAGGCCAGCATCAGACTAAGTCTAGTGCAAGCCTACGCAACAGCCGCGAGACCGAATCAAAAGCTCAATTGGCCTCTGCCTAACCCAGCTTGAAACCCGCTTCCTACACATTCGCCTAGAAGAATATAATACAGTTTGGGTGTGCATAGAAAGTGCACAGTGAGAAATGTCCAGCCCCACGTTCAACCCCGTGAAGCCCGACCGGACCGCCTTCGTCCGTTCATTGCTTCTGTGTCGTCTGCCTTCTGCGCTGAAGCCTTCTTCCGCGAAGCTGCACTTGGCGATGTCTTCTGCTTCTTCGCCTTCGGCGCTTCCTCCCCACTATCATCTTCACTCTCGGCCTCTTGCTTTACCTGTTTCACCTCCTTATTGTTGCCTCGCTTCTTTCTCGCTGGAAGCTTCTCATCCGCCTCGCCATCTTCGTCTTTGAGAGGCTGTTCTGCCGCCTCACGCCCTCTTCCTCGTTTGGTGCTCACGGGCAGCTTTTCCTCCGACTCATCGTCCTCGTCTTCCTCCGCTTTGGCTTTGCTCTTCCGCTTTGCCGATTTCTTCGGCTTTGGTGCTTCATCGTCATCTTCGGCACCATTGACACCCTCCGATACGTCACCGGCCACATCACCAGTCTTTTTCTGCACGCTGGGGACAATGGCTGACGTTCGTCCACCGACCTTCAAGAACGTGATCTTTGCCCCGTTGGGCAACTTCCCTCCATCCTTCTTGCCTTTACCCCACCGGTGCTTCATCAGCCAGTCCCCGGGAAATCTTTCTGACTCTGCGAGCGTCTCGACAGCCGTGTCGCAAACGTACATGATGGCGTCGTGGAGCTGTTTGACTTGAGCGTCGCTGAAAGTGTTGCTGTACTGCTCCGGATGAAGTTTGGCCTGGTACATGATTTCATCACTGATTCAAGTCAGTGCAGATCCGATCAAGCGGAATAGTGACTTACCCGACCCAGTTTCCAATCCCGCTGATATTGGCTTGATCCAGTAGCAACGCTTTGACGGGAACTCTCTTGCTTTTGAGCTTCTTTGACAGCCATTCTACTGTCAGGATATCCTTATCCAGGACCGGATCAGGTCCATTTTCCTTCAACGGACTCGTCTTTCGCATGTCCTCCGCCTTCGCCTTCACCAGTCTGATCCTCCCCAGCCGTCGCGCATCAACAAACGCGATCTGGCACTCAGGCTCGCCCTCGAGATCAAGTATGAATTTCCAGTACTTGGGCGGCCACTCCGGTTCCTCGACCTTTGCAGGGCGATAGTGCGCAGTGTCGTCGTTGCTGAACTTCATCCAGCCCGACATGCCAAAATGCATGAGGGCATGCGGCGGTGAGTCCATTTCTAGCCAGAAGTACTTCCCTTGCTGCTTCGCATCGATGATTTTCTTCCCGGCCATGGCCTTTTCAAATTCCGATGCGGAAGTGCCAGCTTTGCCGTAGACAATGGCGTCTTCTTGGGTTTTGACGGCCTTGATGATTCTCCCTGTGGCATATTTCTTGAGATAATGCACTATTCGTGCGACTTCCGCGATCTATATGGCGTCAGTAATGGTGCTTCGAAGTAGCACATCGCGTACCTCAGGCATGATGTATTGTAGCGCGTGGAGAAATCCAGCAAGAAGATTCGCAGTCAATACGGGCGTGCCACTTCTGCCTTTCTTGAATGTAGGGAGATGGTGTCTGAAGGGCTGGATGCGGTGTCGAGGGCGTCCAATCTCCGAAGCCTCGTCGCGCGACGCGGCCAGACAACACGAGGTCACGGGACAGAAAAGAGTCCGGGCGTTGCGCCACACTCAAGAGCTATTGGTCACAACCGCAGCTCTCTTTCGTCATGCATTTGTTTCTGCACATGCGAATCCGTTTCTCCACACTTTCCGCAGTCGCCGCAGGCGCCGCGTCAGGTTACACCTTCCGAAATGGAGCTCCCCCGCCATCGGCTATGAATTAAACGGTCCGACTCGAAGCTAGAAAGTAGCGGTGATAAGAGCTGTTACATAATTGACGAGAATGCACCGCTTTGAGCCCCTCCCTACTATGTAGAGCATGTAGGTCCTCTTTTCTCACTCCTGCTCGCTGTACTTTACCCCGTGCCAAACGAAGATGTGGGCTGTAGTTTCACTGCTCATTGCACTCGTGCTCGGCCACTCGACGCATCACGTTGAGCGTAACTTTTCGCAAGAACGCCTTGATGAACTCGAGAGGAAATGGGGCATCGATGTAGGCACAGCAATGCACTACCCATGATACCATCTAACATTGCACAGTGGGGCTTTTCCGGTGTCTCGACCTACGCACATCTTCCACACACGCGCTGCCTAACCCATCCCGAAACCGCTTTCGATATCGGAATCATTGGCGCTCCCTTTGACACAGCCGTGTCCTACAGACCAGGCGCACGATTTGGGCCTCGAGCAATCCGCGCTGGCTCTTCGCGCCAGACCTCTTTCCGCGGCTTCAATCCCCGCGCGAACCTCAATCCGTATACGTCGTGGGCCAAAATCGTCGATTGTGGAGACATACCCATCACGCCGTTTGATAATGCGCTGGCGTTGAGGCAGATGAGCGAGGCTTTCGAAGAGCTGGGCACGCGAGCCCCGTCGGAGAAATCGCAAGCAAGCGGGTCGACATATCTACATAAGCCGAAGCTGCTCACGCTCGGTGGAGACCACAGCATTGCGCTTCCCGCTTTGAGAGCTTTGAAAAAAGCATACGGGAAGCCTGTAGCAGTAGTTCACTTTGACGCGCATCTGGATACCTGGCATCCTGCGAAGTACCCATCGGCATGGATTGACCCGGATGATGCGACCACACAGTCCTTCTTCACCCACGGCAGCATGTTCTGGCTTGCAGCTACGGAAGGCTTGATCGCTAACAGCTCCTCTGTTCACGCCGGGCTGCGCACGCGTCTGTCCGGTGACAATGCCACAGATTACGAAGATGACTCGCAGCAGGGCTGGATCCGCATTGCAACGGACGATATTGATGAGATTGGTGTCAAAGGAGTCATCCAGTCCATCATGGACCGCGTAGGCACAGAGACGCCCGTCTATCTTAGCATTGACATCGATGTAATCGATCCTGGAATGGCGCCAGGCACCGGCACCCCAGAGCCAGGAGGTTGGACGACGCGGGAGCTCATTCGGATCCTCAGAGGCATTGAAGGCATGAACGTCATAGGAGCGGATATCGTCGAAGTGAGCCCAGCATATGACGGCGCTGCCGAAACTACGGGTTTAGCAGCCGCTCAAGTGGCATACGAGGTGATCACGAGCATTGTAAAGAAAGGCTTGATCGAGCAAGCGAAAACGGGTGAAAAGGCTACTGTAAGAGATGAACTGTGAAGCTTCAGTTCGATAACAATCTCGGGGCCGAGCACCAGGATGTCAGAATGGTCCTGGACGACCTGAAAAGCTATCGTTCGCCTCGGCCTACGTTATTGAAAATAGAGTAGAGTCTAGGTATACTGTAGGATGTGGGCTTGGCTATCATTCGCACTGCCAAGACACTTTTGCACCTACGTCATGACTGCGCTACAGCATCTAGCAACAGAAATCTAGACCACCATTACAAAGATCCAATAGAACACTCTTAGCTTCTGGTCGCACATTACCCATCAAGCGCTTAAAAGAGCTAGGATTCTATGCGACCGACTACATGCGTAGAACTCCGTCCGTCTTCCTGAAACCGTCACAACTTCAACCATTCATCCGACCCCCAACATTCTCAAGACCTTCAGTTCCTGTAGCGACATCAATGGAGCATTTCGCCCCACACAACAAATCCCGCTTCGAGGGCTACTACTCCAAGTTCGACCTCCCCTCCGGCGCCCACATCGCCCTCATCATCTGCTCCGTCCCAAAAGCTGATAAACTCCCACCCCACATGGTCTCCTTCACATACTACCCTTCCACCGGCTCACCCATATTCCAGCGCGAGCACTGGGTCTCCAACATCGAGCGCACCATCACCGGTCCCGACCACGCCTTCGAGCTCAAGACCTCGCTGGGCAGCATGCGCGTCGCCCCCGACGGAAGCACGACGTACAATCTGCAAAGTGAAGAATGGAGTCTCCACGCCACGACGACATCACGTACGCCCTGGCTCCCCGAGCAGAACAAACACACGCCCGAAGGCTGGCTCGTCCACCTCCCGCTCCCGCTCCACTGGCACGTGCACTCGCTGTCCTCCCCCGCCGCGTTCCAGCTCGCCATCCCCTCGCAGACACTGCCCCCAGAAGATACTCAGGGCACCGCGTTCGTCCACCAAGAAAAGAACTGGGCCAACTCCTTCCCCACCGCACACATCTGGCTGCAAGCCCGCTCCCACGACGCACTCTGCCCCCGCGGTATCTGCCTCGCCAGCGGCCAGATCCTCGGCCTCCACGCCTTCATCCTAGGCTACCGCTCGCCAACGCTAAACCTGGACTTCCTCCCCCCCTTTGCGCTCGCACTACCCTTCTCCATCTCGCCATTCATGTCCCACACTGTGGACTACCGCGCCCGCACGTTCTGCCTCACGGTAGCGAGTTTCTGGCACAAGATCGCGGTGCGGGCGCGTGCGCCCAAGGACGGCTGGTTCGGGCTCGGCAGCCCGTTTCCGGAGGGGCACCGGCGGAATTTCTGCAGCGAGAGCTTCCTGGCGGGCGTCGAGGTGGTGGTGTGGGAGCGGAGGAGGTGGTGGAGTTGGGCGTGGACGGAGGTGCGGAGGGAGCGGTTTGAGGGGGCGAGTTTGGAGTTTGCGGGGGAGTATTTCCAGGGGAGGGGGCAGAAGAGTGAGTGAGGGTGGGTGGAAAGGTGCTGCGGTTGGGTGGAGAGGAATTACCTGCGCTGTTTTAGAGAAGAGCGCAGCTGTGGTGAAGAGAATATAGAGCAAGCCTAGTAGTAGGCTACGCTTTGGATAGCGTGGGAAGAGTGTCATGTATTCTAACCCTACGGCAAAAGGAAGCGCAACAGATGGAATTGGGTACAGACGCCGGTGCGTTACCTATCCTGGAGCAACGCAATGTACCCAAGCTCTTCGTGCGGCATCGCATAAAGTATTAGCAGTACGTTCACCAGACGAAACATAGATGTAATGTTGGTGGGGTGAGGCGGAAGATCCACCTCGTTATATTTTCATTTCATTTCAAATGCCTCCAACGAGGCCGATTATCGTCATCCGTCCCTTGGTAATTCATCCCAACCGTCATAACTCATGAGACCAGCCGTCGTAAAATCCAGAATTGTCTAGAGAGGGGCTGCAGACAGCGTTTACAATTTCTGCATGGCAACAATGTCGGTGGACTGGACGTGATCCTCGTCTTCCTCGATCTGCTGCTGCAACTCGTCCAGGGAAACCTTCTCGTCCTCGACGACCAAGTTGATCTGCAGCTTCTTGATACCGAAGCCGACGGCGACGAATTGGTTGGCACCCCAAACGAGGCCGTCCTTCTGGATGGCCAAGACGTTGGCTTTCATCTCCTCGAGGTTGGTCTCGTCATCCCAAGGCTTGACGTCTGCGAATCGTCAGCTTAGGTCTACTACTGTCATGACAATGAAGCTTACCCATGGTGACGAGGGACTTGGCGGCAGGCTTAACCTTGCCGGCCTTCTTCTTGTTGTACTCGGCCAGACGCTCGGCCTTCAGCCTCTCGGCCTCCTCATCAACCTCGTCGTCGCTGCCGAACAGGTCGACGTCGTCATCATCCTCCTCGGCGGCAGGGGCCTTGGCGGGGTTGACGGGCAGCTCGGTCTGCTCGGGGCCGTAGGCGGTGTGGTCCTTGGTGGGGTCACCAGGGAGCGAGGAGAACTCAGGCTCCCAGGTGAGCATGTGGTTGTACCAGCGCCATGCGTAGGGATACTTCTCGGGCGCGGGGACGTTCTTCAGCTGCTGGAAGACCTTGACATCGGCCTGCGACGGGGTGTAGCTATCGTCTGTCAGCTATTGCTCCCGGAACGGTGGCTAAACAAGTGCGGAAAGAGCGATGACAGTCAGAAGTGCGACAAGCGCGAGGTTTTGTATTCAGATAGCGGGGTCTTAAGCCGCCTCATTAACACGGACCAATTGTTTTCATCAGAAAGTCGGAGGCGGTGGTAGGGAGAGGTATGCAGCGAGAGCGATCGTCCATGGCGGGGAAACTCACCCAACGATGTAGCTACGAGTCTTCATCCAGTTATTGAGGATGGTAAGGCTAAACAAAGTCAGTCAAAACGTTCTCTGCCAAGCAGAGATACATACCCAGCATCGGACACCAAATCCTGGAAACCCATGGTTGCGAGTGTTCTTGCCGTTGGAGAAATCGAAAAAGCTGGAAGGAGTGGACGTGGAGGGGAACAGAGAGGCAGAGGGAGGTAAAATTGGGACGTGGAGGGTTCGAAATTTCTTCCGACTCATTGCTCGCCCCGCGGTCTGTCTGTTGCCAAGGCCGCTAACAGCACGCTCCACATAGTGCACCCACCACCGTCCGAGCCCAAGTGAGAGCTCCCGCATATCGAGGAGCATCTTCTGTCGTGACCACGGCACAAACTTAAATTCGGGCATTGTCCTCGTCTGCTTGATGTAATCTTGAAGTCACCTAGCAGTCCGCTTGTATCAGACCACTTTACCGGAAGCGGGTAGCTCCACGCGACGCTGGCAGGCAAGCCCGGAGCTCCTAGAAAGCGCTCGAATCATCGCGCAGGAGTCTCCTCATTGTCATAGCGCCACTCCAGGAAGTTATAACGATGACATGTCCTAGAACCAGATGCATTTTCCTTGATACCCGATGACTTTATCGTTGACACCAAAATGCTAACTAGAACACGCATCGCCGCGAGGCGCGTACCCCGAGCGGTCCCGCGACAACTACAACCTCGAATTACACCTATCCACAACTCTCTCATACGCTCAGGCCAGATCCAATCGAGTCGCATCGCCCTTCCGATTACCGCAGTTCGTAATTATGCAAATGGAGGGCCACATCCACCAGGCGGTACGCATCATATGAACCTGGGCGGCGAACCCGAGAAAGCTGCGCTTGAGCAATACGGCATCGATTTAACTGCACGAGCGAGAGATGGAAAATTGGATCCCGTCATTGGCAGAGATGGCGAGATACACAGAGCAATTCAGATTTTGGCTCGGCGAACGAAGAACAACCCGGTCTTGATTGGTGCTGCGGGCACTGGCAAAACCGCCATTGCTGAGGCGCTTGCCCAGCGCATCGTTCAGGGAGATGTTCCCGAATCAATCAAGGAGAAGAGAGTGGTTGCACTTGATCTAGGTCAACTCATTGCTGGCGCCAAGTTCCGGGGCGACTTCGAAGAGCGCTTGAAGAAGGTCTTGAAGGAAGTTGAACAGGCGAAGGGAGGCATTATCCTGTTCATTGATGAGCTGCACACACTATTGGGGCTTGGCAAGGCCGAAGGCAGTATCGACGCTAGCAACATGCTCAAGCCTGCGCTGTCCCGTGGTGAGCTCCAGTGTTTCGGTGCCACCACTTTGAACGAGTACAGGCAGATTGAGAAGGATGTGGCATTAGCGCGTCGATTTCAGCCCATCATCGTTTCCGAGCCGAGCGTATCCGATACCATCAGTATCCTCAGAGGTATCAAAGAGCGGTACGAGACCCACCATGGAGTCCGGATCACCGATGGTGCGCTTGTTGCTGCTGCAACATACAGCAACCGTTACATTACCGACCGTTTCCTTCCCGATAAGGCCATCGACCTCGTCGACGAGGCTGCCAGTGCTTTGCGACTGCAGCAAGAGAGCAAGCCAGACCCCATACAAGAGCTCGATCGCCAGATAATGACCATCCAAATTGAACTCGAGTCGCTCAGGAAAGAAACAGACGTCGCAAGCAAAGAACGGCGGGAGCGTCTGGAAGAGACCTTGAAGAAGAAGCAGGATGAAGTCAAGGTCCTCATGGACAAGTGGGAACAAGAGCGTGGCGCGCTGCAGAAAATCAAATCAATCAAAGAAGAGCTGGAAAGGGCCAGATTTGAGCTGGAGTTGGCGCAACGTCAGGGTAACTTTGCTAAAGCTAGCGAGCTTCGATACGCGAAGATTCCAGAGCTCGAGCAGCAGCTCCCGAAAGAGGAGGAGGCCAGAGCAGCGAGAAGTCCTGACTCATTACTTCACGATTCGGTCACCGCTGATGACATCGCCTCCGTTGTATCGCGGACTACCGGTATTCCAGTTTCGAAGCTGATGCGCGGAGAAAGCGAGAAGCTCATTCGTATGGAGGACGCCTTGCGAGCCCATGTGCGGGGGCAGGACGAAGCTCTTACAGCTGTGGCAAACGCTATTCGAATGCAGAGAGCCGGACTGTCCGGCGATAACCGACCCATCGCTTCTTTCATGATGCTCGGTCCCACTGGCGTTGGAAAGACCGAAGTTTGTAAGCGACTGGCCGAGTTCCTATTCTCAACACAGCAGGCCGTCATCCGTTTCGACATGAGCGAGTTCTCGGAGAAGCACACCGTCTCCCGATTGATTGGTTCGCCTGCTGGCTATGTCGGTTACGAGGATGCAGGTCAGCTCACGGAAGCTGTCAGGCGAAAACCTTACGCTGTTTTGCTCTTCGATGAGTGGGAGAAGGCGCACAAGGACATATCAACGCTCCTGCTTCAGGTCCTTGATGAGGGTTTCCTCACTGATGCACAGGGCCACAAAGTCGACTTCCGGAACACGATCATCGTGCTGACGTCGAATCTGGGAGCCGAGATCATCGTTGGCGACAGCGCGGTCAATCAAACCAACGATTCGGGCGAGATCTCACCCGCTGTTCGCAACGCAGTCATGGACGTGGTATCTGCAACGTACCCACCGGAGTTCTTGAACCGTATTGATGAGTTCATTCTCTTCCGACGACTATCGCGCGAGGCCTTGAGGGATATAGTGGATATACGCTTGAAGGAACTGCAGGAACGTCTAGACGACCGCCGCATCACTCTAGCGGTACCTGATGAGGCGAAGCAATGGCTCTGCGATCGCGGTTATGATCCTCGATTTGGAGCAAGGCCTCTCAATCGATTGATCGCGAAGCAGATTGGTAACGGGCTTGCTGATCAGATCATAAGAGGAGAAATCAAGGCAGGCGACACGGCAATGGTATCGATCAATGGAGATGGTAGCGGACTAGTTGTTGAAAGGGCCGCTTAAAGATTTCTTTGGAGCAATCCCTAGGGCCATCTTCTCCATCATTTTCGAATGTGTAAATGATGTATTTTATGGCGTGTGTCAACATCACCGCTCACTGTATATAGGGACTACCCACCGAGCGCCTGCATGTAGCACTGTACGATTAGCTTACCTTATCAATGTAACAGGAACTACCCAACTTCACATATACATCATTCATGCAGTTCTTCTCTGCGCATGTCAACAACAGTACTATAACTGCAGTACCAGGTCAAGAGTTTGAGTACAATCGGCCGTTGGATTCCCTATTGTGAGCTTAACACATTCTACCCCCCGAACTTTGTCTTTCGAAAAGATGAGGCAAGCACGCGTCCCTTCGTTCCTTCTCCCCACCGTCTTCCTCACGTCACCGCAGCGCCACCGCAGCGCCACCACATCTCCTTTCTTCCTCGTCACCACAACCAGACTCTTCCACATTCCACCTTTCCATTACCCATCTGCACGATGCCGGCGCCCAAACCTCTCCGCAGCAAAGGCCGCCGTGGCAGCGACGCATCCTCCGCCCATAGCCAGTCCAGCAGCCAGCGAACGTCTGCATCTGCGCCTTCTCACCGTGCGTCGTCGCGCTCATCGACTAGCACTTCGCGATCTTTACGCCCTCCGCGTCGAGTCCGGGCATTCACGACGCCACAGCCGAGCAACGACGTGCGCAGTGGATCGCAACTGCCTACCAGCGGGCTCTCACGGGAGCACGTTCCGGAGAGCCGTCAGTCTGAGCCAGATGATGATACGCTGAATGAAATTGTTATGGCGGTCAACATGGGCCAGAAGGGTATGGTAGGGTGCTGTTATTATGTAGCGAAGGAGGAGAAGATGTATTTCATGGAGGACGCGGAGTTGGGAGGTGTGGCGGCTATTGACGCTTGTGAGTATTAACCATCAAAGCTTATGGTTCTGAAGCTTACCGTGTTCAGTGAGGGTCTACATTGATCCAACAGTAGTTCTTGTCTCGACTAGGATCGACGATGCTGTCATCGAGACGCTCGAAAGCCTAGCCGAAGATCGGTTTTCGTTGTCTTTCCTGCTGGAAGTACGGCCACCCGGGGAATTCTCTTTCGATGCAGGAAAGGGAAAGCTTGCTGCTTTGAAGTTCCAAGACGACGAAGTGCCTCAGGTTAGCTTTATTGTGCCTGGCGATCTTAATCTTCTCGGAGAAGAGAGCTTGGAGAATACTCCCGGCCAGCAGGGTAGACTCCTCCGTCTTGCTGGACTGATTGACCTAGAAAGCGGGCTCACGGTACGTCATCTGACCTACAGTGGTATACCATAAGCTTGCGTCTTCCATGTTACCACAAGGTGCTTTCGCAACGTGCAGTCTTCTTCAATCGTTGTATCTACTGTACATCTCCAATTACATTGCTAATAGAGTCCAGGTTGGTTGCGCTGGGGCACTCTTATCTTACTTGCAGAGGAGGCGTGCTGCTGCCTATCTCCCAGGAGACCAATCAGCACATGAAATGTTTCGAACCTCATCGCTCGAGATGTTCAGTCTCCATGAGACGATGTGAATATATCGAAGTAACTCTTATCAATGATGCTAACGCAACCAGGTTCATCAATCGCGATACCCTACATTCTCTTCAGATCATGGAGAACGAATCGCATCCTAATACACACAATCAAGGCCCAACGAAAGCATCATCAGGATCCAAGGAAGGTCTTTCGGTATTCGGCTTGTTTCACCATCTAGCTCGCACTCCACAGGGAAAACATCTCCTGCGACAGAGTTTCCTTCGGCCTAGCATGAATCTGGACACCATCCATGAACGATTAGATACCATCCGCATCTTCCTTCGGCCCGAGAACTCAGCTCCCTTTGATGCGATAATAAGCAGCTTGAAGTCTATTCGCAACATGCGGACCATACTGATCAGCCTGAGGAAGGGAACCACTGCTACAGCCGGGAAGAATGGCAATAGCACTTCGAGCAGTCTCTGGATGAGTATCCGGCGATTCGCCTTTCACGCACTGAAGATCAAGGAGATGTTCCTGGAAGTAATGGGTGGCGAGCACCTAGCCATGAGGACCAAAGTGTTCGAGAAGTTTGAGGGATATCATCTCGCCCAGGTCGGTCGTAAGATCAGTGACACGGTTGACTTCGATAAATCTGTCGAAGAATCACGTACTGTCATACGAGAAGGCATCGATGAGGAGCTCGACAACATGAAACACACATTCGCAGGCCTAGATGACCTATTGGGAACCGTCGCACGTAGCTTGTCAGAGAAGCTTCCTGCGACTTTTCACGACGCGTTAAACGTCTTATATTTCCCGCAAATCGGCTTTCTCATCACTGTGCCGCTCGACCCTGCCACGGGTAAAGGAGTGTACGAGGGCAGCTTTGACAACCCCTGGGAACGTATGTTCTCGACTGAAGATCAGGTATATTTCAAGAATAGTCAGATGCGCGAGATGGACGGTCATTTTGGTGACCTATACGGCCTCATTTCGGATCGCGAAATTGAGATTGGCCATGAGCTTTCACAATTCGTGCTTGAATACGAAGAGCTACTGACCATTGCTTCGGACGTTTGCGGTGAGCTAGACAGCATCCTTGCTTTAGCGCAGGGAGCCCGGTTGTACAACCTCTGCCGTCCGCGAGTATCTAATGACAACATTATCCGAATCAAAGGCGGTCGGCACATACTCCAAGAACTTAGTGTTTCTTCCTTCGTACCGAATGATACAATGCTCGTTGGAGGGTCCGGAACGCATCAAGAAGCCGATACAAGCATCCCCGGCAGCTCATCTAGTCATCACGTATACGCTCACAAGTCTGAACCAAGCATATTGATACTTACCGGTCCGAACTATTCTGGGAAGAGCGTCTATCTGAAGCAAGTTGCTCTGATAGTGTACATGGCGCACATTGGCAGCTACGTTCCAGCAGAGAGCGCCAAAATTGGTCTGACGGATAAGATATTGTCTCGAGTCACAACTCGCGAAACAGTATCTCGAATTCAAAGCGCCTTCATGATCGATCTCCAACAGATCTCTCAAGCTCTGAGTCTAGCTACACCGAGAAGCTTGTTGGTCATCGACGAGTTTGGAAAGGGCACTGACTCGAGTGATGGTGCCGGCTTGGCTTGCGCTGTGTTCAACTACCTCATCAGCCTGGGTAACAACAGTCCGAAAGTCATTGCGGCTACTCATTTTCATGGTAGGTTGTGAACTGGATACACGCCCGCAACCAGAGCTGACACCATACGCATCCAGAGATTTTTGAGAACGGCTTCCTCAAGGCAAGCCCGTTGCTCGCTCTTGGGCACATGGAGGTGAAGGTTGACGAACAAGCTTCGCAACTGGACGACCAGATCACCTACCTCTATAAGTAATACTCACAGATATATTTTCTTGGAGTACATACTAACTGGTCACAGTTTCCGTGAAGGTCGAAGCAACTCAAGCTTCGGCACTTGGTAGGACTGACTTGGGCTTCTTCCTCGGTCATATTGCTTACATCCTCTAGTTGTGCAGCTATGAACGGTGTTCCCAAGGAAATCATTCAGCGTGCAGACGACCTGGTATCCATGGCCATGCAAGGGAAAGATCTCGTCGCTGCTTGCTCGATCATGCCAGAGTCCGAGGCTCTTGAGCTTGAGGAAGCAGTAAGTTGTTGTCGGTCCCATGGAATCGTCTAATATAGTTCCCAGGAACAAATCGCGCGAAATTTCTTAGAGGCGGATGTCTTTGCGGACCCCAGAGGAGTATTGAGCGACATACTTAGCATACCTGCTACAACCGAGTCTCAGTCCTAAGACACGGCGGCCGCAAGACATTTCAAGCTCACCTTTGAAGCTTATTTCAGTCAGGCAGATACCATGGTAGACCGCAGGGGAGTTGTCCTAAGCGATAGGTCGGGAATGTAATTTTCACTCAATTTATCGGGTCCGGTGTATCTTGTCGTCTACAGCCATTGCCGCCACGAAGCTCTATATTCACCAAGGGTATATACCTTGGAGAGCGGTATGTCGGAATCTCGGAGCATGAACATGTTTGTCCTTAGTGCTAATAAAAATCTCGCGCGTCCGTCTCGACGTTCGCTACGACTCTAATAAGAAAAGGTTCCGTATAGCTGCTTATGAATTTTGGGCTTCCTCTGTGTCGTATTGTGCTATGAGTGAGCACCATTGTACTCATGATTGCAGCATATCTGGTCATCCGTGATATGCACCACGACGTCCTGGTGACCAACATGGTAGCTTGCGCGGACCATGCACGCCGCAATCCTCCCATCTCGGTACCCTTTGCGGCTTCCTCCTGGGGCTATACGAGAGCGCGAGTACCATACCGACATTGGTTGGTTGGCGTTACCGAAGCTTTACGAATCTCGCCGGCATGCAGAGATGCGTCTGCGAAGTGATGATCGGAGCTGTCGGAGTAGAGGGGAGGAGCGATGGACCAGGTGGAGGAAGTAGAGGAAACCGCTGCAGCCGAGTAGGATGGGCGACCTGGTTTTGAGGAACGGAGCATAGGGGGGAGATCAGTGGATTCGGCTTAGCGTTGTTGTGCGGGTGTGTTGTGCGGGCTTTTTTATTTGGGTGTTTACAGGATAATGCAAATGGAGTAACACGACCTGCGAGCCTAACCCTAACCCACGGAAATACAAGAGCGTATTATATGAAAATGCACTCGTGATTACCCTAATGATTGTGGAGAGTTAGGGAGGGCTTTGAGTTTGATGTGTTAAGTTTAGGATTTGCTTTAGCGATATAAACGACTTAAACGGAACAGGTACTAGAGAATAATATATTATAATATAACAGTTAGATAGTAACTAAAAGAATACCAAATAAGTAGGTAATAGGGTGGAGATGTCCTGACGCCGCCGGAAAGCCGACTTCGCTCTTCTCGGATTTTACTATTAACCGCAAGGAGCTACGGGACTTACCTTCTACCGACTATGCGGCCAACAGCGTGGCCTCATGTCTAGGGTGCTTACCTCGCGAGCTCCGAGAGAGAATATACGTTTACCTCTGGTTTCCCGTTGTAGGATATTGCCTGCACAAATGCAGCGGCCGCTGCTACGGGAGAACCAAATTTACCCAGGGAGTCATGGATGCACTGGTGCAATGGCTAGATACGGCAAACACGAGCGGTTTACCTGCACCGAACTTTCCCTTATGAGCCAAGTACAATAAGAGTGGCGCGCATCTCCTGAGAATCAAAAGCGTCTGTGTTCCTGGAGGCGATGGCCGGCTCCACCAGATTATTGGCGAGGATGCTGAAGGCGAGTTACAGGTACGTTTACTGGATTAATTTATACCTTGAAACAAGCCTCCGTTTCCGTCACGAAGTTTCAAATTCCATATGTGCAGGGTGGTAAATGCTGACAATACAGATTGGGCATAACTTTACGCGTCTTCCCAACACCGGACTGCTGCGTACAAGGCGGTTCTTCTACTGGGACATATCAGCCTGCTTCCTGCATGCCCCGACGGCCGGCTTCTCCGGGCACAAAGAATATTGCTTCGGAGTGTATATGATGTAGGCTGGGTAGCTGGACCTTGTGCCGATGCTTCATGAGGCCGTTATTGAACATGAGATGTGAGTAACGCACAGCTTGTTGAGCGCACATAGATTACGAGGGTTGAAACTCGTTTGATAAATATTCAGTGAGTATTCGCAGACCGGATGGTGCTTTGAACCATACGATAAACCAGCCTGTAGTGGTCAAAGGCAGGCCTGCGAAGCTATTCGAGCATTATGTAAACCGCGCCCAGGGACCAAGGGTGCAAGAGCGCGGTGGCGGCAAGAAGCTCTGATGCTAGACATGCTTTTTCTAGTGGTCCCCTAAGCGGCGTCGCCTCAGGTAGATAGATATAAAGAGTCGTTATGGCTGGCCTGAGAATGAAAGGTGCGGGACTTGTCGGAAACGTAACAGTTAGGATTGTCTTCCGCTATTGCATAAGATCGTCCATATTGGAAGTCTGCCGTGGTGATCCCGTCTTATCAGTCACGGTGGGTAAAGGGAAAATGCGGCATCTCTTTTCGCTTTCGCAACGATCTTAACGAGATTCCTTCTATATCTGCCTTCGTATCCAGGTATTATATATCCTGGGGTAACGCAAGCACAATTGCACTAACGTCTTAAGAAGCTTAACGTATGTATCCTAGATGTTAGAATGTCCGATGATGGTTACCTGCCAGATTCAAATGCCATACGTATCCAATATTCAGGCCGTTCGCCGCGGTCACTCTCACAGGTCGCTTCAGACAGAAAGATAGGTACTAAGTGAAGCTTCATCGGGGAACCAACAAACAGCCGTGCATGATGTTTTCATTCAATGGCGGATACTTCGTTCGCCAAGAATATCCCGCGCAGATGGCATTCATCGGATGTTGTGGGAGCAGCGGATGAATTCCCCTAGGGTGCAGTGTGATTCCTCCGTCGAAAAGTTCACTAGCCTAATTCAGCATCGCCAAATAGCCCTACTCGTTCTCAAATGCCGTACGCCAAGGTCGGCACTCGGAGCTGAAGGTATCTTTTGCACTGGACTTCGCGTGCGCGTCAAACTCGTTCCTGCACTGTTCTGCCTGGGCGCTATATGACTGCGGAACGAATGCAAACATGGGCTCCAAGACACCCGACGGGCACCAACAAGGGCCAAATGGTACGGCAAAGTTGCTAACGACCTGAAGCCACGCTGACACGTGAGCAGGCGGCTCCGCTCACGCTGCGATTGCTTCCACGAACCCTCCCAAGCCAGCTGCAGCAAGCGGCCTTCTTCAAGCTACACTCGAAGGGGAGAATGAAGGTATCTGATCTCAAAGCCATTTGCTCCGCCGCGGACGTATGCTTATTGTGTTACTCCTTAGATGGTGACGACGACGATGATGACACAAAGCACCGGGGTGAAGGTAACGTGATCGGAGCGCCAGCGGGCCAGAAGAAGAAGAAGAGAAAGCGAAGCAAGAAAAAGACGAGCAAGGCACCTAGACACCAGACTGTTCCTCCTCGCGTCGTCTTGAGCGACATCTTCCCGGACAAGCAATATCCCGCTGGCGAGATCATCGAGCAACCCGAAGCCGACGACAACCTGCAGCGCACCACGGCCGAAGAGTTCCGTCATCTCGCCATCTTGGACGATATGGACGATGACTTCTTGAGCGACTACCGCAAGGCTGCCGAGGTGCACCGCCAGGTCCGCAAGCACGTACAGGCCATTGCCAAGCCGGGCATAAGCATGGCCGAGCTTGCGCAAGAGATCGAAGACGGTGTCAGATCTCTGGTTGGCCACCAGGGCATCGAGCCTGGAGATGCCCTCAAGGCCGGCATGGGCTTCCCGACAGGGCTCTGCTTGAATCACGTTGCGGCACACTGGACACCCAACGCCGGAAACAAGGACGTCGTTCTCCAGCACGACGACGTGCTCAAAATAGACTTCGGGGTCCATGTGAGTGGGAGGATCGTGGATAGCGCGTTCACGATGGCGTTTAATCCCGTATACGACCCCTTGCTTGCGGCGGTGAGGGCAACCACGAACACGGGGTTGAAAGAGGCTGGCGTCGATGCCCGCATGGACCACCTCAGTGAAGTCATGCAGGAAGTAATGGAGAGCTACGAGGTGGAGCTCCACGGCAGAACTATCCCCGTCAAAGCGGTTCGGAACATTACCGGCCACAACATTCTGCGCTACAGGATCCACGGCGACAAGCAGGTTCCGTTCTACAAGACTAGAACGAACCAACGCATGGAGGAAGGGGATGTCTTCGCTATCGAGACATTTGGGACGACGGGCAAAGCCCGCATGATGGACGACGTGGGCATCTACGGCTATGGGCGCAATCAGTACGTACCGCCCCGGTACAAAGTGAACATCGCGTAGTTGGCTGCTGTGTTGCCTATCCTGAGGCAATACAACAGCCTACGATAACATATAGTAGATTTGTCTCACTGACTTTCTACCTTCGCGGTTAGGCATGCCAGCACGGCCGGCCTCCACCATGCATCTGCAAAGTCGCTGCTGAAGACCATCGACTCCAACTTCGGTACCCTAGTCTTCGCGAAGCGCTACCTCGAGCGCATCGGAGCAAGAAATTACCATCTTGGCATGAGGTCGCTTGTGCAACACGGTGTGGTCGAGTCTTACGCACCCCTAGTTGACGTTCCAGGGTCTTATGTGGCCCAGTTTGAGCATGTGAGTGTAGTCCCACATTACGAAAGTCGTCGATGGTACTAATGCATTTGGAAGACTGTTCTGCTGCGGCCTGGTTGCAAGGAGATAATTTCTCGTGGCGATGACTACTGAGAATAGCAAAGGCCAGGACATGGATGCGGTTATGTTTCTTTGCTGTATTGTGGTCATAGCTTCCTGACTTCAACAGTCATGGAAGGCATTTCGCGCCATTCGCGATGCTTTCCCTCACACTCATTTGAAACACGAAATACGAAGGTTCAACCCTACATGCAATCGTGGTTCCACTAATGCAATCATAAAACCCCACAAAACAAGATAAAATCAACGGCTAACAAAAACAGAGGTCACGAGTTTGCGACGAGATTGCTTGATTTCACTACTGAGCCGAGGAAAGTTTCATCACTTCTGCCAAGCAGGAGCGCATACAGCCTAGAAGGAAAAAGAACACACAAACTCAGCCCTTCCGTAACCAAGCCTCCAGTACGCGGCACAATGCTTTTCGATCGAGTGAGAACCTGGGACGGGGTGGCGGCGATCAGCGAATTCAGAGGAATGGAATCAGGGGTATACTCACATGATGTGTAAAGACCACGGAGCCTCAGTGTGGAAAATGCCGCCCGACAATCGAACCGAAAATACCATCACCAAGAGTGGTCCGCCCCTCAACTTCAACTCTATTTATGCTTATACAGCAGGCCCAAGCCGTTCCATGCAAAGCAACGCCAAAAGAAAAGCTAAAAAAAAAGGCACCTGGCAGATCCGTACAATGTTGCCTATACGTACCTTTAGGAGAATGTATTTTTGAGTACATCAGACCACACTGTAACGTCCGGTCGCTCCACGAACAGTGTCCTCGGCAGACATGGTCGCCTCTTTGAGAAGTCGGGTGATCTCCATCATAGCGTCAGTGACCACGTTCTCGTTGTCACCCTCCACAAGAATGTAGAGTTTGGGTAGTTCATTTTCTCCTGGAGACTTGCCAGGCGGGTAGTATGTACCCTTGGTGGTAATCGAAACGCCCGTTGTATCCAAGATCTTGACGACATTGGTGCGATTGGTGACAGCCCAACGCGCCTTCTGTGGGAAATCATTGATCTCGATCGTGGAATGGAAAGCACCGGCATCTGGTCCTATATCATTGTTAGCCTTCCAGACTCGCGCCAGCATGCGAGTGGACATGTGCATACCCTTGTTGTCGATGGGCTGTCCGTGGTGGATCATTCCCTTCTTGCTCAGGCGACCGTCGACCTTGCTGGCGGCAGCCATTGCCCGCTCCTTTGCGCTCATCTCTTTGGTCGGACCGGTGGCGGTGGGACGCTCCGTCTTGTTGACCACGATCTTTTCGGTGAGGAGGCGTTTCCACGCCGGCTCATCTGCCGCCGGCTCAGCAGTCTTGTCTGCGTTCGCTGCAGGGAACACCTCGGGCAGCTTCAGAGCAGGCAACTCCGGTTCGTCGTCGCTGACTTCCTCTCCTTCGAGGTGAAGCGCTCGCTTCTCACGTCGCTTCTCTAGAGCGCGTGCTGCATCGAGCTTGTCAAGACCTTTGCCTCCAAAGCCTGGATCGAACCACTTCTCCTCACCAGCCTTGATCTTCGCTTTGAAGTCCTTCGAGATCTTGTCAAGTTCCTCAGGAATTTCTTGCTTGGAATCTCGGAGAGCACGGGCGACGTGCATAGCGAACCGTTCTTCGCCAGGAATTTGGAGCAGTGTAATAGCTGTACCTTTGTTACCTGCACGGCCAGTACGTCCGCAGCGATGTACGTAGTCTTCCAAGTGAGTCGGGCAATCGTAATTGAACACCATATCAAGGTTAGGAACATCCAAACCACGGGCAGCGACAGACGTGGCGATGAGGATGGGTAATAGTCCGCGTTTGAAGTCCTGAATCGCTTCACTACGGTCCGTCTGATCCTTGGCGCCATGAATCGTGTTCACACCCACATATTTGGCTTTCATGAGCTTGTGGAGGAGGTCTTCGGCCGTCTCTTGACGCTCCACAAATATCAGAACCTGCGCATTCTCGTCCTGACTGAACAAGAGCCCTAGTTCCCTCAAGAGCTCTTGCATCTTAGCATCCTGACCGGGCTTGATTATCTTTACCTTCTGGTGCACATCCTGGGCCACTACACTTCGACCGCCAATAATCACTTCGGTAGGGTTAGTGAGTCCCTTCTTCGCCAAAGCGTTGATATTCTTAGGCATGGTAGCGGAGAAGAGGATAGTTTGTCGGTCGGGTCGAATGTTCGCCATGATGCGAACCACCTGAGGCTCGAAACCCATATCGAACATACGGTCCGCCTCGTCTAACACGAGATACGTGACGCGCCTCAGATTGAGGACTCGTCCGGAGTTGCTTTGGAGAAGATCGATCAAACGACCAGGAGTCGCGCACAGGACATGAATACCGCCTCGCTTGATCATCGCAATCTGCTCGGAGATGGGCGAACCGCCGTAAGCACAGGAGATCTGGAGCCCCGACGCTTTAAGGAACGGTCTCAATTCTTTGCCAATCTGATCAGACAATTCTCGAGTAGGAGCAAGGATAAGACCAATCGGACCATCTGACGGCTTAAGGGGTTGCTGGTCCAATATGTGACGGATCATGGGGATTCCAAAAGCAAGAGTCTTTCCCGATCCCGTCTTGGCTACGCAGATTGCATCTTGACCACTTTCTATCAAGGGAATTGCCTGACATTGGATGGGTGTAGGCTTGGTGAATCCTAGCTTCGCGAAAACGTCCATAGTTTGTTGCAAGAGACCCATCTGAGCCCACTTCGTGACAGGTCTGACGTCCTTGCCCTTGATAAAGATCCCGTCGAGCTCAAAACGAAGATTACGTACTTCCTCTTCGGTCATGTTGGCAATATCCGCTGGCTCAGTATAGAAGTTCTTCCTGAAAGGGGGGTACTCAACTTTTGAATGATCGACAACAGGCACTTCCTTTTTCTTCTTCTTATGAGCAGCTAGCGCCAAGAGATCCTCGCCTTCCACAGCAGTCAGAGACGGTTCATTGTCGTCGTCAAACATGGTCTGGCCTTGACCTAAGCCCCTACTTGGTTGTGACTCGGAGAGATTCGCCATGAAGGCATCGAGCGGATCGACATCATCCTCTTCAGCGCCTGCGACATCGTCAATGTCCATCTTTCCAGCGGACTTGTTGGTGGCTTCTTCTTGCCGAGAATCTTCATTCGCAATTTCCGCACGGCGTTTCTCCAGTTGCGCTTGGATATCCACTGCGTTGTCGCCTTCGGGGCTGCCCATGTCATCCATACCGCCAGCCTCCTCGGCGTCAGGCGCATCGGGCACGTTTTGATCGAGCGGAGTGAAGTCGGGCAGTGCCTGAAGAGAACGTTTGCCCGTGTTCTCCTCGTCGTCGTCCCCTAACAACGCATTCTTCTTCTCCTTCGCGTCTTCGCCAGATTTAGCATTCTTCCCGAAGGAGCCAATGTTACCGTTTGGTTTGGACGAAGGCAGTCCGGTTCGGCCTGGTTGAGTTAGCGGTGGTTTGGAACTGAACGAAGGGTACTGACTAGGCGCTGATCCGTTGCTGGTGGTACCGTTGATCTTAGCAAACGGCGCCGGAGCAGCGGTTTCGGCGAGCCTGAAGGGCTCCTTCTTGATCTGCTTTGGCTTCTTTTCGGGCTCGAGCTTCGACGGCGCTGCACGCTTTGCCGACTCTTGCTCCTTGTCGCTTGCCGGCGGTGCCGACGCGACCGTGGGTGTGGCAGGCGTCGTAGGAGCTGGCGACGAACCGGCAGCGGGGCTGTCGGTCTTGGCCGCCTTCTGCTTCTTCCACGCCTCAATCTTGGCAAGAGTGGCGGCCCGCTTTGCTTCTTCATCTAGTTTCGGCTTCTCGTCAGCGCGCTTGCTCTTGTCTTGCCTGCTGTCGCTTGCCCTGGAGCTCGGCCTCGCGTCTACGCCGGGAGTAGCCGACTTGGAGTGGCGTCCGCGGTCGTCGTCGCGTCGCCGGTCATCACGGCGGTCATCGCGGCGGTCATGCCGATCCCAGCGGTCGTCGTGGCCGTAGCGCCTGTCGTCGCGATAGCTGGGGCCGTAATGTCTATCTCGGTCCCGTGAACGATCCCTATCCCTATCTCGATCCCGACGAGGAGAGCGGCTGCGGCGATAGGAATCACGGTCTCGGTCGCGGTCCCGTCTTCGATCATTGCGGCTGCGCTCGCCGTCGTAGTAGCGACGGTCGTCTCGGTCTCGATGATCGCGCCTGTCGTCACGATCGCGGCGGGGTGCAGAGCGGCCTCCGCCTCGGTCGTCGTACCTTGATCGATCAGCGTGCCGGGAAGCCATGGCGGCTCTCGGAGTAATACTGTGACTTGTGTTCTCAAGCGGCTCCTGTGCTGTGTGTCAATGTAAATGGAGTGGCGCCGATGATGTTGTTGTCGTGCGTTTGTCGCGCCGAGTGAAAAGTGGATGCGGAGCGCAACAAGTCGAGGCAAGAGCGAACTAGCGTGTCGGCCCGTGCGCCTTCCCTATCGATAACGCCAAAAAACTTCGAAGAACTTCACGCTCCAAATCAAGAGCCGAAGTGTGTCGTGTGCGGTGACACTCTATGTCACAATGGCGCCCAACCCCCGCAAGAGGAAAGCGGTTACGCGCGATGTGCCTGCTGCTAGCGACTCGGAGGAAGAGTTAGCCGATGGTCTTCTAGACGGTATTCTGTCGCATAGCGAAGGCGAGTCTGATGCAGACCAAGAGGAGGATGCGGAGAGCGACACTAGTAGTGTCATAGAGGGCTTATCCGATGAAGATGCGGAGGACGAAGAAGACGAGGAGGCTTTCTCTGACACTGATCCCGAAGACGGCGAGGCCGATATCCGAGAGCAGATGCGCAAGCTAAAGACTGGAGATGCGCCAACGCGGCTAAACGGTGTTGACCATGCCCTTGAGTTAGACTCCCGCCCGGAAGAAAATGGCCTGGAAGAGCAGGATGAAGAACGAAACTACACAGTCACCACCGACGCAAATGGCAACCCGCGTTATCTGTACAAAGAAATAGATCCCGTGTACGATTCAGACGACTCAGACGCGGAGGCTACGAATACGATCGGTAACATCCCCCTCTCATACTACGACGAATACCCGCACATAGGCTACGACATCAATGGCAAGAAAATCATGCGCCCTGCAAAGGGCGAGGCGCTGGATGCGTTACTGGACCAAATTGATATACCAAAGGGCTGGACCGGCTTGACGGACCCCGCCACTGGAAAGCCGCTGAACCTGTCGGAAGAAGAGTTGGACGTTCTGAAGAGGCTCACAAGAAACGAAGTGGTTGAAGACGGGTATGACCCCTACCCAGAAATGGTGTACTACTTCTCCGGCAAGAAGGAGGTCATGCCGCTGAGCGCTGCACCGGAGCCAAAGCGGCGATTTGTTCCTTCTAAACACGAAGCGAAACGGGTCATGAAGATCGTCAAGGCGATCAGAGAAGGCCGCATTCAACCTTACAAGCCTCCGTCTGAGGAAGAGGAAGAGGAAGAACGGGTATACTACGATGTTTGGGCAGACGAAAAGCCACGTCCTGAAAACTCCATGCACATCCCTGCACCCAAGTTGCCACCGCCTGGTTACGATGCAAGCTACCATCCTCCAAAGGAGTACCTTCCCGATAAGAATGAAGAGAAGGCATGGCTAGAAGCTGACGAGGAAGACCGGGAAAGGGACTTTCTTCCCAAGAACTACGATGCTCTGCGGAAGGTGCCGGGCTACGAACGCTTTGTGAAGGAAAGGTTCGAACGCAGTCTGGACCTCTACTTGGCGCCTCGAGTACGACGGAACAAACTCAACATTGACCCAGAATCGCTCCTTCCCAAACTACCTAACCCTGAAGATCTGAAGCCGTTCCCCACCACGTGTGCGGCTATTTTCCGAGGCCAGGAAGGCCGTGTACGAAGTGTGTCTTTTGATCCGCACGGCATATTTGTGGCAAGCGGTGGCGATGATGGCTACGTGCGTATATGGGAGCTGCTTACCGGTCGCCAAGTGTGGAATGTCAAGGTATCCGATGAGGATGCTGTAGATGTAGTGAAGTGGAGGCCGACCAAAGACGCATCTATTCTTGCAGCTGCTGCAGGGGAGAACGTGTATCTGATTGTACCCTATGCCATCCTGTCGCCAGATGTAGAGCAGGCAAGCCGTGATCTACTGGACGCAGGTTGGGGCTACGCTGCAGCAAAGCCATCGACCACGACGAACGGCGTGACGAAAGAGCCTCCAGGAAAGTGGGCTCGTCCTGGAACGAAACTCGAATCGAAGGGCGTACTGGTACAGGTCACCGTCCGTTCTGCAGTCAAGATCATCAACTGGCATAGGAAGGGTGACTACTTCGCGACCGTATCACCGCGGGGTCAGAGTTCAGCAGTTGCTATACACACATTGTCCAAACACCTCACACAATTGCCGTTCCGCCGGTTGAAGGGTATCGCGCAGACTGCGCAGTTCCATCCGTCCAAAGCAATCTTCTTTGTGGCCACCCGCAACACGATACGAAGCTACGATCTTGCCAAGCAAGAGCTCGTCAAGATTCTGCAGCCTGGCGCCAAGTGGATATCCTCAATCGACGTACATCCGGGCGGTGACAACATCATTGTCGGTACCTACGACAAGCGGTTGCTATGGCACGACCTGGATCTGTCCACAAAGCCTTACAAGACACTCCGATTCCACCAAGAGGCTATCCGCGCAGTGCGGTTCCACCATGGCGGGCTCCCGCTGTTCGCAGACGCAAGCGACGACGGCAGCCTGCAGATATTCCACGGCAAGGTCGTGGGCGATCTCATGGAGAACGCCACAATCGTGCCGCTCAAGGTACTCAAGGGGCACAAGGTCAAGAGCAGGCTGGGCGTGATGGACGTGGATTGGCATCCGAGGGAACCGTGGTGCGTGAGTGCGGGAGCGGATGGGACGTGTCGGTTGTGGAATTAGATACCAGCATCGCAGCCTAGCGGCGCTTCAGGAGACGAATACAGTGATGACATTAATTTCGGCATTTGGTCTGCCTGTGGCGCGGGAGAGCCGTGTCAACCACCACGCTAGGTGAAGATGCACCCCAACAAGGCAAGAAAGTCTAGGCCTGTCGAACGTTTCGCCACCGCACATCCCGCGCATCGCACCACATACGCATGGTTCTCTGAAGGGGCTGCGTCTTGCCAGCGCCGCTGAACAGATAGCTAGGCCTATCGGGAGGTGGTCGGCTCAACGTTGGGGTGAGAGCGAGAGGGGCACTTCTTATGCGAATGAGCACGACACGCCTCGGGCTCACTGGCTGTGGTTTGAGGCGGGTGCGAAAGCGGCCGTTGGACGTGTGGGAGCTCGTCGACACATGTGCCCCCACGCGAGGTGCTGATTGGCTGCCTCCGCAATGCAAACCGCATGCCATACTGCACGCGACACTTTTTGATGCTGCCCGCCGCAATACTTCCAATGCCTCCTCGTCATCGTTCGCTCTGTGCTCCTGTTTTCGCCCTCGCGCAGCCACCATAATTGGAAGCCGACGGTCCGTAACCCCCCAGATGCGAGGCCAGCGACCCATCATGCCGCGCCCCAGCTTTCCTCCTACGCCGGCGCCGTCGACCGATATCACGGGCAAGAGCAATGCGAACGCTGGGCAGTTCGACAATACTTTCGCCCTGCCTCCTGCCGCGATCAATGGCTCGCGCGGAAACACCACCGAGAGCTCCTCATCAGCGTCAAATGCCTCCGATTCCTCCTACCGGCCTCTGTCCCCAGCGTCCCCCGTCGCAACGTCGAAGACGGCTCCAGCAGCGCGCAAACGCCCCAGCTCGAGCCAGAGCGTAATCACCAAAGATGATTACTCGTTGCCGCCACCGCCGACGCGCTCGCGCAAGATCATCCAGATGAAGCCAAAGCAGTCGCAAGAGCCGCCGAAGCCAGCAGATGCGCCGACGTCGGCCGCCAAGTCGGCGCCCGCTGCTGGTGCTGCCGGCGGAAAGAAGAAGCAGTCGGGTAGCACTACGGCAGCAGGAAGGAAGATTGCTCGCAAGACGGCGCACAGCTTGATTGAGCGCAGGCGCAGGTCCAAGATGAACGAGGAGTTTGGCGTGCTCAAAGACATGATACCCGCGTGTGCGGGGCAGGAGATGCACAAGCTCGCCATCTTGCAGGTGCGATTTCAACCTTCGAATTCGTCGTTTTGGTTGCTGATAATGTATAGGCCAGCATCGAGTACATGCGATACCTGCAGCAATGTGTGGATGACTTGAAGGCTGCACATCGACCCAGGCCCGCCTCACCCATACCCACAACCCCGCAACGGGAACGACCCCCGCTTGCCGTCGCAACAACCGGCATTGACGAAGAGGAAGAGGACGACGACGACGACGACGACGAGGATGAGGAAATGTCTGACGCCGTCTCGCCAAAGCACACTGTCCCCGCAGAGCGGACGTCAAACTACCATTTCGCGAATGCCTCGCCCGCCATATACCCTTCTGACCGCAGCGTCTACTCGACAACGACCTCCCCTGCGCTGCACCCTCGCAATGTGTCGAACTACTCCGCAACCATGTCGCCTGCCCTCCAACCCTCGGACCCACATCACTACTCTCTGGCCTCGTCTGTCCGCTCCACAGCCACCTCACCTTTCATCCAGGCCTCTCCCGTAGGGCAAACGCCCTCACAGACCCAGTTCCAGAATCCGTTTCCCACGGCTCCATCGAGGCAGGACTCGCTCTCTAGTCCCGCCGGCGGTGGCTTTGCGCTCACCTCGCCCGCGCTAGGTCCACAGGCTGACCGCGAAGACCACGAGGCTACCGAGGCGCTGTTGATGCTGAATACGGATCGGAGGAGCTGGAACGGGAGTACCGCTGGCCAGGGTGGAGGACGCGGTATGAGCGTTAAGGATCTGCTAACTGGCTAGATCCGTAGCTTCATCATGTGTGAACGTGTGCAGAACATCTTTTCAGGTTGCGGTTTTCGTATTGAAAATGAATGCCATGAACGAGATACTGGGAGGGCGGCAGTCTGGCAGTAAGGCGCTGGAGGATATCTGCTTTATGATTTGCTCTTCGGAGGCTGTTTCGCGCTGGGTGGTAGCCGTGTTCGCGCTGCGTATACCTGTTTTTCAGATATGTCTAGGTGCTCTGACTAATAGTCGGATGGGGCTCGTTAGAAGTTCAAGACTATCTTTTGATCTCTCGACATGTTTCTCCTTTATTTGTTTGCTGTGCTGTACTGAACACTGTGGTCTAATGTCGTAGCGTTACGGCCGCAACTCCCACCACGGCAGGCGGAGACCCGAAGCGTCTTGCCTTTTTTATACATCTGAGCACCGCAACCCTTATCTTACTCACCTCTCCGTCGAGACACCTCGCACAGTTCAAGTCGCCGACCCGAACTCTTACAGTGACACATGTCGTTATCGGTGTCTTACAGTGACACATGCCGTTATCGGTGTGGCGGCCCGCACAGGGCTCGGTTCCAAGGCTGCCGACGACCCGGTTGCTGGCGTCAGACGTCAGATCCTTCTCTCGACTGCGCTCGCAAATACTACTCGTAGAAGCTCCCCTTTTGCAAGGCGCAACCGACTCTAACGCCGATGCCGCATGCCATGCCATGTCGAATTCGAGCCCATTCTCCTACAGTAGGGAGACGCCAAGGATCGCCGGTATCCACTCTCCACGAGCTTCGGACAGCTTTACAAATAGTGGTCGGCGTTAGATGTCGGTGATAGAGCGACCGCATGTGCTGCGGGTGGATACTACGACGCGGCATTGATGGACATAAGCACCAGCGCTGAGTAGGATCGGTTATCGGTCAGGAAGAGATAGTACCGGTCAGGAAGGGCTTTGGGCCTGTCGCAACAACAGCGCTGCGGCGGAACATTAGCAAGCTGGCCGTTGTTCGCAAACTATCGTTCCATTCGAGTTCTCGCCGCATGTATGGTCTCTTTCCTTGTCTCCTTGGCCATCTTTGTTCGGCACGTTTCATTACCCCGTCAAACGCGCGCTCGCGTAGGCACAATCCCTGCCATCGGCGTATCGAACGTCGCGAGGCCGAGCTTCATCACCACGGCAAGCATAGGTCAGCGAATGGGCTCTGCAAATTTGTGCACGCTGCGACCTGGATTTGTCGCTGCGCGCGTAATCAGAGGAGCACCCGAGTGGCCCTGTCGGCGTGTACATCTGTCCCTTTGGTGGAGATGTACGAATATCGAAGGGCGCTATGACCCTGCGTTTCCAAAAGGCGGGTCGCTACGACCGCCTGCGGCCGACGCCAACTCAGCCCTATACCTTTCCTGGGGTGTGTGCATGCGGACTTAATTCGGTTATAAGTCCAGACGCCATAAGGATATATAATAATTAGGAGAAATATCCGCCATCTGTGTAGCACGTCACACGTACAGCTTTGAATCCCACGTTTCAACGACGCCTCTTGGTGCACTGTTACCGCATTGTAGGGCCTTGAGGCACGACTCATTCACCACTGAGTGACATATCAAGCACCACGGACGTATTTCGAATCAGATCACGGCAGCACGAATTAAACGGAACATCTACGTTTCGACACTGCATTGGAGAAGACTACCAGAAGCATTGGCTACACCGCAGGAATATCCATTTTCCAGAGAGAAACCAAGTCGCAACGCCATGTCGCTCGCAGGGGGGACGGCAGCATCCTCAAAGGAAAGTTCGGAGTACGAAAAGGCGGTCACAGATAGCGATGTCGAGAACGGAATAACGCCAGAGGAAAAAATAGAAGCACCGGAAGGACAGGTACATCTAGCACCTTGATGTCCATGCTTTCGCTAACAACCATCAAGGTATCCGAAGAAGCACAAAATGACATCAGCAGTGAGCTTGAGAAGCATCTCTCACGCAAAAGCACCAGAAAACAGCATCTAGCGCCCGAAGTCTTCCCAGTCATGGACCTAGAGAACAACCTAGTCGGATGGGATGCACAAGACGACCCTGCCAATCCTCGGAATTTTCCAGAAAACAGAAAGTGGTTCATCATGCCGCTCATCTCGGCGATTACGTTCCTGTCTCCGTTGACGAGCTCCATATTCGCGCCTGCTGTTGGCTTTATGAGCGCCGATTTCCACAACACGTCGCAGATCCTCGGGGCCTTCTCTGTCAGTGTCTTCGTGCTAGGGTCCTCGGTCGGTCCACTTGTCTTCGGGCCCCTCTCTGAAATTTACGGACGCCGGATCGTACTCAATAGTGCCAACGTCATCTTTTCTGCCTTCGGTCTTGGATGCGCGTTGGCGCCGAACCTGACCGGCCTCATCGTTATGCGGTTCTTAGCCGGCGTAGGAGGATCGGCCTGTTTGACTGTGGGATCGGGCAGCATTGCAGACCTCTTCCCTGCTGAACAGCGGGGCAAGGCAATGGCGTTCTGGTCGACCGGTATCCTGATGGGCCCTGTCCTCGGGCCCATCCTCGGAGGCTTCATCGCCCAGCAAGCTGGCTGGCGCTGGGTCTTCTGGGTTGTGTTCATCGCCTCGTGCGCCATCTCCAGCGGCCTCTTCATCCTCTACCGCGAGACGAACCACGTCGTGCTGCTCGACTGGAAAACCGCAAAGCTGAGGCAAGAGCTGAACCGCCCGGAGCTGCAGAACATCATGACGCACCAGAAGGACGCGGCAGCACGGTCGCCCGCGACGGTGCTCAAGCAAGGCGTCGTCCGCCCGCTCAAGCTCCTCACGCGGTCGCCCATCTTCCTCGCCCTCAGCGTCTACGTCGCCTTCATCTTCGGCCTGCTCTATCTCCTCTTCACCACCGTCACCGACGTGTTCATCACGACGTACGGGTGGAGCCCCCAGCTCTGCGGCCTCGCCTACCTCGGCCCCGGCATCGGCTTCTTCGCAGGCCTCCTCTTCGTCGCCCGCACCTCGGACGCGACCATCATCCGCCTCGCCAAGAAGAACAACGGCGTCTACGAGCCCGAGTACCGCCTCGCGCCCTGCCTCGGCTTCGGCTTCTTCATCCCCATCTCCTTCTTTTGGTACGCTTTCCCCTTCCCCTCCTCTCCCCTCCTACCACGTGGCTTGCGCCAAAGGGAACAAGACGGGACTAATGCAAATAGGTACGGCTGGTGCGCCTACTACAAAGTCCACTGGGTCGTGCCCATCATCGGCCTTATCCCCTTCGGCTTCGGCTCCATAGGCGTCTTCATGCCCATCCAGACGTACATTGTTGACTCGTTCCCGCAGTACGCCGCGTCCGCCATGGCGGGCATGACGTGTGTCCGGATGCTGTTCGGCGCGGTGCTGCCGCTCGCGGGGCCGAGCATGTATCGGAGTCTTGGGCTCGGGTGGGGGAATAGTTTGCTGGGGTTCGTGGCGGTAGGGATGATTCCTGTGCCGGCGTTGGTGTTTCGGTATGGGACGGCGATGAGGAAGAGGTGGGTGGTTAAGTTGTAGGAGGGAGGAGGGAGAAGGCGGGTGATACCCGGTGTGGTTTGCGCGGGACGGGCATTGCATTGGGGGATAGGCGCATCGGGGTGGCCTGTGTTTAGGCATATAGCGTCGTATTTAATGATTGATTTTGTGTCACTTCGTTATATTTTGCGAGAATGAACTTTCTTCGTGGACCAGACAGAACCTTGGCAGAACGAAGATTTTCGTACATGGTTTTGACTGCGCCAGACATCCCAGACTGTTCCAAAAGTAATCATGGAACCAAAAACGAGAGAATGCCGCCCTCGACGCTATGCAGTATACGACTCGGTCTTCAGTCCGCACCCACGGGTCCACGCCTCGGCCTCATCATAAAGCGGTGAATCAACCCCGGGACGGTCCACGAGGCCCCCCTCTCGTTGAACCTCGCGTCATCCTTCAGGTACACCATCTCCCTCATCTCATACCCACACTTCGCACAGAGCCGCGCCCCCATCCCGCCCGCCTCAACGACACACACCGCGTTGAGCTCATCCGCCACCCTATTCCCCCACTCCACGAGCAATCTCCCGACCCCGCGCTTCCGATACTCCGGCCACACGCAAAGAATCTGCAAGTCTAGGAGCGCACCACCGTTAGCCAGCCGCGCCCAGCGGAACGCACGCGATCACCGAGGCCGCGTGCGAGACGAGACGAGACGTACTAACAACGGGCAAGCGTTCCTCCCTGAGCACCTTCCGCCTCGGCGCGATGTAGCTCTCAAACAGGTGGAGCGCATACGCCTTCTCGCGTGCGTCGCGCCACGCGTCGTCGGGCAGGAAGTGCGGAACCTCGGGGTAGCGGCGGCCAGGCTGGAAGACAGTCCATTGCGAGATGCCTATGATCTTGGGGCGGCCGTCTGCGTCGGTGGCGTCGGTGTCGACGGCTTTGATCTAGTGCACGTCTGGGTTGACGTCCCTGCGCGGCCGCAGCCGGTTAGTGGATTTGATTTCGGAGAGGCGCAGGTGGGCCGTACAGCTCGGTCAGGAAGCGCTCGGTTGCGCGCTGTTGGCCGTATGGTGTTTGGTTGGCGGGCCAGAGGGTTGCGACGAAGGGGTCGGTGCCCATGGCGCTGAACAGGGGGGGAATGAAGAGTTGGAAGTCGTCTTTGGTAGCTGGGTGGATTTCGAATCCCATGGCTGTCGCGAGGCGTGGAAATTGCACAGTTCTGGAACATGCGTCTGGGAGCAGTCCGCCTCGTTAAATGGGATCCGCCGAGGCAATACTGTGCCTCCCGTGTCTATTGTGAGCGTCTAGGTAAGTCGAGTAAGCTGTAACCCCGCTGGTGTGCGGCACAGTTAAGTATGGATGCGATTATACCATTCGGATTAAATGGCACCGACACCAATCTATGGAGGGAGTCTCTTAAGCAGACAAGCTTTGTGACTGTGCCGCATACTTGCTGATGGTACCATCTGGGTGATATGGGACTGTAGACGATGCTCATTGCAATGCTGAGATTGTTGGAGCAATATTGTACGTGTAGCTTGCCATGTGCTTCTAAGGAGAGCTCGGCTGTCATGAAGTATTCCCAATGATACATCATATAAAAAGAGGTAAAGTGTAGCGTCGAGATACTAGTCCAAAAAAGGTATAGGCAAAAAAATATTATTCCCCTAAATATAATTAAAAAAATAAGTATATATAAAAATTATAAAAAATATTTTTATTTTAAATTAGTAGGGGACTTAAATTTATAGTTTTAGTATATAGCTTAACGCGTAACTTAACGCGTAGCTTAATATATAGCTTAGTATACTAAAGTTTAATATACTAGAGCTACCGTCGCCTCTACTCCTTTTTTTTTTTAGGCTAGGTAGTGCTGTAGTACTATAATACTACAATACCTCCTGCTCCGCCGCATTATCATCATCATCAAAGTCATACAATGGGATCCGGCCCAATGATGCATACCTAGGTAGTCTTGCATGCCCAGGTGTGAACCTTCCCTGTTCTGACGCCTAGTGTCAACGACGAGCACCAAAGGCAGCATAGCCTTTGGTAAAGAGAAACTGCAGGGCACGTCTACGTCAATGTGTTATTGTTATCATACATCTGAGTGCTGCGAATCAGGCGGAAGAAAATTGCCATCGATACCGCAGCACTTGATCATCCTTGTCTTCGTCCAGGGGTTACCACTATGAAAAACCAGCTACAGATGCAGCATGTTACTGACGGTCTACTTCGCCTAACGCGGCAATGGTTTCTCTATCCGATTTCCTCGGTCTCACCATGAACAACCGTTGCGCGGCCCCTCGATCAAGATCCCCAGAGGCCCGAACAGCGTAGTGATGTTTCGTGACAAAGCCGGCTTTCTCGAACAACCACCTAGCTGCATCGGTGGCTTCCAAAACACACTTGATCTCGTCAGTATCTACTAGCGTGCGTCGTAAACACATACCAGTGTGTTCAGCTCGTCAGCACAACTGGTGCCCCATCCCATCATCAACGTTCCTGCACCTCTAAACTGGTGCTTCGGGTGCACGCCCATGATGCTGAGAACTTCCCTAGGCACCTATTAGCCTTCACGTTTCTACGTCATCTTTGCTCTACTCACTGATGATAGGTAGCTCGTTCTCGCGGATCGCGTCTCGTCGATGGCGAGCATACGGCCGATAGATAGCTTGGCCGTACAGTTTATCCGCGTCATCTTTCCACGTCCCAGGGGGGCCGTCGAACTCGAGGTCCGGCAGCGTCTCATGCTCAAGGATGAACCACTGCGCGGCGCCAATAATCTCATTGGTCTCCCTATCCGTGACTTTAGTCCACTTGATAGTGGGAAGGCAGTGCATGGCAATGATGCCCTCGGTGTACAGCTTTTGCGCTTCAAGCGTCAGGTTCCTTGGCCAACACGCCTCGATGAACCCGTTAGGATGGAGGGACTCGAACAAGAACGGGATGAACTTGTGGAAATCCGCATCGTCGGTGACGAGCGAGACTTTGAGAGGCATGGCACGATGGTTTTGACGAGGAACAATCTCGACGATGTAAGAATGTGATTTGATTACAAGAGCTCTCCGAGTGTGCACAAATGAGTTGAGGTAGGCAGCTCATATATGGATCGAGCTTCGGGGCTTTGCAGTTGTCGTGCGGCAAAACCCTTGCGATACAGCGCATTCAAATCCTCTCCACGCGACCTCGAAGCAAGACATTTGCGACGGCAATAAATGGTGAACCATAAGTCTCTGAGAGTCCATCTATATGCGCTATAATAGTCTCCGCTAACCCTTACCTACGGAAACACAAGAGCGTATATATAAACATTTACTCGTAATTACTATAATAGTAGACCTATAAGATAAATATATTAGTTTAGGCTAACTTAAGTAGAATAAAAAGCGGCACTACTAAAAATAATTAAAATAAGTAACTATATAATTAGTAAAAGTATATAAATTAGTATTACGAAAAGATACCTTAGAGTTTATCTTACTAGCTTATAAAGCTCTTTAGAATAGAGGATTTATTTCTTTTTTACGTATATATAATACGGCTTTTTAGTATTTTCTTTTATAAAAATAGTCCTAACTCGTTAATTTTAAAAACTAGTAATTTTTAGCTTATTTTTTCTCTATAGTTATAAGTCTAGTATTTTAAAAATAAAGAAAGATTTTCTCTATATACCTAATTATTAAAAATTTTATTTTTTAAAGCTCTAATTAATTTTTTAATTTTTTATTTTAAAGCTCTTAGTTCTATAAATTTAGTAAGTATTATTTTATTTATATACTAATAACTATTTATATCTCTAACTATTAAACGCTTAGTAATTTTTATAACTAATAATTCTTTAAGTATTATAATAGCTAAAGCTATTTTATCCCTTTTAACTAATAATATTTATTTTACTAATTTAGCGAGATAGCTAATTTAGTATATATAGCTTAAAGTATAGTATATACTTTACGGCGTTTAAAATTTTATTAATTTTAATTTTAAAAACGTTAAAAATTTTCATAATATTTTTCTAATACTAGAGTTTTTATATATTATAAAAGTATTTAAAGCTAAAATAATAAAAATTTACTATAACTATATTACTAAAATAGCTATATACTAAGCCTATTTAACTAATTATACTACTAAAGTAAACTAGGTATTAAATATTTAAAACTAGATTAGTATAATAGTAATTTTAAAGCTTATAAGCGCTGTTTAAATATACTACGCTATTAAAAGGGATATTTCTATTTACTTACTTATTTATTTTTTTAAATAAAAGCTTTTAACTACTAATATAATAGCTAAGAGTATTATATAATAATAATACTTTATTTATTTAAAAAAAAAGTAGAGTATAAAAGGATAGTTTTAAAGTTATAATATTATAAATAAAAAGCTCTTTATATAAAAATAGAGATATATAAACTTAATAATATTTAAAATAAATTAGCTATTACTAACATTTTTATTATTATTAGTACAAAATTAGTACCTAATTAACTAGAATAAATATATACAACTTAAGTCTAAAAATTAATATTTAAAAGTAAAAAACTCTGTTTAATAAAAGTTAGAAGAATTTTTTAAGTAATATTATAAAATAGAGTTACTTAATTAACTTTTAAAAACTTTACAATTTTTATAATATTGAGTAAATAAAGCCTATTTTCCTAATTAGATAGCTTATAGCCGAAGAATAAAAATAAGCTATACTAATATTTTTATAAATTTAAAATATACTATTAGAAATCTACTAAGTACTATTACCTATAGTTAGTATTAATAAATACTTATACTAGTTATACTGCGCTGCTTTCTAAAAAGAATAAATAAA
The DNA here is from genome assembly GCA_030770415.1 of Pleoardoris graminearum. Classification (NCBI taxonomy): domain Eukaryota; kingdom Fungi; phylum Ascomycota; class Dothideomycetes; order Pleosporales; family Didymosphaeriaceae; genus Pleoardoris; species Pleoardoris graminearum. The sequence goes on from JASEKS010000003.1 coordinate 713,098, forward strand.
AACTCTTAAAAAATTTTATATTTAATAAATTTATACCTCTGTATAATATATTTAAGTAAAAAAAATAGCTTAAAAAAATTCTTTATAGAGTAAAAAGTCTAATAAGATAAAATTTCCTAGCCTTATAGTATATATAGCTATTAATTCTCTACTTATTATAAATAGTAAATTAGTAAAAAGTAATAGTATATATTTTATATAAAATTATAATATATATACGCTCTCTAATAATACTATTTTTAATAATAGTACTACTTTATATTTTATAAATAATAAATTACTACTTATTTTAAATTTTTTTAAAAAATTTAATAGTATCTATACTATTTAAACTAAAATATAAGCTTTTTTAATCTTTAGTATAAGAACCTAAGTAATTAAAAATATTTTAAATAGGTGTAATAGAAATTTTATAAAAAACTTTATATTAAAAAATATAACTATTATAAAAAACTTTTATTTAAATATAATATTTAAAGCTTATTTATATAATAAAGGATTTTAGTACTTAGGCTTAAATAATATACTATATATAAAATCTATAGAATAGAGCTTTATACTTTTTATACTTATTTATAGGTATAATTTTATATTTATTAAATATAAGTCTCTATTTTTTTATTTTTTAGGTTAGAGTGTAACACTAGTATATTAAACACTCTATTTATAGTTAATATATTTATATACTAATACTAAGTATATATAGGACTAAAGAGTAATATATTTAAATTAAAAAGCTTTATATTATTTAATCTATAGCGCACGGAATATTCGTATTTTAAAAACTAAATAAATATATTATAAATAATATTCTCGTATATATATAACTTAAGTAATTTCTTAAAAACTAAAAAAATATTACTATAACTATATTAGCGTATTTTATAAAATCTCTTTAATATACTTAAAAGAAGACTTAAAGAGTAGTAAATATTACTAGTTAAAAATAATTATAGTAAAAAGGTTTATATATAGAGTCTATAGGCGGGATTACTTTTAAAGCTTATAAAAGTATTTTTAAGTTTTACTATATAGGTATATATCTAGTATAAACTTAAAATTATAAAAAAATATTAAAATAATAATAAAGGTATACACATACTCTTCCTTTTTCGAACCCCCTTTTAGGTCGCCCTGAGCCACTACAGCCACACTTTTTATTTAATTAATATACAAATATATTAAAATAATAATATTACTATTTAACTATAATATAAAAGATTACGCTTTAAGAAATAAATAAAAAAGCTTAATATAAGTATTAAAATACTACCTTTTTATATATATAAGCTAAACAGCGGTGCTAAACACGCTAGTTAAAAAATTATTAATAAAACTATTACTATAAGACTTAGTACTAACTTGCTAAAAAAACTTTAGTTAATAATTATAAAAATAGTTATAGTATTTTATACTATTAGTGTATATAGAGTAGTTAACCTAAATAGATTCGCTAGTAATACGGAGTGTATAAATTATATAACTATAGTTATATAATTATATAATCTGCACTAGCGTACAGAACCCCTATCTAGCTATTATATAAATAGTAAAAAGGAAGAAAATATTAATATTAAAATATAATTATTATTATTTATTATTTTATACTATTTTCTATTTACTATAATATTACAGACGACTATTACTCCGTATAAGTAAAATATAGTTATTCTAATACTAATTAGTAGTTAGTTAATTAATAAATTTATTTAACTATTCTATTACTAGTAATTAATTAGATTTCTTTATCTACTATATAAGTAGATTAATTAAATTGTTTAACTACTCTATTACTAGTAGTTAATTAGATTTTTTTATCTACTATAAATTAGTAAGGGCGTATAGAGAGGTTAAGATATTATTAAACCTATACTACGTAAAAATACTTTTATATATTATATAACTCTTTCCTGTACCTATAAATAGAAAAAAGTATATTAAATTATATATTTTATTAAACCCTTATCTGTATAAAAGATAAAGATAATTTTTTTTAAAGCTAAATTATTTTATATAAACACGCTAGTACCGTAAACTAAAATTATATAATTAATTATATATTATATAAACCGGAGAATATAATAGTACTAAAAGAAGTTTCTTTTATAAAAAAAAGTAAAGAGCGTATAATAAAGATAAATCTAGATTTATTATAAAAAAAATATATTTAAAAATATAATATCTCTATATAAGTACTTAAAGACTAGACCAAGTTATAATACTAAATAAAAGATTTAAATATTTTAAATAACTTATTTATTAAATAACTTAATACGTACGGCAATAGATAGTAAAAAAAAATAATTTTATAAATTTTTTTATAAAGAGTAAACTAAATAGTTTTTTTTATATAATTAAGCCCGTACGAGAGGTCTAATAAAGTATTTTATATATTTTTTATATTTTAAATTAGATATCCCCTATCGTATAAATTACTTTTTAGTATATTTTTTTTTATATATTATATTCTTTTACTTTATCGCATGAAGGTTAAAAGGAAAATTTTTAAAATATTATACCTAAAAAAAATAAAAAAAAATAAAAAAAAACTTTTTATTTTTTTTATATATCCCTAATCCTCTTCTATATTAATAAAGGAAAAATAAAGAAAAAATAAAAAAAAAAAAAAAAATTTAAGTATAATATTTATACTAAACTCTACGCGACTACTATATATAAAACTTATATATATTATTTTAAAATACTACTAAAGTATAATACTTTATAAAAAATAAAAGCTTAGTATTACTACTATACTTTTACGTATATAGTTATAGCTTTAAAATTCTATATAACTATACTAAAAGTACACGAAAGTAGTCTTTATAGTAAATAATTTTTATAGTAAAAAGAGTTAAGTTAGTATTACTAGATAAGATAATATTTATATTATATAAGGATAACTAGTATACTGTATACTTATTATTTTATAAAATATTACTATATAGAAAGAATTATACAGGAATATATATATATATTAATATAAAAAACTAATAAAAATACTTTATTAGCAGCCGATTTAGTAGGAATAGTAACTTAAATTTAACTACTAAAAGTAAGAGCCTATATAAAGGTAAAGCTAAATATAATTATAACTTATTATAATTATAGCTACTACTATTTATATAGAACTAAAACTATTTTAAAAGTTTTATTAAAAGTTAACTTTATATAAAATAAGATAGCTAGAAAGTTAAAACAGAAAAAAATAATATCTAAAACTACGTACAGAGATAATAATAAATAAAAACTAAAAAAAAAAATAATATAAAGAGGAAAAAGCCTCTTTTTATATATTATTATTTTATATAGTTTTAGACCGGCTCTCCTTAACTATTATATAATAACTTCTTACTTTTATTTATTATAATCTTACTTTTTACTTTTGCGTAATATATAAAGTTATTAATTTTTTACTTTAGTTTACTATAATTTTAATTAACGAGTAGTAGTATACTATATTATTTTATTTTTTATTATTATATAACGCGTAAACAACAGACTAAAATTTAGTTATATAAAAATATATTAAAATAGAGGGATACTTATATAAAAAGGAAAACTAATTATTTATATATAAAAAGAAATACAGAAGGATAGAGTATTTATATAATATTATTATAAAAAAAAGAGTTACTAGTATATATAGAGTAGTTAATTTAAATAGATTTATAAGTAATACAGAGCGTATAAATTATATAGCTATAATTATATAATTATATAATTTATACTAGCGTACAGAACCCTTATCTAGTTATTATATAAATAGTAAAAAGAAAGAAGATATTAATATTAAAATATAACTATTATTATCTATTATTTTATACTATTTTCTATTTATTATAATATTACAGACGACTATTACTCCGTATAAATAAAGTATAATTACCTTAATAATTAGTTTAATAATTTTTAAAAGTATATAATCTCTAAATAAGTTCTTTTATAGCTAGTTTAAATAGTATTTTTATTACTATAAATCTAAGCTTATAAAGCACTAAATAGTAGATTTATACCTAAATTAAAATAATATATATATTTAGAGTTATTATATATATTTACTAAATAAGGATTATATAGTTAGACGTAATAGGCATAAATTTAAAATAAATCTATATACTTATATTAAATAATTAGTTAGTTACGTAGCTGTTAATATTTATAAAATATAAATATTATTACTTTACTAGATTATTATAACGCGTAATATTATATTTAATAAAACTTTTTTTATAAGAGAAAAGAAGATTAGCCTATTCTTTAGAAAAAGGCTATAAAGCTTATAAATATCTTATATACTATTAAAATTATAGGTATAGGTAAGGCGTTTAATAAAATTTTTAATACGTAAATCTATAACCCTAGTAAGTTAAAAATTAGTAAAAATATTATATAACCTAAGTAATAGCTTAAGAGTATTTTAGCGTAGGTTTTATATTATTTTTTTAGTTAGTTAGTTAAGTAAAGCTTTATATAAGTAGTATATATATAAACTATTAGTATAGCTAACTAATAGCCGCAAATTTATATAATATATAATATAGATATTAGTCTAATCTTTCTTTAGTTTACTTTAAAACTTAAAAAACTTAAGGGTATAAATTTTAAAAAAAGTAAATACTCTAATATTTTTTATAAAATATGCTTTAGTAAAGGAGTAAAATAATCTAAAGTAAAAAGTCTATTAAATTTTTAAATAATAGGTAAAAGCTTATTTAATACTATTACTTAAATTAATAATATAGAGCTTCTTTTATTAAATAAAATAATTAGTATTTCTACTTATAGGACGCGGGGACCTATCAAAGACTATAGCCTAATTACTTAATAAAGCTAAAGGTAATATAAGTTAAATTTTATAAATCGTAATAAACTAAGAGGTAAAGATATAAACCTATTTAGTATTTATATATTATTAAGTTCTAATTTAAAAAGTAAGTTATTACGTAATATAAAATTTATAAGTATTTTATTTAATAGTATAAATAGCTTCCTCTAATATAATTTTATAAATATATTTATTTTTAGTATAAATCTTATATAGAAAAAGCGTAGAGAGTTTATAATTATTAATATAATAGTTTAAGCTGCTATATAAAATAGGGCTTTAAAAATAATAATATTTTAAAATAAAACTTATATATACCGCGACGAGCTTTTAAAAGAACTAGTAATATAAAAAGTAATCTTTTTATATTTACTTAGCCTACTCTTTTACTAGGCTACTTATAAAGAATAGACTATACTTTTTAAAAATAAATTTAGTAGGTAGTTATGTATTTAAATAATACTAAACGTCTACTTTTATTTAAGTAGGTATTTACTTATAAGTTTAATTTAAATAGTAATTTTATAAAATATAAAATATGCTTTATTATTAAAAGTAATCTTTAATTAAAAGATACGCTCTTATTAATATATATTATAATATTTATAGTATACTCTTTTTATATAGCTATAGTAATTGTAGTAGAATTTAGTTTAAAGATTTTATAGCTTAATATAATTAATATATTCTTTAATATACTAATTAACCACTTACACCTAGTATAGTATAAACTACTTAATAGCTATATAAAGTTTAATTAAGTCTTATATAACTTACGCGACTTATTTATACTATAGTATAATAATTTTTTTAGTACTGTAGCTAAGCTTAGCCTTATTTACTAAAAAGGAAAATTTTACTTATTTTTTAATATAAATTATAAGATCTTTATACTTTTTTATATTAATAATATTATATTTTTATACTATAAGATTTATTAGTAAGAAATTTTTAAACTACGTTATAAGCTATTAAAAATATATAAAATAAAAAAGTGTAAAACTATAGAATAGTATCTTAGAGTATAAGTAATTAAAAATTAAATAACTTGAATAATAATCCTAATCGATAATTTATATATTAAAAAGATTATAAAAAAGTTTAAAATAGTTAATTTATTACTTTTTTTACTAACGCATTTACTATTAGAAGAGCTAGTTAATAATAAAAAAATATAATAGAAGTTAAAATTAAAATATATTAAAAGCGTATTTAATTTATATTTTATATTACTATTCTTACTCCTTAAGGAGGAACGATAAAAGGAGCTTATATATTAAAATTAATTAAGGGCAGCTAAACTTTAGGCTTAATTAGGATAAAAATAAAGTGCTATTATTACTTAAATTTATTACGTTTTATATTTCCTATTAGCTAATAAAATGCGATATAATATTATTTTTTTATATACTAATATATCTAATAATATTATTATATAGTATTACCTATGTATTAGCTATAAAATTTTAAAATTACTTTACTAGTTTTAAACAAATACTATCTAATATAATATCTATAATTTTTTGACCTAGCCTTACCTAAATTTTTCAACACGTTAAGTATAAAGGTATGTATATACTTCTTCTTTTTTAAAACTCTTTTCGGTTGTCCTAAGCTACTATAGCTACACTATTTATTCGATTAGTATATAAATATATATATCTATAAAAACTCTATTCTTTCTTTATTTATTTAGTACTTTTATACCTATAACTTATATATATACTAATAAATATATAAAGAGCAATAGGTTAAAATAACTAATATAATATCTTTTTTTTAATATTATTATTTAAAATACTACTTATAAGTCCTTTAAGTATAAGTACTGTAATAATTAATAACTCTAAAATAGTTATTTTTAAAAATATTATAAAAATATTAGACTAATTTTAGTAAAAAATAATTTATATATTTTTAATACTATACTAATACTTTATAGAGAACTTTAGTCTATTTTTAATTATCTAGCTATTTTTAAATTTTATCTTTTTAGTTCTAAATAGGTTAAACTATTAATAGATTATAACTATTATATTTTATATACGTTTTTAGAGTACTATAGTATTATAGTATAATAAAAAAGATAGTTTTAAAAAAAATATTTACTTTAAATTTTTAATATAAGATAAAAAGTTTACTTATTAAGCTTTTAAACATTAAAAATAAATTAAGTAAAAGCTTTATAACTCTAATTAAATAAATAAATTAAAAAATAACTATATTTTTCTAAATAATTAATAATTAGTACCTAAATTATAATAAATATATTTTTATTAAAACTATATTTCTAATTTTATAATTATTATATAGATTTTATTATAACCTCTAAAAGCGCTAAAACTAATACCTAAACTAATACTTAAACTAATATTTTAACGCGTTATATATACGTCTATTACCTTAATTACCTTTTACTTTTAATTTTTAATATAGCTAGCTAACGCAGTATTTATATTTATATAAAATATAATTAGGCACTTAATTTATTAAATAATATATTTACTAATAAAAAACTAAAAAAATAGTATACTAATTACTATAATAATACTTATTTAGAATTATAACTACTATTTCTAAAATATTGTATACTTACTAATATTATAAATACGCCTACGCGCTATCCGCTATACTATAGCTTATATAAAAATACGTTTCTTTACTACTTATTTACGTTCTTATTATCTCTATATATATTAAATATTTTTACCTTTTTATTATTATAATAATTAAGTCCTACGCGTAGCTAACTTTATAAAAATTTTAATTTTTTACTTTTATTATCGCCTATATATAAGTTAATACTAAATTATATAGCTATAAGACTTCTCTATACTTTATTATAGAGAAGAATATATTTAACCTCTACTAAATATATACTAGACTTAAAAAGTATTATCTTTAGTTAACTTTAAGTATTAAATAAAATATTAGTTATTATAACTATAAAAGATAATTAAGGGTTATATAATAAAAAATTAAATAGTTATAGGTTAGATAATAATATTTTTAATTTAAACGACTTTATAGTTATAAAAAAAAGAGTAAACTAATAAAAAATTTTAGTAAAGCCCCTTATAAATAGATATAGTATAGGCTACCTTTAAAAGTTTATACTACTACTTAATAAAGAGGTATATATTATATAGTTTTATAAAGCGCTAAATAAAATTTAAATAAATAAGTATAAAATATATAACTAATATTAGTTTTATCTAAATATCTATAGAGGTAAGTATAAAAATTATTAGTAGATTTATATTTAGAATTTTAGTTTAGGTTATATTCCTCTTTATAGCGCTACTAATAATATAAATTTTAAAGTTATACTAGCGTTTTTACCTTCTGTTACTAATATAGAGGAGTATTTAATTATTTATATTTAAATTATAATAGAAGTCTGTACTTACTAAAGAGTTTAATATTATTATTTAAATTATATTTATAATTTCTCTATAAATACTACGTAAGTTTTTAATTAGCTACCTAAACTATTTTAAAATATTAAAATTTTTATTTTAAAACTAGTCTATATTAATAGTAATAATCAAGAGTTAATTAATTACTAATTTAAAAAAAATTATTAGATTTACTACTTAGTTATACAATAGTAGTTACGTTTTTTAGTTTTATATTATTTTAGTTATAGTAATATATTAATACATTTTACTATTATTAAAATATTCCCTTTTAATAAATTAGTTAAAAAGTAATTAAAATTATCTATCTAGACGTAGAAAATAATCCTATAGAGTCTAAAAATTAAACTAATACTTAGACTAATACCTAAACTAATACTTAGACTAATATTTAAACAAATATTTTATTTTATTATAATTTAGACTATAGTACTCTAGATAATAAGTTTTATAATAATTTAAATAAATTAAATAATTTTTTATAAGGTCTAAAAGAATTATTATATAAAAAAGCAAATTAGATTCCTAAAAATCCTAATTTTAAACTAGTAAATATAGCTACTATCCCTAATTTTAGCCTTTTAGTTTTTAAGTTTTAGTCCTTTTATAACTAGATTTAATTATATATATAATAGATCTATTTTTTTTATACGTATAATTTATTAAACCCCTATTACTAAGTTCAAATATACTATATAATATTTTAGTTTTACCTTTCTATTTCTTTTCTCTTATAGTTTTACTAATTATAATAAGTCTTAGCTATAAAAGATTAACTTTATTACTTAAATATATTATATAATATATTATAACAATAGGTAGTTTAGTTATTATCTATAATTTTACTATATTATTTTTAATTATATTATACGTAAAGCCTTGACTACGCGTACTAGATTTTTAGTTTATTAAAATAATAATAAAAATATAATAGGTATAGAGAATATTTAGATATAGTTTAATAGCTCTAATTAAGATATATCCCTTATTAATAAAATAGTTTAGATAAATATAGGTCTCTAAAAAATAAGACTATATTAGTAAATTAAAGGAAAAAAGTTAAAAATAATAGTAAGTATTACTATAACTTTAGCCTAATACTTTAATTAATACTTATTATATATAACTTTACTAACTTAAAAGTCTAATATTATTTATTACCTTTTTTATAGCTAATAACTTTTAGTATAACCTCCACTATTTTATACCTTATTTTTTAAACTAGTAGACTAGTACTTTTATAATTTATTAGTAGCTCGCTTAAGACTTTATAAAAAATTATTATTTTATTATTATTTACTACTTTTATACGTGCTTTACTATATTTAAGAAATATATTTTTACTCTACTATTAAATATTATAGATTTTTAGGATTAATATAAGTAGTAAGGCTATAGTAGTATATATAACTATAGCCTATATTAAGTTAGTAATATCCTTAATTTAGATATTAAATTAGGCCTATCTATAACTAAAGTTAATATAAAACGTTTAGTTTAATACTAAATTAATATAATTTCTATTATATACTCTAAACCCTCTTATTCTAATACTACTCTAATAGTTATTAATAATAAAACGCCCCTATCTCTTTTATATAACTAAATAAATTTTAATTATTAAAAACTATTATTAATATTAACGCGGTATTTTATCTATTATTATATTATTTTTTACTATCTTTAAAGGGATAAGTATATTAAAAAGCTAGTTTATTAATTCTGCGTACTATAACCTATATAAATAAAATTTATATTTAAAATACCTTTTAGTAAAAATATAAATAATTTAAACTAATACGTAACTATCTACGCTTAAATCCCTACTATTTAGTTTTAGTATTAGGCTAGTAGACTAATACTAATATTTAAATTTATACTAGTACAGTAGGGGTATTATAATATATTAGTATTTATACTTTTAAATCTAAAGAGAAGACTCTACTATATAAAAATCTAGCTAGTTTAGTTTTATTTTATATTAGTAATAACTACGCGCTTACTTTATTTATTTTAAAACTTTTAAATAAAACTATTAGTAAATAAAATTATTTTATATAAAAAGTCTTATATATACTATTTGAGTTATTATTAGTTTACTTATTACGTATTATTATTATAGTTAATTATTATTTAGAGTTAGTTTAGTTAATAGCTTTTTTTTAATTAATGCTACCCTATTTAAATAATAGACTTAATAATATAGATATACTATTTTAATTAAGTTACTTATTACGATAAAAATATAAATAGCGCCTAGCGACTAAAAAAATAATATTTTATATTAACTTTTTTTTTAACTTTAACTATATAAAGCGGGTTTCTATACAGCGCCTTTAAGTAAAATTAAAAATTTTATTATATTTTTTTAAGTACTTACTAATAACTAATTCTATTTAATTTTATAAAGTTAAATTTATACTTTACTATCTATTCCGTAATTTTAGTAATATATAAGTTATTTTTAGTACTATATTTTAGACTAATACTAAGACCTATATATTTTACTTATAGTATTATATATATTTTATTATTAATTATTATAGAGAAGAGGTTAAGAATACTAAGCTAAAAGATTCTAATTTTAAGAAAGTATCTATAAAAAACCTTTTTAAACTTAATAAACTTATTATATATAATCTAGCCTTAAATAGATAGCTAGTTAATAGTAATACTCTACAATTTTAGTTAATTAATTATACTAAGGACTAGAGTACTAATAAATATACTAATTTATATAATTTTAATAGTACTATATACTAGAAAGAATATATTTAAAAGTACTTAGTAGTTATAGAGACTAATATTAATACTAATACTTTAGCCAAAAGAGAAAGACTTCTTTTTAAAGAGTAAAGACTTTTATTTAATATAATTATTAACTATTTTAAAGCTATTTTAGTTAAACGTACTCTTTATTAATTACTTATTAATTTAAATAGTAAAGCCGATACTAAAAAAATCTGTATTATTAAGTTAATATCTACACGACTTAAAGTATTAGTTTAAAAAACTAATACTTTTTTACAAATTATATATTCGACTCCTATTAGTATTATTATATTATTTATTAATAGTTATACTATTAATAATTTTGTTTTTAAATATTAGTTATATATAAGGACGGCTCTATAGAGTCCCTTAGTAGTATTATATTATAATAGCTTTAGGCTACTTTTACGTTAATTTAGTATATTATTATTAATAAAAAATTTATAGTTAGTCTTAATCTATTTACCTAGATTAGTATTTACTTAAAAAAAATATAACTTAAGTTAGTCTATTAACTATTTACTATTTTTAATATTATTTTTTTAAAGACTTTTATTTACTACTACTAGTTAAAAAGTTATTTTTTTATAATACCTTTTTTTTACGGAACGATATCTACAACTATATATAATAGTTATATAAATAGTTTACTAAAACTATTATTTTAAAATTTATATAGTAGTAGTAAAGTAATATAAAAAATTTTTTTTATAACGCTCTTTCTTATTTTAGTACTAATAAAAGCATTTATACTAACTAAAAATTTGTTTAAATAAAATATATATTTATACTCCCTTAAGCTAAACTTAGTGTATTAGGGGATATACTTAGTTTTTATATATATTAAAAAGAAGTATACTAAATAAATTATAACTAACTCTAAAACTAATACTAGCTTATATTAGTCTATAATACTAAGTATAATAAACTATCTTATGCCTCTATACAAGCTAATAAAACTAAAAATTTAAAAAACTGGCTCTTACTTTCTACTAGTACCTAAATAATATTTGTTATTAATATATAGACTAAACGCGGTGTTATATATAAAATAATTAAAAAAGTTATTAATATAATTTAGTTACTAACTATATAGAATTATATTATAACTTTATCTTTAGCTCTTCTTATTATATTTAAATAGTATACTAGAATAGAACTTTATAATACTAAATTTAAAACTATAGTAATTTTTATATTTTTAATCTTATATAAATTTATTTATAATAGAGTAATAGTAACTTATATCTAATATTTACTTTACTTAGCTTAGGCTATTACTATTTATAAATCCTAAAAACTTAGTTTTTATTTTATAAAAATTGTTATAATTAGAGAAAAGGACTTTATAGCTAAACTATTATATATAGCTATTTTACGTATATATAGTTTATATAGTTTAGTATTTAATATATTATTTTCTTATTAGAGGTTAAAATTAAAAAAAGAGAAAATCGTCTAGACTAAATAAAAAGATAAATAAAAAAAAGTTTAATTATTAACTATTTAAAATACTCTATATATATAGTTTTCTAAAAAGATTATATTTATACTTTTCTTTTAACTAATACCTAAAACTAATACTTAAAGCTAATACTTAAAGTTAATACATAAAACTAGTACTATACCTATATATTTTTATATTATTATTCCTCTATAGTACCTATAGAGAAGCTTTAACTAAATAGTAACTTTTAATACCTTATATATAAATAAGTATAGATAGAATTTATTTATTCTTTTATTAAAAGTGGTAACTAAGTTTATTATTCTTTAGGGCCGCTAATTACCTATTTTTAATAAAGTATATTATACTTAGTATTCTTATCGCCTTACTTTAGTAATAAAAGTTTAAGAAAAAGTATTTATTTTTATTTTTATTAGTAAGTACTAATACTAATACTAATACTTTACTTATAATATAAATATTAAGTAATTGATTAAATATAATTTTAGTAGTCTAGCCTACATAATTAAAAGAGTATACGTGTCTAATATATAGTAGTTATATTCTAATAAATAGTAATATTTTATAATATAATAGTCTAAAAAATTACTATAATAAAGTTAGTAGTCGTATATTAGACTAAATATAGCCTTTTTTTTAATAGAGAATAGGCGCTAAAATAGTAAAATAAGAAGCCTACTATAATTATTAGTATAAAAATAGTAAATATTTATTAATACTATATATTAAATAATAGTTTACTATATATTTAAATTAGAGTAGCTTACCCTATTTATTAAAACTTACTTACTTATAGTAATATATTCTACTTTTAGTTAAACTTTTACTTATATTCTTTTAAGACTAGATTAGTATTTAGGACTAGCTATTAAATATAACTCTACAAGGTATTAGTCTAGTATTGGTCTAGTATATATTTATATATATACTTTAGAGTTAATATAGCTAATTTTATACTATAGTACGCTTATACCCTTTTTTAAAAATTACTATTTTAGATTTACCTATTTATAAATCTTATAATAGCATTAAAGCTCTTTATATAATAGGCTAATAAATATTACTTTTTTAGTTATATAAATTGCTATATCTACTTTTATAGCACGTCGTTTCTATATATTATTATTAATATTTATAGCTTCTTCCTTATTACTATTAATATTTATAGTATTTTTTTTTATTATTTTTTATATTTACTATAGTACTAATACTAACACTAACTCTAGTATTACTAAAGCTTATATTATTTTAGCTTATAGTATAAGTTACTAAATTAGCTATTATATTCATAAATATACTAGAGTATAGAAAAGTACTAAATATAAAAAGTATATTACTTATTACTAAGGATACTATACTAGTAAAAGCTAGTATATTACTAAAAGGCGATTAGCTATTAGGGTAGTAGTATACTAGTAAATACTACTTTAGTATATTATATATAATTTATTATTTTTTTAGTAGTTCTTTAAGCGGTATTTATAGTATATTATTTTTAATTATTTTTTAGGCTATAGCTTTTTATTACTAAATTATTTACTACGCGTATTTAGTAACTGTTAGTATCTAAAATTATAACTAATACTTAAGCTAATACTTACTTTTTTATTATAGTTATATTATCGGCTTATATACGTAACTACTTCTTTTATTTATTCTCTTATTACTAGATTAGTATTATTAAGAATTAGTTACGCTACTATAAGTAGTCTATAAATATATATATTTAATTATGCTTTTTAGTTAGCTATTTTATTATAATTCTACTATAATATTTTACTAAAAAGCTTTTACATTACTATAATAATCTTTTTAAAGTAATTTTTAAATAAATATTTTTTATTTACGCAACGCCTTTTTTAATTTCTAATATTTACTATTTTATATTCTAAGGAGAGTTACTAATATTTATAGGGTATTAATATTTATAAAAAGGTGTATTAAAGTATAGGTCGTAAAGTAGTAGTAATAAAAAACTAAAAAGGTATAGTTATAAGGGTAAAAGGCTACTATTATTATTTAGGGTTATTTATAAATTTATATATATTAATATATTATATACAATCTATTGTGTAGTTATTTAAGAATACTTTTATAGTAAACTACTTTTACTATATACTTTATATATTTTTATTTAGTTACCGCGCGGTTATAATATTAAATAGTTTAAATAGTATATTATTAGCTAAGTATAAAATATACCTAATACTTAGACTAATAGTTAAATTAATTATATTATTTTTATATACTACTATTAGTCTTTCTTTTATTTTAGTAAAAATATATAATTACGTATTTACGTATAGACTTAAACGCGTTTATATATTTATTAAATTACCTAAAATAGTATAGCTAGTTAACTAGTAAATAGACTTAAGTACTATAAGCTATATTATATTTACTATACGTATATAACTATAAAGTAACTAATACTAAACTAATACTAGTTTTTACGCCTATATTATAGCTATACTATTAATTCTATACGCGTTAATTACTTTTACTTTTACTTAGTTATTTTATTATAGTTATAAACGCTAGCTATACTTAGTAATAATATATAAAAACTATTTTATTTTACCTTCTCCTTTTATACTTTACTCTCTTTTTACTTTTTTTTTATTTTTTATGTTATACAGCCGCTACTTTATGAAAATATAAATTTTAATAGTAGTTATTACTAATCTAAATTTATCTATATATACTCTATAATACCCGTAATATAGCGCATATTAAAAAAAAATAAGCTTTTACTAAATTACTACCTTAACTTTTATACTAAAGGCAATAAGAGCAGTATATCTCTATTTATAAATATAATAAAGTCGCCTTATAATAAGTAAAGTATTAGTTTAAATATTAGTTGCTTACTAATATTAAATTAAAAGTTTTAATCTCTAAAATAAAGAGTTGCTTAGTTTATAATAATCCTAATCTATAAAATTAAAAACGTATACCTAACTTTATAACAAAAATTAATAAGTTTTATTAATATAAGCTAGGTAGTAAATATTGGTCTAGTATTAGTCTAGTATTATACTTACTTATTTTCTAGTCTAAATACTTTAAAAAATTAACTATTATTAATAATTTATTAGTTTTTAATATATATCGTGCTATTTTAACAGCTAGTTTATAAAGTTATTATAAATATTAGTCTAATACTAGATATACGCTTTTAATAAAATATAATTAAAATACTATAAACTACTACTAAGTTCTATCTTATTAATTTCTTTAAATATAGGTATTAGTATAATATTAGTCTTTACTAATATAAGCTAATATTTATAAGTATAAATATAGTTACTATCTACGTTAAACGCGTTACTATTTAATAAACGAATATTTAGCTTATATACTATATAGTATTAGTTATACTTAATAATAAGCGTATATTTACTTAGCACTATTAATACCTATATAAGCTTTTAGATAGTTTTTTTAGTCTTAATATCCTTCTAAATATAAATTATAGTAAGAAAGAGCTTATATAAGTAAAAAGAGAATTAATAAAAGCTACGCCTAAGTTTAGGTTTACGTCTAATATATAATAGTTACGTAAAAATCTTACGCTAAGTACTAATAGGCTAAGTAGTATAAATAATAATAATTAAAAAAATAATAATAGGTTAATTATAGCTATTATTTTAGGTACCTTAAGAACTAATACTTTACTATAATAGACTAATACCTTAGCTACTTTATCTAATAATATTTTTAAGTTTTAGTTATCTAAAACCTCTAAACTAAAACAGGCTTTTAAGAATAATAAAAAGAAGAAGAAGATAATACCTAAAAGTAATTAGTATAATAGTATATATTTACCTAATATTATCTAAATAGCGTTATAGCCTACTTAGTCTTTTTTTTTTTTACGTTTTATTTTAGTTTTAATTCTATCTAGAGTATATATATTAATTATAAAACTTAAAAAAAAATAAAAGAAAAAAAAATATTATATAATAGCTACCTTTTAATATTTTTTAGACTAGAGACAATTTTACTATAAGTAAAAGTAAAATAGTTTAGTAACTATCTAATTTTTTATTTTTTTTAATTATCTAATACTGTTTATTAGAAATATAATAATGAAATTTTAAATATATTCTTTAAAGACTCCTTTAATACTATTTAGTAAAATCCTAGTTTAAATACTATTTTATAAAATTTTAATATAAATACTATTAATAAAAATTTACTTATAAAATATACTAATAAAAATCTCTAAGTAGTCCTAAAAATATTTTAAAAATATAATATTAATAGTTTTATTTCTTTTATATTTCTAACTACTTTTTTTAAATTTTTAACTATTTCTCTAAAATAACTTACAGAGATTACTTAGTAAAATAAAAATAATAGTATTTAAAATAATAACTAGTAGTAAGAGTAGGAGTAGTTCTCTTAATAGTAATATAATAAAAATAATTAACTTCCCTCTAATTTACCTATATATAATTAGTAGTAATAGTAAAAGTAGTCCTCTAAATAGTAAAATAAAAAAAATAGTTAACTTTTCTTTAATCTATCTATAAGTATAAGACAAAATAATACTTTTACTATTATAATAATTAGTATTAGTTTAGTATTAGTTTAGTATTAGTCTTTTTAGTATACTAACTTATTTTAGTTAGTAAACTAAGCTCGCTAGTTATTTTTAGTATACCTATACTATTATACTAACTATTACGCTGTAAGTATTAGACTAGTATTAGTTTACGTTAATTACTAATTTATATATAAAATATAGTAAATATATTTATCGCTAGTCTAGACTTAGTTTAAAAGTTATAGATAGTTATTATAATTTATAGACAGATTATACTTAGTTTATTAAGTCTTTTAACGTTATAGGCTTTTATATTATTTTTATCTATTAATAAGCTCTACGTATAATATTTTATAAATTCTTATATATAGTTTACTAGGGATTTTTATATACTTAATAATAGATAGATTCTATTTTTTATAAATAAAATACTATTTATAAATTTTTTATTTTTATACTATAAAATCTCCGTATTACTATTTAACCTCCTTAAGGAGTAGTCTAATCCTTTTACTTAGATTAGCAATATATTTTAAATATTAGTTATAAACACGTTTAGGGTTACGCGTATATATACTTTTAGCACTACTAAACTACTAAAGTAGTACGCTAGAAAAATTAATAAATAAAATAATTTTTTTTAGTAAAGTAAGTAATAATAATAGGTCTTATATATAGGGTTTATACTTCTCTTTTTTATTATAAAGCTAGTAGTAACTATTATATATTTATATTTATATATTAATTAAATAAATAGTGTGGCTATAGTAGCTTAGGGTAACTAAAAGGAGTTATAAAAAAGAAGGAGTATATATATACCTTTATACTTAATATATTAAAAAAGTTAGGTAAGGCTAAGTTAAAAAAGGTATAGCGCTGCGCTAACTACTAGCATACTTAGCTTTTTACACTCCCCCCCTCCAAACACTCAATATACTACAAAAAACATTACTACTATAACATCAATAACTAAAATAAAACTTCTTTTTAATAAAAAAAATAAATAAATTTAAATATATATATTTTTATACTTTTTTTATTTTTATTTTTTTAATTTTTATTATTATTAAATAAATAGGAAAGAATATAATATTATATTTTAATAATAATTAAAAAAAAAGGGTGGGTATAGTAGCTTAGGGTAACTAAAAGGAGGTAAAAAAAAAAAGGGGGATATTAAAAAATTTATAATTAATATATTAAAAAAGTTAGGGAAAGGTAAGGTTAAAAAAGTATAACGCTGGGCTAAATAATAGCAAACTTATGGTGCCCCCCCCCCCCCCTAAAAACGTTAAGTTAAAAAAGTTAAAAAGTCTAGTTTAAAAAGTCTAGTACAGACACTATGTTCTTTTTTTAAAAAAAAAATATATAGAGTACTACCTATATATTTCTCCTCTATTTTCTCTTATAGTTAATATAGCTTAACGTTTAAAAAAAGATACTTATTAAATATTCTCTAAAATATTTTTTAAAACTTTTTCTACTTCTCTTATACTTATCTTAGCGGATACTATACCCGTTTATATTAACTTTAATATAACTTTAAATATATAAGTTATCTCTACTATATCCTACCTAGATAGTAATATATAATAAGTCCTTTTTAATACTACTAAGTATACTATTATATATAATATAATTACTTAGTTTTTTAAGTTGAGTATTTATTAATACTAGGAAATCCTAAATAATAAGGCGTATAGTAATAAGATAGACAGTAATAAAATAGATAGTAAAATAAATAAAATTATAATACTAATAATAGTAAAAGCTATATAGTTTAAAGATCTAGAGTTAATTATAGTAGCTTATATAAAAGTAGTAATAATAAAAGTAAATATAGTAGTCCTGCACTAGCTATAAAAAATAAAATAAAAATAATATATTAATATTAAGTTTATAATAGAGATATATAGTCTAGATTATAAGGCGTAGCTGTGTAAGATACTACTAAAAGTACTAGCAGTAAAGGTAAAAATAGCGTAAAAGTAAAAGTAATAAAAAGTCTAGGGTATTTCTATATAATAGTTAATATTTAAAAGTATTAAGGGGGCCTATATATATATATATTTTATTCGGTGCACAGGCTAAGTAGGTAGATAGATATACTTAGTATCGTAGTAATTGTTATAGGTAAAAAAGGATTTATAATTATAAATAAAAAATATTAACTATTATTAAACGCTATACTATCTATATATAGATAGAGCGAAAAGTAATAGAAATAAATATAACCTCTATTTTATTTTATAAAAATAAAGTTAAAAAAGTAACCAACAGATTATAATAGTAGTTATCGGCCTATTATATTACTATTAATATTTTTTACTATATTACCCCTTCTCTAAACTACTATAACTAGTATTTATATTATAAAATACGCGTATTAGGCGCTACTACTAGTAGTATATTTTTTTTATTAATTTAATTAATATACTGCAGGCTCTTCGCTATATTAAAATTTTTATACTAAATATTACTTAGATACGCCCTAATACTATAAATTATAATAATATTAAAATAATTTAGTATAGATTTAAGCGGTTAAGAATAGTAGGTATAAATATACTTAATAGCCTAGACTACTTTAGCCGATATCTTGTAAAACACTTTTAATCTAATATTATTATTTATTACTAGCCGAACCTTATTCTATATTAGTTTTAGTATATCTTTTCTACTTCCCTACTACGTACTATTACAGAATATTAATACTAAGATAAAATACTTAATTACGCTAAAGGGCTAAAAATACTCTAATAGTATAAAGAGTAATAATATAAAAAGTAGATATAGATAATTAAACTAAAAGAGTAGTATAGCCGGCTTATATATAGTAAGGTTAAACTAAAAGTAAAAAAACTATAGAATATTATTACGGCCTAAGGTGGGCCGGGTTTATATATCTAAAAATACTAGTTAAAATTATAGAAATAGAATGTAAAAATTAGTCTTACTTAACTTTTTCGACATAATAAGTATAAAGATATATATATACTCCTCCTTTTTTAAACTCTTTTTTAGTCGCCACTACAGCCACTACAGCTACACTATTTATTTAATTAATATATAAATATATAGAACGTAAAGCTATATATAGTATTTTTTAATTTTATAAAATAGTTTAACTATTAATATTTTAATCTATTAGAACTTTTCTATTTTTTCTTTAATTTATATTATATTATATATATCTACTTGTCTAAAAATATCTATAAGTAAAAAGAATAAATTAAACTAAAATAATTATTACTTCTACTAAGGTTAAAATACTAAATTAATAGTATATAGACTAAATTAAAACCTAATACGAGACTATTACTTACTTAATTACTAGTTTAACTTATATAGGATTTGAAATTATAGATATTATAGTAAATATAAAGTACTTCTAAGTAAGAGTATAAAAGACTTTTTTATTCTTTTATATTTTATTTGTATTGCGTTTTACCCCGCCTACTAATATTATAAACTAATAATATTATTATAAACTTATTATATAGTTTAAAGTAATATTTTTTTATTTAATTCTATATAAGCCTCTATATTACCTATTAAATTTTTTATTAAGATAATAATACTACAAAGGCCTACTAAAATAAGTTATATATATATCTAGCTTATTTAGTAGCCTTATAAAATAAAAGAAGTTATACCTACTATTACTAGTACCTACGCCGCCTATAGATAAGAAAAAAAAATACTTACTACTTAATTAATAATATATACTAGTTAAAAATAAAAGCGTATTTAGTATTACCTAGCCCTATAGTAATATATTACTTAGTTAAGGGCGTTTTAGATCTTAAGTAGGTACTTTTAAATATATATTATTTTATTTACTTAGTTTTAATATTATCTAAAACTTACTATAAGTTTTTTATACTATTTACCCTTTTTTATTTTTTATATATACGTTATTGTCTTTACTTAAGTAAAAAAGTTTTTTTTTATATTTTAGTTTTTCTAGTAGTATATACTAAATGTATTGTTAAATTTATAAAAAGTAATAAACCTTTACTTTTTAGTTTAGCTAGTAGTTATTTTAAGTACTATTTTAATAAGTTATTTATAAAAAAATTTATTAATTACTAAAGTATTGCAGACTACTTTTAAGGCTAAAATTATAATATTACTTTATAGTTTTTATATTATCTTATTAATAAAAGGCGCGTCTATAATAAAGATAGGTAATAGGTTTTTATTAGTAGCTTAAGGTATAATAGTAGTAATAGTAATAGTATAAAATAATTAAAAAAAAACTAAATAGATATTTAGTAGAACTTTAAAAAGTAGAAAATAATATAGTATAAAGTGTAAGTAGATAACTAGACTTACTAGCTTTAAAGGCTAAATATTTTATTATAAGTACTAGGTAACCGCCTAATAATTTTATTAGTTTTAAAGTTTATACGCCTAGTAATACCTAATTACCTTATATATAATTATAAGTAGTAATTACTAATAACTTTTAGAGTAATTATAAGTAGTCGCTAATTTATAAATATAGATTAGAGTATAAGTATTACTATATTTAATAGGATACTATAACTCTTACTAAAAGAAAGAAGTATAATTTTTAAGGGATTAAAATTTATATTACTTATATATAGCCTTATTAGTATTATATAAACTATTTAGTTATTGCGTACACGGTTTAGCACTTAATAGAGTTCCCTTACTGCGTTTGTACTTCTGGATCGAGGTCTAGGCGTACTTTTACTTTTCGATAAACTATTTAGTATTTATTAAATTCTTATTATTACGTTGTGCCGCGGCTTTATAGAGCTCGCGAAGTACGTTAATTAAGTAAATATAAAGAGTATAGGCCTATATAATTACTTAAAAAATTACTATACTATTTATATACCTATTTAAAATAGAATTTATAAAAGAGTAGAATAGTATAAAAGTTAAACTATATTAGCTTTAGCTTACTATAATAGTACCTTCTTAATATAACTAAATCCTTAATATAATTAAGTTTTAAAATAAGTTAGTAAAAAGATAGTTAGACTATATTTTTAAAAATAAGATAAAGGCTATTTTATTAAATAATATTAAAGTCCGATTTGTGTTAGATTAAGTAATAGTATATTTATAAAAATTTAATTATAATTTTATAAATATTCTTTTAACTATTACTTAATTAGTCTAAAGTTTTATCTAGGTATAATTTTTAAAATATATATAATAGTAAATATTATAAAAGCGGTTTAATAAATATATAAATATATATTTATTTTAGATATAATTAGGACTTTTTTATAATAATAATTTTATAACCTTTGACCTATTATTAATATAACGGGTTAATATTTATACTAGATAAGGTTATTATTATCTAGAAACGTGACACTAATATCTTAAAATTTTAAAAATAGAATTATTTTTCTAAAAATTGTCTTATATAAGCTATATTATTAACTATAATTAAAAAATAGCCGGGTAAAGTAGTAGTTAGTAATACTCTAGCTCTAGCCTTAGGATCGCGAATTAGCTAATTTACTTTAGAAAATAGCGGCATGACTGTTTAGAACAGTGATATTGGTATAAGTCGACTCTGTGCGTGCGATGGATTGTGAAAGCACATATCACTTCATAGCTAGCAGGCAGCTAGTGAAGGACGTTGCGCCTCGGGCAGATATGGCTCCCTTTCAACGCTTCTCAGCCTAGCTCAGCCTCGCCCCAGACAGATTAGGCCGCTGTTTCAACCTGGTGTATGTCAGTCTAGTGTTTATCTGCACACTTCCTCGTCCTGATCTACCCCATCGAAGCCCCTTCGTCCCAAGCTTAAGAAAACTCCCTGTCTAATCAAACATTGAAGTTCAACCATGGTATGTAATGGGACATGGGTGAGTGAAGCGCGCCAAGGCTGACGCGGGACTAAGATGCGGGTGGTGACAGACGTTGACATCGGGCTGAAAATGCTGCGCGAGGCACCAGCAGAAGCAGCCCAGGTTATCGAGTAGCGCTTGTTGGCCTTGGCGGCGTTGGGTATGCAGCAGGGGCAGTGTTCTCCCTGACGGCATGTAACTGACAAGCTCGAAAGAAAGTCGCAGCTTGCCGTCGAGTACTCTTACCGGGTACGAGAGAAGTTACCGGCTACCTAGGTCTTCTAGGTACATACTAGCAACAGAGCAAGGTTTAAGAAAAGCTACTAAAAAATCGCCGAACGAGGCAAGCTTCCTAGCTAGGACTAGCTAGATATAGATATTCTAAAACTAGTCTACAGCTAGCTGTGCGATAAAATAAATAGTTACTAGGTAATAATTATTAATAATATTAATAATCTAAGCGTCTTCCCTCATCTGACACAGAGACGTAATAGCAGTAAAGATAATAGTAGTAGTAGTACGGCGGCCTCTTTGCTAGAGCTTCTGCCTTAATCACCAAATAGGTCTATCCTTATCACCTCCCGGAGCCGGGACGAGAATTTCCATCAGACTAGCAATTGTCACGATCAAGGATGGCGAACAAGATGCCATCATACATGAATCTGAAGGCAGTTCTTCATTCTCGCGAAGTGGAAATGTGATTAGCTTAAACACTCAAGAAGGAGTGTAGCTGAGAACACGGCAGACACAGCAAGCAGACGGGCGAAAATCTTGCCATCTCCGTATTTATATGATATATTTGTGCAGTATGACTGTGGGACTCAAAGCAAGAGCAAACGCTCCGCCACGCCTTCTGTGCCTTCTCCGCCACAAGCATGGCAGCGCTGTTCATATCCCCGTCATCCATGAGTTCGAAGACTGCAACCGCAACCTCGAAATTCCTGTATATCATATTCCTCAGCTTCATCGCCATCAATGAGTCAACACCATAATCCGAAAGCTTCATCCTTGGATCGATGTCCTCAGCGTTGACACCTAGAGCATGAGAAAGCTTCTGCTTGAGGGATTTCCCCACGACAGTACTACACTCGCTGAGGCTGCCAGCTTGGCGGAAAAGTAGGCAGAATCCTCATGCGCTGACTCAGGAGTGGCTCGTCCAATGGCTCCATGCGATATGGGCCTGTCAAAGGCGGCAAACATGGGTCTCTTGATATGAGTTAGGAGAGCTTCGCCACACGTATAATGATCGATGGGCGTGTTCATACCTATAATGATTTGGCTGTGATCGGGATCACAGTAGTGTTCCAGAAGCGCTAGAAGCTTTGCTGTTCGAATGGGTTTCATGTCCGCCCTGCTTTTCTGAATCTGTCGGTAATCGACGCGTTCAGCAACTATGCCGACACTTTCGTCCATCCAACATCGAGCGAGGCGGATGTTTGGTAGCGACCAGACGCGGCGCGCATGCATATACCAAGTTGTGGCTCAACTGCATAAAAACCTTAAAACATCAGCTAACAGATTTAAGTGCTGTTTGAGTCTCAAGACTGGGGCTTGGGTTCTTTGATTTGCCCAGCCGGCCCGATCGTCCGGTGTGCATATAGTACGAATAGACATAGTCCTCATCAAACCTTAAAGGACAATATGCCGGATGATTAAATTATCACCTTATAACAAACTCCTTCTCTTCCCTAGAATCGAAATTCTTGAGAAATTCGCCCTCCATAACATCATCTGTATAAGCAACCGCCACGAGTCTGTATTCTCCATCCGCACAAGGTCTCAGAACAACAGGAAACTTGCATCCAAACAAGATGCACACTAGATCCCCGCCCTGAATATTAGAACTCACCATCCCAATATAATGCGTATCAGTCGTAAAGAAGCACCGCCTTTTGATATCCCGCGCTATGCGAATACAGGCCACGCTTGCGACGTGGATCTGGACCTGTGATGGCGGGTATTGCTGTAGTATCGCTTCTGTTTCACCGGACATGCCGATCATCAAGAACTCGGCAAGAAAAGCATAGCCATTGACATTTTCTTCCACGTTTGCAATGTCACTGACGAGATCTTTGAACGGCCTTCCGTTCGCAACGGTTTTCCACGCGTCGCCTGCTAGGAGCTTGGAGTGCGCGGTGTCGCGGCCCACACGTTCTTCCCACGCTTTCATGGCAGTTCGTGTGAAAAACATCATATCCTCGAGCAGCAGAGTCATAGCTTCGTATGGTGCAGATCGGTCTAATTCAGGGTGCACGCTCTCCAGCACCACGCTGCAGGTAGGCATTTGAATCAACTTGATGCGACCAAGAACAGCGCCAGTTAGCCTGAGTGTACCGTGCTCGGGATCGTGGCATAGCGCAGAGATCTCCCGCCCCGTTGACGCCCCGGCATCCTTTGCATTATCCCGTGGTATCCATGGTAGACCGATCCCCGGATACGCTCCCCAATCCTTTTTGGAGAAATCCACGCACCACGAAGGCTGCAGCGATGCGCCTTCCCCGACCCCGATTGCGTACAGCAGCCAGTCGAGATCGCTCCGACTCTTGAAAATGCTAACCATGGCTTTTTGGTTGACCCAGACGACCGATTTTGCATAGTCGGGCTCAAAATCGTCGGATGCAGAGTCAGACACCAAGCCCAGAAGCGCATACACGCGATCCCGAGGATCGGATGCATCGCGATCCTTTGTCGAGAGCAGCAGGTCTGCTAAAAGCACTGCTTCCCCGTTTGCGCGGTGATTGCGAACCACGTTAAAATAAGCAAGCGTCGAAGCGCTGGGCAAAGCATTCGTCTGGAGCGTGCTGAATAAGTCCAAGACTATGAGGTTAAGCATGGCGTGAAAAATGGCCCGCAATGAAGTACTCTTACTCCCACACAGCACCACGGACTCCTGGCCCGCAGCAACGCCTTCCTGGAACGTCCACATGCGCGACCACCACGCTCGGTGGAACAGCTTTCCGATCCTCGGAACGTCCAACCCGTGGTACTTTTCCTGTATGGTAGGCGCGGAGCAGCCTTCGAGGTTCTTCATGGCGTAGTCGCTGTCGTTGTCTGCTTGCCCGAGCCAGATGAGCACTTTGGCCGCACGGGAATAGATGGTGTACATTTGTCGCACTTGGTGGTTCTTCTCCTCAGCACTACTTTGGTTGATGCACACAGCGTCTACCCAGAGGATGCGAGAATCAGAGGGAGAACGTAGTTGGCAGAGCGCATCGAAGAGATTTTGAGAAATTCGCAGTTCGTGGCCCCCGATCAGCAGAGGGTAGGTTTTTGTCTGGTCCCCCCATGTGTAGGACAATGCTTCGTAGGCAGGTGGGTTCGGCAAGAAAGTCACGATGTCTAGCCTTGTTCGAAGGACTGCAGTCTTGTCGCTAGATGGCAGCAGTGTCAAGAGCCGGATTTGTGCCGACGGATAGTCAAAGGCGCTGTAGCTGTACAATGTGTTGACATCTGAGCCACTCGTTGGTTCTGTCACCGAGCTCGGGTCCATGATCGACAAGTGGATTATTCAACGTACACGATGACGAAAACAAGTGTTGAAGTCGTCTGGAACTTGACTGTTCACTCTCCTTGGCTGATCTGCTAGTTAAAGGGGGGTTTTATATATTTTTGCAAACTTGCAAGGCTGTGTTACTCCGCTGAAACATCGTTTCAGCTCGCGTCCTCTGCTTGGCATCATGAGCCACATACCCATCTTCCAATCATCTTCCAATGAGCAGCAGTGTTGGGTTACCTGTGCTCCCGAGGCGAAAGTATCTGTATCAATCCCACACGCTGGTAGAAGGAATATAATTACCATCTATAAGAGCTGATTGGCAGGATTTGCTTGGTTGACAGGTGGACTGGCTACTTTAGGGTATTCCGCGGCCCACAATTTGGCAACCAGAGTATTCTCACCAATCAAAACTTAGACATAGTAATTCTATTACGTATTTGGAATGTGGGGGTGGTACATTTACTTTCGCCTCTCATAATACACAACCGTATCATCGCGACGAAGGGGCTGAATGCTACTGCCTCGTGCTGCGTAAGGCTGAACAGTACTGGTACTGGAGAGGAAATAAGATCTTGCGGAGGAGCTCTGCAGTAAGTACGTCACATAAAGAAGGTTGAGAAGAGTTAAACGCGGCCTGTATTGAAGTCTGTGAGCAGCGGGCGTAGCTTTTAGCTGCGTTGCGATAAGGTGACGATGGCTAACGTTAGCCAATAGGACACTGGTTCAGTTTTGAACCCCACGATGTAACATAACTGCGAAATGGGCCGTAGGTTAGACAAGTCCTGCACTGGACAAGACCCGCTCTAGTATCAAGAATCCTTATAGGAATTGTAACATAATCAACGATCTAATCAATGATCGCTAAGGCCTCAAATACGAACAGTAGCAGTAACCAGAGTCTAGTATTTCTACTCTACCCAGCTTTTAGTTAATATATTCTTGTAATTAGGGTCACCGTTCGCCATACGCTTCGCTACCCTCTTTTCTTACTTATTATACCTTAATTTATTACCTAAAGTAATCTCTTTGAGAGTGCGTTTCGAATATTTTTCTCGCTAAGTAATTAACAGATTAATAAATATATAATTACTAGACCTTTACTAGCTATACGTCTGCTAAAATAATATTATTTAGGCTTTACTTCTTTTAAAAATTATAGGGTATATATCTGCTCTACTTATCTAAATATAACTCTTAATACTTCTAAAATAGTATAATAATTAATAATAATAGCCGTAGTACTAATATTTATAATATTAATAAAATAAATTTTATATACTAAATTACTAGTAAAATATAACTTCTAGCGGGCATTAGTAATTAAGAGTAAAAAGAGTATTATATTTATAAAGTCCTAAATAAGCTAGCGTATATAGTTAAAATAGGCTATTACTTAAATAAATAGCTATATTTTACTATTTTTACTACTACTATTAGAGGATTTTATTTTAATACTAAAAATAATAAATTTATAGTAGAGGGGAGAGTAATTAAAAAGATAATAGATATACTACTTTTTCGATACATTAAGTATAAAGGCATATATATACTCCTCCTTTTTAAAACCCCTTTTAGTCGTCCTAAGTTACTACAGCCACACTATTTATTCGATTAGTATATAAATATATAGATATACTAAATGTTTTTAAAAGAAATAGTAAAATAGTTAATAATATTAGCTATAGGAATTAATAGAGGGCTAAAAGTAATAATTATATTACTTCTTTTACGCTTAAGAAGTTTATTATATTTATTATTTAATATAAGCTCCTTAATAACGCGCGCAGTAATAATATTATAGTATAAAAACTTAGAATAAGTAAATATAGTTTACTTTAGTATCTAGCTATATATAAGTTTATTTTAGTTTAGTTTATAGAGGTATTTTATTTTATATACTAAAGTTTTATGCTAAATATTCTATATAGTTTTAAATTTATCTTTTAATTCTTTATATATTTTACTATTTAGTATTTATACTATATAGTTCTCTAAGTCGTTAAAGTTACTATTAGAGTTATATGTTACTATAGTTTAGTAAGTTATTAGTAGCGAGACTATAAGTAACGTACTTTAAAATTATATTTTAATATTTAGTAAAATAATACCTTTTAAACGCTAAGCTAGCGCTTAATTTATCTTATATAATATTTTTACGTTCTATAGAACGTCTATACTTAATATTACTATTTTAGGGACTATAGGCTTTTTTATAATTTAGAAATTAATTATATAGTAGATTAGACTACCTAACTATTTTAAAATTATTAATTTATAAACTAATTTAATCTTTATATCTTTATCTATATTTTTTAAATAGACTAAATATTAGTACTGATGCTAGCTTAGTATATAAGTCTAGAATTAGTAGTATTAAAAAAGTTACTTACTTATAATAAGTCGGCTGTAGTATTATATTAGAGTCTATATACTACGTTTTAAGTATAATATACTTTACTACCTCTATAATATCCTCTACTAGTAGCGCCTTTTTTATTATTATCTATACTTTACCTACTATTCTAGTCTATTTATTTAACTTTTTTATTAGTAACTATACATTTTATAGTATTATATATACTATTATATTAAGGACTTACTATTACTTTTAATTTAGTAAATTAATTTTAGAAAGCGTAGTATATTATTATTTTAATTATATAAAATATATATAGAGAGAGAGAGGTAGAGAGGTAAAATAAGTTTTAAATATAAAACGCTTTTAAGGCTTCTATAAATACATATTAAGAATTTTAAGTTAGGGTAGTAGCCCTAACTTACTATTTATAGTATAGACGTTAGCTAGCTATATATTTATATAATTTATAGGCGCAGCGATAGAAAAAAAAATAAAATAATAAGTATTAAGGTATATATACGTTTTATAACGTATAACCGTTAGCTATTATAGTAATTAGTTACTAGACTAGCCTTAAACTTAGTTATACACTAAGACTAAGTATAGGTTTGTATAAAATTACTCTCGCTTTTTAAATTTAACCTATTATAGTATAGTAAAGTTAATTTTAAAACTTTTAGTTATATACAACACTATCTTAAAGCTTTTAGTAATAACTATTTTTTAAAGAGTTTAACGCCTTTTAGATAACTTTCTAGTAAGAGTAGTATAGTTATTCCCCCTACTAGTAGTAGTAAATTTAGGAGCCCTTTAAACCTAGCTATATATTTATACTTATACCTACGCTAGTAAATGGGTTAGAGTTACTTAGTATTAGATTAAGATTAAATTAGAGTCGTATAGACTATAGATTAGAATTAAATTAAAATTATATAGACTAGGGGTTAGGGTTAAATTAAAATTATATAGACTGGGGGTTTGAGTTAGATTAAAGTTTTTAGAGTTTTTTTCTTTTAAATTACTAAATTAAATATAGTATAAGACTCTAGTTTAGTTTATGTACTTATAAAAATTAAATTTTAATAGTTATAAATTATAGTGCCTTATAATAGCGTATAAACTTTTAACGCTTTTATAAAGAGAGTGTAATTTATTTTTAGAGTCCTTAGTACCTTCTAATAAATCTTTATTTATATAATATATATTCTTTATATACTTAATAAGCTCCTAAGGTATTAGAAGGTCTAGTAAATTGTTAACTTTATTATAAAAAGTTTTATTATCTTTTATTTTTATTACTATATATTATAGTCTAGTTTACTTTTCCGTCTCTTAAAAAATTAAATTAATAAAAATTATAATCTACTATATTATTTAAATAGAAAGTTAATACTATTAATTACTAATAATATCTTTAGTAATATTAAAAATATACTTAATACTAACTTATATAATTAATATAGTAAGTATATTCTTTATAATATAAGTTAGTTATAAAAATATATTTTCGTACACCTACTATTAATCTAGTATATTAAAACCTTTAGTTATTTTTACGTAAGTAGTACTTCAGTAGATTTTTTTTTATATATTTAGGTACGAGCCTCTTTAGTTTCTATTATAAAAAATATTTAGTTTATAGTTAAAAAACTACTTAATAGAATAATAGGCTTTTAAAACTACTTACTACCGTATAGTTATTATATAAAAGGGTTTAATATTCGTATATAATTTATACGCCTATTATTATTATAGTAATTAAGGTAATTAAAGAATTATTTTTAATAGATATATATATGGTAGAGGTTCTATATATTATTTTAAACTAGTAATTAAAGTGTTTCTATAATAAATACTTATAATAATTATACTTTATATACCGTAAGCTGTTATATTAGATTAAGAATAATTATATAGTTAAATAAAAACCTCTACTCTATATTTATCTTTAAATAGTATTTACTTAATTTAGTATAATTACTTTTAGTTATAGATTATAGTATTTTTAGTTACTTAATTTTTTTTTACGTTTTAGGTCTTTATTATTTAACTAAACTATTATCTTATTTAAGAAATTAAAGAAATAGTTATATATAAGCTAAATATATTAAATTTAAAATTTTTAGTTTTTATTAATTATATTTGTAGTATCTTTAAAATATTTTAGTATTTTAATAAGTAGTTTAAGATAATACTATTTTATAGAAGACAGTTTAAGTAACTTAAAATTATAATAGTTTATTTTAGCTATATTACTATTGGCTGCCCTAATAGTTATACTAAATATAATTTTTTATTTTAGTTATTTATTAATATATTTCTAGATTTTAAGTACGCGCGTATATATATTAAATATTAAATTTTATTATATTTTAATATTACAGATAATAGACAGCCATTATTTAAATAGTAGATATTATTATATAGTAATAAAACGCTTGTAGTATTATAGTATTATAGTAATATAGTAATAGTAATATAGATAGCCTAAATTTAGTAATTACTTAGTATATAATAAATATATTCCCTCCCCTAGGGTTATTACTGTAACGTTACGCGACTTTAGGCTAGCTATTTAAACTTCTACTATATTACGTAATTAACTAACTCTTAATAAGCTGTTTATATAGTAACTATAACGACTTTTCTACTAGTATTAATAACTTATAACCTTTTTAACGGTAATTAAAGCTACTTTTTATAAAGTTTTTTAATCCTTTTATAATAACTACTAACTCTCCTAATAGTAAGCTTTTATATAACTACTTTATAGCACTATAGCGTATCCTTTTTTTACTACCTACTACCCGCCCTATTTTTACGCGTACGTATATCCCTGCGTTTAAATAATTTAACTACTTTTATAAGCTTCTTCTATTAGAGCTTTACTTTTTTTACTACTTTAAAAAAGTTTTTTTTTATTATAAAAGTATTACTACTAACGCCGCCGTTCTCTATTTTAAATAAAAGAGTTTTACTTTTTTTATACTATTATACTATAAAGTCTACTATATTATTATATAATTAGAAGTAGACCTTAACGTTCTTATAGGTATTATTAAGGCTAAAAATTAGTATTTATTTTAAGTAAGAAGAGGCGCGTTAGAATTAAATTAGAATTAAAAATATTAACTAAAAAATTTAGTTTATTAAGTAGACTAGCCCCTTATACAGCGTTAAAGTAGAAGTTAGAATAGTTTTTAATATAATTTAACTAGTTATTACTATTAGTAAAAGCCTATACTATATACTAAAGCTTACTTAATCTAATTATTAAACGCTAGTATAAAGTTAAAGTTATAGATATAATAAAGTAGAAAATAAAAAGTATAGTTTTAATAATAGTACTAAAAAGATTTCTGGATTTTAAGTATATAATATTTATAAAAAGGAGAGAAAGCTATTATATTTACTATTTTAAACACGCTATATACGGTTCCTATTTTTATAATTTTACCTATAATAAACTATTACTATTTTATAGTTATTACTTAACTATTATTACTACTACTACTTAATAAGTTATTAGCTTAAGTTATTACTTTACTAGCTGTAATATTTAAAAAATTCTATATTTAATAGGCCTTAGTTATAGTATTTTTAATTTTTATCTACTTCTATATTATAAGTAAGGACGTAGTATATACTAAGTCGATACAGCTCCTATAGATAAACGTAAAGAAATATAATAAATATATATAATAAAAGTATATATACTTTATAAAAAAAGTTTAAAATAAATACCTACGCTTGTATTTTTTAAATATATTATTTTTATAATATTTCTATAATTCTAACTATAAGTAATACTATAACCTTACAATACTTAATAATGTCTTAAATAATAAGATTAATAATATAAAATAAATATACTATAGTATTCTCTTATAAGCGCTAAAAAATATTTTAATATACTAGCTTCTTTTAAATAGTATAAGTAAGCGTACTATTATTATTAGTATTATTATAAGTAATAGCTAGGCAGCGTAATTTAGTATTTAGTTTTAATAATACTTATAATATATTTATTATTATAAAAGTACTAGTATACCTTTTATATATTAGAATAAAATTAAGTAATTTTTTTTAGAGTTGCTAGTCGCGATTAATATAATACATCTTAATAGTAAAAAAACTATAGTAATTAAATATAAACTATATATTTAATATAATTAAAATCTTAAATATTTAGTTAAGGTCGTTAAAAAGATATAGTTTAGCTTATTAAAACTAACTCTAAAATATTAGCCTAAATTTATAATAGGTAATTATTATAGCTGTTAGTTAAAAAAAATTAAATAAAGTACTAGAATAATAGCTACGTAACTATTTAAAAAGATTAGTTATTATTAACTATAACTTATATAAGCTTCTTCTTAAGGGTTATAGTAGAATATAATAGAACTAGTATAAGTATATTTTTATTTTAAAGTTAAGAGGAGAGGGTTTAAGATATAAATTATTATTTATAAATAGAAACTTATATATCTCTATAAGACTAAATACTTAGGTAGTATATAAGATGTTGAGTTCTAATATCTTATTTAATTCTAATACTTTTTACTAATAAATATTAAAAAATACAACTATAGTTAAAGTAAAATATATATAGATAATTATTTATATAGTTAGTAACTTTTTTAAATTAGTTTTATACTTAACTAAAGTGAGTATAAAAATTTTAGTATAGTGTAATACTTATAGGGTCTTTAGCCTATTTAGTTATATTTTACTACTTATTTTATATAGATAGTATCTCTTCTTTATATTTATTTTACTTAATATATACGGCTAAAAATTTAATTTAATTTATTTTTTTTCTCTTTTAATAATTTTATAAGTAATTATTTTAAATAGGTATAGTGCTTCTAGTAGTTAGCGGCTAAATTTAATTTTTAGTAATTTATAAAAGTATTTAGCTATAATTTAGAAAAACGTTTAGCTAGTTAATTTTATTAAAACTAAATATAGGATATAATACCTTTTAATTTTTCTAATGTTATAATTTTTTATAATAGTAAGAAGTTAGTAAAATACTAAATAAAACTCTAATTAAATAACTTATTTTTAGTATATAGCAGCTATATATCTTTTTAAATTATATTAATATAGATATAAGTACTAGTAGTAGCCAATATATTAGTAATATTTTAAGTCACTTTATAGACTATTATTATTAGTTATAATAAATATCGGCTAGTCTATACCTTATATACTATACTAAAATAGTTAGTACGTAGAGATAGTTAATATATACCTTAATATTAGCACGTTACTAGTAATTTAAGACTATAGTACTTTATATAAAAGTTTTAATTATAAGATTTTTTTAAATTAAAATTTTTTAGCATTAAATATTTTTTGGAATTAAATATTTTTTAGTATTAAATATTTTTTAGTATTAAATATTTTTTAGTATTAAATATGTTTTAGAATTAAATATTTTTTAGAATAAAATATTTTTTATAAATATATATAGTTTTTATATGTTTATATTATATAATATCTTAGTTATTAATATACTATATTAATTAGTATATTACTTTTTATTATTAAAACTAAAGTGTTTTTTAATTTTAAAGTTTTATATATTTATACCTTTTAAACACTTTTTAATTTCCTTATAAAATTATTCTATATTAGTATTTTATAAAAGTATTTATAATAATAAGTATAAAATAATAATAATTTAGTAAATAATATTAAGTATTATATATAATCTATACTATTCTTAAAAGTAAAAAAAAATTAAATATATTATAATTTTTTAATTATTTAATATTATCTAATAAATAATTAAAATAAATATATAGTATATTATAATCTAGATCTATAATTATAATATTATTAATAATTTATTAGTTAGATTATTATATTATTAAAGATTAGTTTTAATATTTTAACATATTCTAAAATTAATTAAAATTAAATAAAGTTATATAATATAATTTAATTCTATAGAAAGAATATATATATAACTATTACTAATATATTATTAAGTAATTAATAATTTAAATAATAAAAACTAACATTTTTATATGTTTAATAAAACTGTAATTATTTAATAAAAAAATAAAAAATTTATAATTATATATAATATATAATAGTGTATATTAATTAATATATTTTATAATAAATTTTATGTATTTTAGATAATCTTAAAATAGTTAATATATTTTAAAGTATTAGAATAATAAATTTTACTAATATAATAATTTTATTAATATATTATAAATAGTATTCTAGTTTTATACTATAAATATTTAGCTTATACTATACTATATATTTATTTTAGTTAATTATTTAATAATATTTAATAATTAAAAAGTTTAAATGATTAGTTCCTATTTATTTTTAAGAGGAGTATATACTATTTTTAAGAGTTAAGATTATATATTAAATTATAATAATTTTATATTTATTATTATAAATAGTTTTATTAAATACTAACATATAATAATATTAAAAGGTAATTAAAAAGTATTCAGTAAGTATAAGTGTATAAAATATTAAAATTAAAAATAAAACTTTAGTTTTAATAATAAAAAGTATATAAAGGTATATATATACTTCTCCTTTTTTAAAATCCCTTTTAGTCGCCCCAAGCTACTACAGCCACACTATTTGTTGGATTAATATACAAATATATATTATTTAATATAGTATAATAATAACTATAATATTATATAATATAAATATATAAAACTATTTATACTTCTAAATAATTTAATTTTAAAAAATCTTCTAATAAAGCTGTTAGATAAAGTTTTATAGCCTTAAGTTATTAGCGGCACACTAATATTAGGGTATATATTAACTATTTAAGTATAATAGTACTAGTTAGTAATCTCTACTTATATATTATTATTAAAAAATAACCCTCTTATATTATTTTAGAAGCGCTATCCTATTTACTTCTTTTAGAAAATTTATTATTTTCTACCTATAGTTTTACCTATAACTTTTATTACTATTCTTTTATTTTATATTTATTACTAAGCCCCTTATATTACCTATTAATTTTTAAATTATTATTAACTTTTTTCTCGCACTTATTACTTTTATTACCTTAAATATACGGTTTATTAGCCTTAAGAATTATATTATTATTACTAAAAAGTTTTTTAAAAAATATTAGCTTACGCTCCCTATAATAAGTAGTACGTATATATAATAAAATAATATAATAAACTTACTTTTAATTTTAGGCTATTACTATAGCTAGTTTTACTAATATTATAGCCGACAACTGCTGTTGTAACCTGTTAGTTACTTTTTTTAACTTTATTTTTATATAAAATAAAAGTTATATTTATTCCTATTACTTTTTGCTCTACCTATATACAGGTAGTGTAGCGTTTAATAATAATTAATAATTTTTTTTTATAATTGCAAATCCTTCTTTACTTATAAAGATAGTTAACTGCAATACTAAGTACGTCTACCCGCCTACCTAGCCTATATACTAAATATATATATTATATATAGGCCCCCCTAATACTTTTAAATATTAATTATTTTTAAAACGTTTTTACTATTACCTTTACTATCGTTTTTGCTATTGCCTTCGCCTTTATTATATTTTTTACGCTAAGGAGCACCTACTATATCTATAAAATACTTATTTTACTTATTAATTTTACTATAAACTGTACGTTATATTTCTTTACTTCTTTTACTTTTACTATATCCCTACCTATTAAAGCTGCTACTATTAAAGCTACTATTGCTAATACTACTAACCTAATATTTTTAATTTTAACTACTTTCTTTATTAATAATCTAATTAGCTTATTAAGCTAGTATCTATTATTAAAGGTAACTATAATTTTATTTAATAAATTATAATCGACTTCTCTGTAGGCTACTAAATAGATAAAGTTAATTACCTTTAGATAAATAAGGTGTCTATACTAGTAAGCGTCTACTAAAATTATATCTTTATTATCCATAAAGTAGAACGATAATATAGAAAAAGTATAAATAATAGTACTAGGTACTGTTTTAAATATTTTAAAATTAATTACTAGGCATATTTTATTATTATTAGTATTAATAAGAGGAGGACTATACTATATAGGAGCTAGATATTTAAAAAAAACAATAATATTTTAGTAAGTATTTTTTTTTTAATAAAGATTTAACTGTATTAACTATAAAAGAGATAAAGGAGAAATATATTAGTAGTAGTTACTACTACTATCTATATATTTTTAAAGAATACAGTAGTCTATACTAAACTTTTTTAATATAATATTTTTTTAGGGGGACGCGCTAAGCGCGCTAGTACGTTAGTAATTAGTATAATACTATACCTTTTTTAATCTAGCCTTACCTAACTTTTTTAATATATTAAGTATAAAGATATATATATACTCCTTCTTTTTTAAAACCCTTTTTAGTTACCCTAAGCCACTATAGCTATACTATTTATTTAATTAGTATATAAATATTTACTAATATTATATTCCCTATAAAGGTATACTACTTATTCTTAGCCTTTTTACTTTTAAATATATTTAATTTTAGCTTTACTAATCTCTTTATATACGTATTTTATATAATCTTTTATAGAATACTACCTATATTATATATATAAATTACTATACAATTTTCGATATTCTTATTAGGGCTACTTATATTAGTATAACGGACTTTTTTTAAGGCCTCTATATACCGCCTATTATTAACTTTTAATTTAATATTTTTTAATTTTTTAAAAATACGTTAAACTTTTATTTATAACTACTTAGCTATACTATATTAGTATAAGACTATAATAAATAGCTATAGTAATTTACTATATTTTTTATTATAAAATCCCTTTTCCTTAAGTTTTTTAATCTTTATTTTAACTACTGTTTTAAATATTTTATTTAGTTATTTTAAGTTTTTTATAAGTTAAGATTTTACTATATAATTTACTATAATTGTATTTTTTAGGGCCTTTTCTTTTATATTTTTTATATTTAATTAATCTCTTTATACTACAGCGTAAGCGCTTAAGCTTAGTTAGTCTTTAAATAGTACTTATAAATTTATTAAGTAATTTTTTATAAGCCGCTAATACTATATATTCTAGAAGTTTTATTAATTTTATCTAATTTATGAGTAAAACCCTATACTAATTAAAAAATACTATTATAAATAACTGTATTAATTACTTTACTAAGCTTATTCTACTTATTATACTTAAAACTTAGTAGAATCTTAATTTTATAAAATAGTAGTAGTAAATCTGTATAATTAAAATTTTTTTACTTAATAGAATCTATAATACGGTACGCTAATATAATAAAAATATATAATAATATATAAGTTAGGTATAAGGTAAAGTATAGTAAAATAGT
The DNA here is from genome assembly GCA_030770415.1 of Pleoardoris graminearum. NCBI lineage: Eukaryota > Fungi > Ascomycota > Dothideomycetes > Pleosporales > Didymosphaeriaceae > Pleoardoris > Pleoardoris graminearum. The sequence continues at coordinate 751,179 of JASEKS010000003.1, forward strand.
AATAGTAAAAAATACTAGTATAATCTAAAAAGTAGTCTATATATAATTAGGTAGTAGTACTAGTAATAGTTTATATACTACTAGCCTAATTACGTATAAATATTTAATTATTACTCTTACTTACTCTATTACTAACTTAACTATCTTCTCTTTATTATTATGTATAATTATAACAGCCTAAGATATATCTAATTATTTATTTTACCTCTATAATATTACGTACCTATCTAACTTGTAATAAAAAATCTACCCTTTTTAATAAATAGTAGTCTATAAAAGCTCCTAAAACTTTTAACTAATTTAAGAAGGTAACTACCGGTAGTAAAAAAATAAAAAATAAAAAATTTATTAGTACTACTAGTAGGGATGCCCTAAAGAAAAAAATGCTAATTTAAACTAAAAAATAGGTTATTATAGCTTTTAATAATAGTTATATATTAATATTATATAGCTATTACTCTATATAAAATTAAATACTATTAATAAAAAACCGGCCTACTAATAAAAATTTTTTATTTATTTAATTAGTACGTAAAATTACTACTATAAAAATTACTAGTAAAAATTACTAATTTTAATTTTTAGTACTATAGGCTATATTAAAAACCTCTAAGGCCTTTCTAGTTAGATATTTTAAAACTATAATAATTTATACTATACTATTTACTATATACTAACTATTATAAACTATAATATAAATTATATTTACGCTAAAAGGGTTATTATTTAGGCTAAGAATTTTTAATTAGCACTAAGATACTTATAAAAGTATAGATAAAATTTTAAGTTTTTAACTTTTTTTAGTTTAGTATAGAGTAGAGTATAGATAATAAAAAAATTATATTATAGCTTAAATATAACTATTTATTTTATAAATTATATATATATATTTATATATTAATTAAACAAAAAGTATGGCTGTAATAGCTTAGAATAACTAAAAGGAGTTTAAAAAATGAGGAGTATATATATATCTTTATACTTAATATGTTAAAAAAGTTTATAAATTATAATAAACTATAATAACTAACTATAATATATACCCTAATTAGAAAATCCTAATTTAAATTTTATAACCTAATCTTAACTTATAGTTTATATAATTTTTATTTAACTCTAATACCTAGTCCGTATAACTCTAATCTAACCCTAACCTATACTAGTGTTAAAAAATAGATTAGGAGTAGAGTTAGGTTAGCATTTTATATAAGCTAACCTAACTCTAATTTAATCCCGACCTATTTACTACCGTACTTATACCTATACCTTTATCGCACTATAGGAGGTAAATTCTTATTCTTTTATTTAGTTAGCTAATGGCTTATTAATTACTAAATAATATATTATTTATTTACTCTAGACTAAGAGGCTCTAAATAGTATAGCTATTAAAGTAAAGAATAATAGTTAAGGTATACTTAATTAGTAAAATAGGTAGTGCTAAGATTTTCTTAATAACTAATCTAAGCTTTATAGTAGAGTAATAATATTTTTTTATATTACTTTTATTTGTGTAGCGTATATATAAAATAGTAGATACTTATTGGTGTATATAAGTACTCCTTTTCTAATTCCTTTTTACGTAGTACTAGTATTTTTTAATATATTTTTTTTACTTTTATATACTTTCTCTACCTGCTTAGTACTAGTGCTACTCTATTTAAATACTAGTAATATTATTACTAGAGAGTTTATCTTAAAATTATAAATTCTTATTAGATAATACAGTAGGTAAAAATACCTATTTTAAAATATCTAAGCTAATAAACACTAAAAATAGTAAAGTACTTGCTACGTTTAATAATATTATAATACTAGAGAAATTCTCCCTACTTAATAATAAAAAATAGTTTAGTTTATAAAATAACCTTAACTAGTATAAAGTATATAACACTAAACTTCTAAAAATAAATTTAACATTAGAATTTCGAATAGATATATTCTAGTAGTAGTTTTAAAGTATTTCTTATACTATAATATTTTAAAAGAAAATCTAATATATAATCTCTTTAAATAATATAAAAATTAAAAAGTAAAAATATATAATATTTATAAGCTAATACTACTATTTATTTTTTATTTTTAGTATATTTTTTAAAACTAGTTTTATATTCCGTCTAGTTATAAATTGTTAGAATTTATATACTATAAAGTTTATTTAGACACTTATAGTTATAGTAATATCTATTACGCTAAGTATAATTAGCTTTTACGTAGCTAAATTTTTTATCTAATAATTTAGTTAGTAGTAGCCTAAGCTATTATAATATAATTATATTAAATAATTATCCTCTTATAATTATAGCACTTAATACTAGAATATTTATTTTATAAATTATAAGGTGACGTTTTTAAGGCTTTACTTACTATAAATAATAGTTATTACCTTATATTTAACTATTAAGTTAATTTTTTTCTAAGTAATATAGATAGTATTAAAAAGCTACTTTTTATTTATATATAGTATAGTCCTCTAAATTCTCTACTTTTATTAATATATAAACGCCTACTAACACTTAGGCGTATATATAATTTAAACTTATATTTATTTATCTCTTTCTTTTTTTTACGCGCAGCAGTTACTATACCCATTTTATATTTACCCGCCGCTACAAGTAGTAGGTTACTTAGTATAATTTAGTAGCTACTACTACGTTAAGTATCTTTTATAATTATACTTTATCTATTATCTCTAGTATAAAATTAATCTTTTATTCTCCTCTTTTTATTATTTTTCTTTTATTTAACTATAATATAAGCTGTTACAGCTTATTATCTTATAGTATAACTAAACTAGTATTATTTTTATCTATTTTATATAATATCTAAATATACTATACTAATAGGTATAGTTTAATACTTTCCCCTATAGTTATTACTATATACCTATTTTCTTTATTTCTTTTAGCTTCGGCGAGTAGGCGATAGGTAGTATTATAATATTTTTTTTTTTAGTATATTAAAGTCTTCTATATTTAGTATACTAAATAAATACTTTATAATTACCTGTATTACTTATATGTATAGGTTATTATTAGATATACTTTTATAAACGGGTATTTAAGGCTTAGTAATAGTTATAGTTTTTTTCTTAAAAGTAATTATAATACGTAAAATTACTATTAGTATATTTATATATATTTGTATACTAATCGAACAAATAGTGTGGCTGTGGTGGCTCGGGGCGACTAGTATATTTATAAATATTAACTAACTATACTCTATAAACTACTAAGAACGAACGCTGCGTCGATATACTAGATTTTATTATTTAATTTTAATAATAATAATAATAATACGAAAGAGTAAGTATATTATAGTATAATAGTACTATAATAGTCTAGCCTAAAAAAAAAAGGGGGTAGAGGTAATAGTAGCCCTATACTAGTATACTAAACTTTAGTACACTAAGCTATATATTAAAATATACGCTATAGCTATAAGTTTAAATTCTATACTAACTAAAATAAAAACTTTTTTTATAGTTTTTATATACGCTTATTTTTTTAACTATATTTAAGAAAATAATTTTTTTAGTCTATACCTTTTTTAGACTAGTGTCTTAACGCTATATTATACTTTTTTTTATATAATAAATTGCGATATTCTCTATAATTAGAATATATATTTTTATTTAGTTTATTATTACTACTATTTTTACTATTACTAACGTTTTCTAGTACCGGACCTATAAGTTATATTTTAAGTTTAGTTTATATTAATTAGACGTACTTTATAATAAGGCCTATAGCGTTATTTATAATATATTACTTCACTACTTTAGCTATTATATAAAGAGAGATAAAGTGTAGCGTCGAGACACTAGTCCAAAAAAGGTATAGGCTAAAAAAAGTAGTTTTCCTAAATACAGTTAAAAAAAATAAGCGTGTATAAAAATTATAAAAAATATTTAATTTTAGCTATAAAGGTAATTAGTAGAAGAACTTTTCTATATACTACTATAGCTATTAATAAAAATTCTATTAATATAGTACTAAACTCTATAACTAATATTATACGTCGTAAACTAAGCTTTTTACTAATCTTTAGTTACGTCTTCTATCTCCTTACCTATACTAGACAGGATTTTATAAAGTAGTTCTCTAGTAAACGCTATTATCTTTTCTACTATATACAGGGGGGTGAAAAAAAAAAGACAAATCAAAAAAGATACCTTTTTTAAAAATTTATATAAAATTAAATAATAGTTCTAAAAATACGTGAATAATACCGGTTTAAAAAGAAAATTATAGAAATTTTAACTACTATTTTAGTTACTGCTTACTAAGCATATATAAATAACTAAAATTACCTAAACATAGCAATTTTTTTAACCCCTTTTTTAAGTTCCTATAACTTTTTAGTTAGTAAATATATTTAACTAAAATTTTAACTATACCCTTTTAGGCCTAGTATAGGTCACGTAACTAAATTTTCGAACTATATTAGTAATCTAATAATAAAATTATATTAATTATAAAAATTATACTAAGGCTTATATAATTACTAATCACGTGATATATTATTAATATTATAGTATATAATACTATCTTTTTAATTTTATAAACCTAGACTTCTATTTCCTTAAAAATGGCGCCAAATTTAATAAAACTTAAATCTAAAGTTAATCTTCTTTTATAAGTAAATACACCTATTTTAATAATTATTTCTACTTTAAAAAGAACTCTTAATAGTATTTATAATACTATACGACGTATTAAAAATAAAAATAAATATAATAATAATATAAATAAAATTAAAAGGGGTAGAGTCTCTAAGATAACTAAAAGAGAAAAAAGAGTTATTAATAGAGACTTAATTAAAAGCCCTAAAAAAGAAAATAAAAGTATATTAATAGAGAATAGTCTAAATATTATAAAAAGGACTTTATAGAACTTTTTAAAAAAAGAGGACTACTCTATTAATATAAGTAAAAAAAAACTAATAATTAATAAAGAAAACGCTAAAAAAAGAGTAAAATACGCTAAAGAATAATTATAAAATATAAAAAAGATAAATTTAAAAAAAATAATATTTTCTAATAAGTCAGCAATATAAAGGGGTAAAGCTAGAAAGTAATACTATAGAAAAAGGGGTAATAATAGAGTTAGAAGAGAACTAGCTGTTAATTAATTACGAAGTAAGTTATTTTAATTTTTTAAAATATTAAAATATATAACTTGTTATATATTTTTAAGCTATAGTTTTAGTTTTTTAATATTAATTATATTAATTATTTTATAGGCTGAGATCTTACCCTATAAGTTTAGGGTGTAATTTAGGTAGGAGGTAAAAGTAATTTAGTATTTATTAAAATACCTAATTTTTCTACTTCTTATACTAGTAAGGACTATATAAATAAAGTCTTTATACCTAAGCTTAAACCCTATATAAAAAGGGGTAAGTTTTATAATACTTTTTTAACCCTGTTTTTAATAATATAATTATATATATATATATATATTATTATATTATATTATAATTATAATCTTTATATTAATATTAATTTAGGTTAGTAATTTTAACAAGATAACGTCCCTATATATAAAACTAAGGACGTTTTAACTTAGTTTAAAAATAACAAAATTAAACTATTTCTTTATCTAGCCTATAGTCCTAATTTAGCCCCTATAGAAAATATATAGGGTTTATTAAAATTAGGGCTAATTAAAAATAAAAAGGCTAATTTAGGTGTAGGAAATAGTTTAAATAGTATAAACGCTTTTAAAAAAGCTACTATAAAGAAGTAGGATAAAATACCTTAATAAGCTATTAATAATTATATTTTATTACTCCCTAACTGTTATAAGCCGGTTATAGAAGCTAAAGGCTATTATACTAAATACTAGTAATATATTATTTACTAGTTTATTGTTAAAAATTTGAAAAAGTGACTTTTATATATAGTTATATAATTAATATATAAATATATAAAAATATTTTATATACTTATATATTATAGATACTATTGTAATATATATAAAAATTAGTAAATTTTATACCTTAAATAAAAAGTTATAATAGCCTAAAGTAGGACTCTAAAAATTTTCTATGTTTACTAATTTTTTTTTACTTTTAAACCCTTTAGTAAGCAGCCCCTAACAGAGTAAATAGGGTCCCTTAGTTTTTCTCTTTAAAATAGTATTTTTTCTGTATTTTTAGGCTTACTAATTAAAAAGTTATATTACGTTAAAAAAGGTATCTTTTTTAATTTATCTTTTTTTTTTCACCCCCCTGTAGGATATTTATATATCGTCCTTATATAAGTCGGTATAGTCTAAAATACTATTATATAAAAAGAGGTAAAGTGTAGCGTCGAGACACTAGTTTAAAAAAGCTAAAATACTATAAATTGTTAAATTTAGTCTATTAATATTAATATCTACTACTTTTATTTTAATATACAGCGTCCTATTATTTTATATACTAATTTAGTTTTATAATTTACTATTTTAACTAACTATGCTACGTATTATAATTTATTATTAGTAAAAAATAAATTTATTTTTATTATTTTTTATCTATAGAGGTCTTAAAATAAGCTTATTTAAATTATATACTATATAGTCCGATCTATAACTATCTATATATAAATAGCCCGTCTTAAAGAGTAAATTATACTTAAAGCTAAAATATATAAACTTATTAAAGTCTTATAACTATATAAGCTACTTATAGAACTTAGTTTATTATAGTTTATAGTTTAGTATAAGTATATTTAGTATATTTATAAGCTACTAGTCTAAATTTTATATTATATTTACTATTTTAAATTTATTACCCGTTTTAGTTTTCCCGTACTTATAATAAACGTACACTAGTTTTTTATTATTAGACTATTCTATTATAATATTTTTAAAATATATATTTTTAAATAGATTTTATAAAATAGGTGTATAAATAATACTACTTTTAATAGTAATAGGTACTGCTATTTTAATATTAAAAAATATTTTAAATCGGAACTTAGTTACATATCTAGCATTAATATTATTTATATTATTTTAAAAATAAATTATAATAATAATAGCGTACTCGTTAATTATATTATAAATATATATATTTTTATTATAGTACATATTATATAGTAGCGGGATATACTCTTTATTTAGTATTAGTAATATAAGTAGTAACTTAATATTTTTAATAAAATAGATTTTTATAATATAATAATTAGTATAATTAAACTACTTATAGTTTAAGACTATTTTTAAAAATAATTATAAAACTATTATATTATAGTAGTAAACTATTATATTATACAAGACGCTTTTACTATAAGAATATATATATATATATACTATTTTATTTTTTTAGTTTAGCTATAGTCTTATTAGTCTTTTTATAATAGCTATTACGTAGTTTTATAAACTATTTTTTTAAAACTTTATATAGCGGTAGCGTGTAATTAGTATACTAAACACTAGCGCTTTAACCTATTATACTCTTATTAATAAAGTTTAATAACTACTATTTAGATATATATTCTAAAAATATTTACGCTGTATTTGTATTAGTATAAGATTTTAGGTAACTTATAAACCTAATTAGACGGGGCGTAATTACCTATAGAAATTTTCTTAGTTTATACCTTATTATAGCTAGGACTATAAACTTCTTAATTTTACTTTTTTTATACTAGGTCTTTAGTTCACCGAGCTAAATAGTCTAGATGTTTTATTTTTCTTTTCTTTAGCAAAGATCCTTTAACCTCTTTTTTTTAGGTATAAAGTAATACTATTTATAGATTCTCTTAAGTTTTTACTAAATTATTAAAAATAAAGACTAAAAGAATCGCCGTATATATATTTAAGACACTTATTATTTTAAAACTAAATACCTTTAAAAAGAGCGAGATAAAAAATATAGAGTAAGAATAAAAACTAAAATAATTATAAGCTAAATATATTTTAATAACTAGTTAGATAAAATAGCTAAAAGAGTAATAAGAAAAAAACCTATTAAGGCTATAGTCGTTATACGCTCTATAATATTAGTAATTAGTATAATATTTTAGTATAATTATTAGTAGTATTTTAAAAATAATCTAAGGCCTTTATTATTATTTTAAAACTTTCTTAATAGTTTCTAATACTAAAATACTTATAAGTATTTATAAAGTTAGTACTAAAATAGGTCTATTTAAAATTATAACTTTAGATTTACTCTAAGAAGTCTAGTATTATATACTTTATATAAGTTAAAATCCTCTTATAGGCTAGACTATTTCTTATTATTAAGTAGAGAGAACGTTTTTATTATTATAATATTATTAAGAACTATAAGAGCTTAGTCTATGTTTAGTTTTCATTAGTTTAAATATTATAAAATAGATATTTTTACGTATCGTATTATTTAACAAGATTTTATAGTTTTAAAATAAACTCTTTAGTAATAGTATTACTAATTTTAATAGTATTTATATCTTTTTTACTATATTTATAACCTAAATAAGCTATAGATAAAGGGCATGGATTTAGACTAAAACCTATTTAATATATAGTATAATCTATATCGGTAACTTTACTTTTAAAAAACTAAATATTTTAAAAATATATTATTTTAAATTAATAGAAGCTATAGAGTATGAAATTATTATTAGTAGTACTAGCTATTTAGTATTTATAAAATTTTTCTATTATATTATTTAGATTAGGAGACGCCGGGTCTATAATTAATTTAGCTATAATTAAAAAATACTTAGAAGTAATAGATTAATTAGTATTTAATTAAAGAAAGTACTAAAGCTTTAAAATAATAAATATACTAAGAGACTTTTATAATAGGTTTTAGAATATAGTCTATATTTTAATAAATTTATCTTATACTACTACGTATTTAGATTATATACGAGAGGGATATATTAGTAAAAAATATTTTTATATTTAAATTATACCTTATATAACTATTATAGATATAAAAGTTAAGGGATAAAGTTAGTAAGTATAGGTACTAGTAGCGATAGTAAAACTACTAAAGTATAGCTATAAAAAACAAATTACACGCTACTATTATACGTAGTTCTAAAAAAGTAGTTTATAAAATTAAGTAATATTTACTATAAAAAGACTAATAAAGCTAAAACTAAATTAAAGAAATAAAATAGTATATATATATATATATATTTATTATAAAAGTACCTTATATAGTATAATAGCTTACTACTCTAATATATTAGTCTTATAATTATTTTTAAAAAATAGCCTTAAGCTATAAATAGTTTAGTTATACTAACTGTTATATTACGTAAATCTGCCTAATTATAAATATTAAACTATTATTTACGTAGCTAATATTAAATAAAAAGTATACTTTACTACTATATAATACGTACTATAATAAAAATATATATATTTATAATATAATTAACGGCTACGCTATTATTATCGTAATTTACTTATAAAGTAAAATAAGTAATATTAATACTAAACGCTTAATTAGGTCTTTATTTATAATATTTCCTAATGTTAAAATAGTAGTACTTATTAGTATTAAAATTAGTATTTTTTATACGCCTACCTTATAAAATCTATGTAAAAATATTTATCTTAAAAACATTATAGTAAAATAGTCTAATAATAAAAAGCTAGTCTACGTCTACTATAACTATAGAAGTACTAAGGCGGATAGTAAGTTTAAAAAAATAAGTATAATATAAAATTTAAACTAATAGCTTATAAATATACTAACTATATTTATACTAAATTATAAACTATAATAAACTAAGTTTTATAAATAGCTGTTACGGTAAATACCTTAGAGTTTATATTACTAGTTTATATAGCCTTTTAGAACAAAGGATTTATTCTTTTATATATATATATATATTACGGTTTTTTAGCACTTTTTTTTATAAAATTTGTCCCTACTCTTTAATTTTAGAATTTAGTAATTTTTAGCTTATTTTTCTTTTATAGTTATAAGCTTAGCGTTTTAGAAGTAAAGCAAGATTCTCTCTACGTACCTAATTATTAAAAATCCTATTTACTAAAGTTTTAATTAATTCTTTAACTCTTATTTTTAAAGTCTTTAGTTTTATAAACCTAATAAGTATTACTTTATTTATATATAAAATACTAACTTATATTTTTAGCTATTAAACGCTTAGTAAGTTTTATAACTAATAATTCTTTAAGCGTTATAATATTTAAAGCTATTTTATTCTTTTTAATTAATACTATTTATCTTACCGATTCCGCGAGCTGGCTAATATAGTATATATAGCTTAAAATATAATATATAATATATAGCGTCTAGGATTTTATTAATTTTAATTTTAAAAGTATTAATAATTTTATTAAACCTTTTTTAATACTAGAGCTTTTATATATTATAGAAGTATCTAAAAAAGAGATTATAAAAATCTACTATAATTATAATATAGAGATTAATATATATTATACCTATTTAACTAAGTATACTACTAAAGTAAATTAAATAATAAATATTTAGAACTAGATTAGTATAATAGTTACTCTAAAGCTTATAAGTACTGCTTAAATATACTATACTATTAAAAGGGATATTTTAACTTACTTAATTATTTACTTTTTTAAATAAAAGCTCTTAACTACTAACGTAGTAGCTACGAATATAGTATAATAATAATATTATATTTATTTAAAAAAAATAAAATACGGAAGGATAGCTCCTAAGCTATAATATTATAAATAAAAAACTTTTTATATAAAAGTAGAGATATACGAGCTTAGTAATATTTACAATAAACTAATTATTACTAATATTTTTACTGCTATTAGTAAGAAATTAGTACCTAATTAGGTAGAGTAAATATATATAATTTAAGTCTAAAAATTAATATTTAAAAATAAGGAGCTCTCTTTAATAGAAGTGAAAAAAATCTTTTAAGTAATATTATAAAATAAAGCTACTAAGTTAACTATTAAAAGTTTTAAAATTTTTATAATATTTAGCAGATAAAGCCTATTCCCCTAATTAAATAACTTATAGCTAAGGAATAAGAGTAAATTATATTAATACTTTTATAAATTTAAAGTATATTATTAGAAATTTGTTAAGTATTATTACCTATAGCTAGTATTAATAAGTATTTATACTAGTTAGACTACGCCGCTTTTTTAAAAAAAATAAAAAAGAGCTTTTTAAATATTTTAAATTTAATAAATTTATAGCTCTTCGTAATATATTTAAATAAAAGAGATAGCTTAAGAAAAATACTATATAGGGTAAAGAGTTTAATAAACTAAAATTCTCTAGCTTTTTAGTATATATAGTTATTAATCTTTTACTTATTATAAATAGTATATTAAAATAAAATAATAGTATATATTTTATATAAAATTATAATATTTATATACTCTTTAGAAGTATTATTCTTAATAATAATACTACTTTATATTTAGTAAATAATAGATTACTGTTTATTTTAAAATTTTTTAAGAAAGCTAATAATATCTGTACTAATAAAGCTGGAACGTAAGCTTTTTTAATCTTTAATATAAAAATTTAAGTAATTAAAAATACTTTAAACGGCTTAAATAAAAATTTTATAAAAAATTTTATATTAAAGGACGTAGCTATTATAGAAGGATTCTATTTTAATATAATATTTAAATCTTATCTATATAATAAAGGACTTTAGTATTTAGACTTAGATAATATACTATATATAAAATTTTTAGAATAGAGTTTTATACTTACGACGTTTACTTATAAGTATAACTTAATATTTATTAAATATAAGCTTCTATTTTTTTATTTTTTAGTTTAGAGTATAATACTAGTGTATTAAAAATTTTATTTTTAGTTAATATATCTATATATTAATACTAAAGATATATAGTACTAAAAAGTAAAATATATAAGTTAGAAAGCTTTATATACTTTAGTTTAAAAAGTATAAAATAATTATATTTTAGGTACTAAATATATATATTACGAGTAATATTTTCTTATATACGTAGCTTAGATAATTTTTTAAAAATCTAAAAAAAAATTACTATAACTATACTAGCGTATTTTATAAAATTTCTTTAATATACTTAAAGGAAGGCTTAGTAAGTAGTAGATATTACTAGTTAAAAATAACTATAGTAGGAAAGTTTATATATAGAGTCTATAAGTAAAGTTACTTTTAAAACTTATAAAAATATTTTTAAGCTTTATTATATAGGTATATATTTAGTATAAACTTAAAATTATAAAGATTTTTTAAAATAATAATATTATTACCTATTTATAGTATAAAAGATCGCGCTTTAAAAAATAGGTAAAAGAGCTTAGTATAAATATTAAAATACTACTTTTATATATATATAAATTAAATAGCGGCGCTAAACGCGTTAGCTAAAAAATTATTAATAAAGCTATTATTATAAGACTTAGTATAAACTTACTAAAAAAGTTTTAGCTAAAAATTATAAAAGCGGTTATAGCGCTTTATAATATTAGTTTAGTAACTTTTAAGAGTATATAATTTTTAAATAAAGTCTTTTATAGCTAGTTTAGATAGTATTTTTATTATTATAAATTTAAGTTTATAAAGTACTAAACGGTAGATCTATATCTAGATTAAAGTAATATATATACTTATAGTTATTATATATATTTATTAAATAGGGATTGCGTAGCTAGGCGTAATAGGTATAAATTTATAATAAATTTCTAAGTTTATATTATATATTTAGTTAGTTATATAGGTTTTAATATTTATAAAATATAAATACTATTACTTAACTAGGTTATTATAACGCGTAATATTATATTTAATAAGACTTTTTTTTTATAAAGGAACTAAGAATTAGCCTATTTTATAGAAAAAGGTTATAAAATTTATAAATATTTTATATACTATTAAGATTGCAGATATAGGTAAGGAGTTTAATAAAATTTTTAATATATAAGTTTATAACTCTAGTAAGCTAAAAATTAGTAAAAATATTACGTAATCTAAGTAGTAGTTTAGAAGTATTTTAACGTAGATTTTATTTTATTCTTTTAGCTAGTTAAGTAAGTAAAACTTTATATAAGTAGTATATATATAGATTATTAGTATAGCAAGCTAATAGCTGCGAATCTATATATTATATAATATAGATATTAGTTTAATTTCTCTTTAGCCTATTTTAAAGTTTAAAGAACTTAAGGGTATAGATTTTAAAAGAAATAAATATTTTAGTATTTTTTATAAAGTGTACTTTAGTAAAGAAGTAAAATAGTTAAAGGTAAAAAGCCTATAGGATTTTTAGATAGTAAGTAAAAGTTTATTTAATATTATTATTTAAATTAGTAATATAGAGCTCCTTTTATTAAGTAAAATAATAGGGACTTTTACTTATAAAATACAAAGACTTATAAGGGACTATAACTTAACTACTTAATAGAACTAAAGGTAATATAGGTTAAATTCTAAAGATTTTAATAAACTAGGGGGTAGGGATAAAAACCTATTTAGTATTTATATATTATTAAGCCCTAATCTAGAGAATAAGCTATTATATAATATAAAACTTATAAGTACTTTACTTAATAGTATAAATAGCTCTTTTTAGTATAAATTTTATATAGAAAGAGTATAGAAAGTTTATAATTATTAATACTATAATTTAAACTGCTATACAGAATAGGGCCTTAAAAAAGATAATATTTTAAAATAAAATTTACATATACTACGACGAGCTTCTAAAAGAGCTAGTAATATAAAAAGTAATTTTTTATATTTATTTAGTTTACTCTAGTACTAAGCTGTATATAAAGAATAGATTATACTTTTTAAAAAATAAATTTAGTAGGTAGTTACGCGCTCTAATAGTACTAAATATATACTTTTACTTAAATAGGTTTTAACTTATAAGTTTAATTAGGATAGTTACTTTATAAAGTATAAAGCTTATTTACTTATTAGAGGTAATTTTTAGTTAAAAAATATACTTTTATTAATATATACTATAATATTTATAGTACGCTTCTTTTATATAACTATAATAATTATAGCAGAGTTTAATTTAAAAATTTTATAGTTTAATATAATTAATATATTCTTTAATATACTAATTAATCCTTTAAATTTAGTATAGTGTAAACTACCTAATAGCTATAAATAAAAAGATAGCTATATAAAGCTTAACTAAGCCTTATATAATCTATACGACTTACCTATACTATAGTATAAAATTTTTTTTAGTACTTTAGCTAAGCTCGGCCTTATCTATTTAAAAAAAAAGTTTTATTTATTTTTTAACGCGGATTGTAAAATCTTTATATTTTTTTATATAAATAATATTTTACTTCTATACTATAAAATTTATTAGTAAGAAGCTTTTAAACTATATAATAAACGTTTAGAAATATATAAAATAGAGGTACGCGGAGCTGTAAAATAGTATTTTAAAATATAAATAATTAGAAATTAAGAAGATTAAACAATTACCCTAATTTATAATTTATATATTAAAAAGATTATAAAAAAATTTAGGGTAGCTAATTTAGTATTTTTTTTACTAACGCTTTCACTATTAAAAAAACTAGTTAAAAATAAGAGAGAAGTAATAAAAGCTAAGATTAAGATATATTAAAAATATATTAGATTTATATTTTATACTACTATTATAATACGACTAAATATAGTATTTACCGTTTTAAAACTTTTTTATTTTTTAATTAATTTAAATAAAGAGTACTTTACTATAGTAGAATATATAATTATATTTATTTTATAACTTATACTTTTAAGTAATTTAATATAGTATATATAAGAGTATAAAACTTATAATCTATTTAAACGCTTTATTTATAAATAATTTAAAGAGTAGACGATTTTTATATTATTATATTATTATATTATTTAGGGGTATAATTATTTAGAAAGCCGTAAGATAGGCTATTATTATAATATTAACTACTTAAATAGAGCTCCTCGCGCTTAAATATATAAATAAAAAAATAATAGCTCTAAAGCGCTTCTTTAAAGAACTTACTCTAGATTTTAGAGCTATATAGTATATATTCTATAATAACTAATAAATAATTAGGCTAGTTATAAGTAAAAATAAGTATATAACTACCCGTTTACGCTATATAAATATATAGAATATATAGCTGCGCTAAAAGTATTTAAAAAAAAGTTTTAAAATTAAATACTTTAAAATAAGTAATGTACTAGCGGATAGGTTAATAAAAGTTTTTATAATTTAGTAATTTTAAAAATATAAAAGAAAAAATTACTAAACTAGAATTTTAAAAAATTATATAATAATAGAGCGTACAGCGCTTTAAATTAAATATTAAATAGCTTATTAGCTATTATTTATAATAAATAATTTAAACTTGTACTATTTAGAAAACTCTATAATAAAAGAGTAGAAAAATAATAAAATAAATAAAATTATATAATAATCTAATAGATATATTTATTAGGTTAATAATTTTACTAGCTTACTAAACTTTTAAATAGCTTAAGCGCAGCGTAAAGTAATTTTATTAAAAATATTATTTATAAAGTTACTACTTAAGTTTTTATTTAGTTTAATTATTTACTTAATAGTAATTTATAATTTATTAAGTTTTATTATTTATAAGATCTATATTAGTAAAGATTGCTAGACGTAAATTAGAAAATTATATTTTTTTTATAAGTAAGCTCTTTCGCCTTCTTACTATAGAGCAGCTTATAATAGAATAAAAAGCGCTTAGTAATCTTTTAAACGTAACTAGGACTATAATAATAAATATATAATTTTTTTAAATTTTTTAAATTAAAATATCTATACGTATATTAATTTATAGCTATATTTATTTTTATATATCTAGTAATAAAAGTCTTACGTTTTAGTATTATAATAATTATTATTACTTTTACTAAATAGAGTGCTACTAAAATAGTAGAAATAAAATACTAAATACTTTAATTCTATAATCTGTTAGTAATATTAAGCTATTTAAATACTATTTAATAGTTTTCTAACTCTTCTAATCTTAATATAAAAAAATAGATAGAGCTTAAAAAAACTATAAACTAAAAAGTTTAAAATATCTTTTACTAATATTATCTATATCCTTATAGTGTAATAAAGTTTATAAAATAAATAATTTACTATTTTTATTTTTTTTAAATTTACTTTTAGATTTACTTTTTACTATAGGGCGCGGCCTATTTCTTAAACCTAACTTAATAGAGCTTAAAAAAGCTAAATTAAAAAAAATACTAATAGCGCCCTACGTCTAAAAAAGCTAGACTAGAGAAATAGTTTAAATAGAATTAATAATTTTAAATATTTTTTAAATTTTTTATTAACGTTAAGCTTTCCGTATAGTATTTATTTACTTATAGGGTAGTTAATAAACTACTATTATAGAGTATAATATAAGTATTAGATTAAAAAGATTATTTAAGCTGCTATTTAGCAACACGTATATAAAATTTTTTATAATTTAAAAAAGCTATAAAGCTTATAATAGTAAAAATAAAACTTTTTTAAAAATAGGAGGAGTAGTAAAATTTTTTAAACTAGATAATTAGAGACTAGAAAAAATAAAAAATCTTTTTAATTAGAAAATATAGGCGGATCTACTTATATTAAAGATATAAAATATTTTTTTTAGTTTATAGTAGTAGTATATTATTTTATATAAAGAGCGGGAAAGCGTTTAAATATTATAGTATAAAAGTTTTTATTTAAGTTATAGAAATTTTAGTTTAAGGCTAGATAGTATTTTAGTTTTACTAAGCTACTTATTATTAGTACTTCTTACGCTTTTTATTTTTATTTATTTTTACTTACTTTTTTCTACAGAGCGTAATTATAGGTTAAAGAATAGTAGTAAGTAAAATATTAAAAGCTAAAGGACTAAACTCTATTAGCTTTTTACTATTTTGGTAAGTTTATAATACTTATAATATTATTTACTCTTAATTATATTTAGGTTATAGACTATAGTAATATAAAAGGGATTAGAAAACTATTAAATAACAATTAGTAATGTTTTTAAGAAATAGAATTAGAGCTTAGAAATCTAAATAAACTCTAAAAAGTAAAGATTAAAAAAAGTATTCTAGCTTACTATAGCTATAGTAGTAGTAATATAAATAATTAACTTATAATATTTATAATAATTAGAGAGTTTAAAGAGCTATTAAAGGAAAAGAAATTAAATATAAGAGCTAAAATACGTAACAGACGGTATAAGAAAGTATAAAAATAATAATTAAAAGTATAAAAAGAGTAAAAATTATTTTAAAAAAGTTAGTAAAGAGATTATATAAATACTTTTTACGTTACTAATACTAGTATATCTATTATAATTAGTCTTTTACTTTAAAGCTCTATTATTTAGTAATACTACCCGCTAAAACTTTACTTAAAAAAGTTTTCTTTAAAATTAATTTTATAGTTATAATAAGCTTAAAAGAATTAATTTTAAACTACTTAAATAGTTAAACTATTTTTACTAGTTTAACTAGGGGGTATATTATAGTAAGATACTTTAGAGTTTATATTATTAGTTTATAAAGCTTTTTAAAATAAAGGATTTATTCTTTTTTACGTATATATATTACAGCTTTTTAGCGCTTTTTTTTTATAAAACTAGTCCCTACTCTTTAATTTTAGAATCTAGTAATTTCTAGCTCGTTTTTTCTCTATAATAGCTTATATAATTATAAGACTTTAATAAGTCTATATACTTTAGTTTTAAATATAATCTACTTTTTAAGCCGGGCTATTTATATATTAGTAGTTATAGGTTAAACTATATAGTATATAATTCTAATAAGCTTATTTTAAAATCTTTATAGATAGAAGATAATAGAAATAAATTTATTTTTTATTAAGAGTATATTATAATAAGTAGTATAGTTATTTAAAATAATAAATTATAGAACTAAATTAACGCGTAATATAATAGAGTACTTTATATTAAAATAAAAATAGTACACGTTAATATTAATAAATACTATTTAGTATTATACGGTATTTTCAACTATACTAACTTATATAAAAATAATATATAGTAGCCGTATATAGTAAAGAAAGTAGTAGTATTTACTAAAGAGCTACTCTATAAAATCCCGCCCGGTATAGTTAAGGAGATAAAAGGTATAAATATAGATTTATATAAAGGTTAGTAATAGATTTGTTTTATAATAAATTATATAGTATACGGAGTATAGTAGTATATTAAAAATATTAATAATACTTTTATTTAAACGTAATACGATATATAACGTGCTAATACTAAATAAAATTCTAGATTATTTTATTTATAAAACTACTATTCTTTACTAGACAAGAGACGTAGCTTATCTAACTTAATATATATATTTTATTAGAAGGCTGCTATCGGTTTACTATCTACGATCTTAGTAAATATAAAAAAATAATATTTACTCTTAAAATAGTATACTAAATAAGGGAGCGGTATTCTACTTACACTATTTTATAAATATTAGTAGTTAGTTAAAAAAGTTTTAAGTAGGTATACTATAATATAGGAGAGCGTCTATTAATTCTAAATATTATAAATAATAACGTAGACGTTAAGCGGCTTATTAAAATATAATTAAGTAGTAAAAAGGTTAGGCTATGGCTAATAGTAGTAGATAATACTAATAATAATAGTACACTCTTTAGTACTTTTAATAAAATAAGTAGTATAAACTAGCTTATTAACTAGCTCTTATATAGCTATAAGAAATTAATTATATTTACTACGTAGACTTAGAAGGCTGTAATTAAGCTAGTAGTAAATAATATTATACTATTAGATAAGTTAATAAAAGTAAAAGTAAAGAAAGTATTAAAGACCCGACTACTATAAAAGTATTAGTATTAGTTTTAAAATAGTAAGATTATACATAAATTTTTTAATATATTTATCTTTTTCGCTTTTACTATTATTTAGGCGGTAGTCTATATAAATACTAAAAATATTACTATTATAAAGTATATCTCACTATTTAAGAATAGTAAGAAGAATACTACTATATTTGTTAGTAAAGAGTTTAAGGATTAGGGCTAGTACTAAAATATAAAAAATTCTATAGTAATAATATAATATATTTTTTTTAAGTAGGTCCGTAGGTACGATAAGCTAGTAAATAAATAACTATTTTTTATAATATATATAGCTAGTAGTAATATTTCTATATTATTATTATTACTAGCTAATTTACACTTAGCGTAGATAGAGGCTATTAGTATACTAAAAATATATACCTTTATTATTAAGTAATAGGCTTAGAATATAAAAAAAGATAAAAGTCTAATATAAGCACTACTACTTAAGGTATTTAATATTTATTTACTAGTACACTAGGTAACGTAAGGCTGGCTAAAGGTATAAAATTAATAGTATATATAAACTAATATAGTATTAGTGCAGCTAGTGTAAATAGTTTTATATAATAATTATAAGAGTAAAAAAATATAAATAGCGTCTTTACCTTATACTATATATATCGTAGATTTACTTAAGCTATATAAAATAAAAATTAAATATTACTATTAGACTAAATATAATACTATAAGTAGACGCTAAAATAGTTTAAAATTATAGAGCTTATTTATAAAAAGCTATTTAAATAAAAATAGAGGCATTTAAAAAAATACATAGATACGGTAATAGGTATAAGTAAAATAAAACTAGTACTAAGTAAATAAAAAAAGTACGTACAAGTAAAAAAAATATATTAATTAATACTAGTACTAAGAGAGAAAGAATTAAGAAAGAAATACCTAAATATACTAGTAAGTATAAATAATATAAAATAGATACTAAGTAATTAGAGAAAGTATATAAAAGTTAAAAAAATATATTAAATAATACTAGTACTAAGTAAGAAAGTATTAAAAAAAAGTACTTAAGCACGCTAGTAAGTATATATAATATAAAATAGGCACTAAGTAACTAGGGGAAGTATATAAAAGTAAAGAAATTATATTAAATAATACTAATACTAAGTAAAAAAGTATTAAAAAAGAAGTACCTAAGTACGCTAATAAGTATAAATAATATAAAATAGGTACTAAGTAGATAGAAAAAGTATATAGAAATAGAAAAAATATATTAAGTAATACTAGTACTAAGAGAGTAAGTATTAGAAGAGAAGTACTTAAATACGTTATTAAGTTTCTACTAGCTTACTTACTCCTTATATTAATAAAAATAGTATAATAAAACTTTATTATTATACCGTAAAGCTAACGCTAACTATTAAAAAATATTAGCCTCTAATTATTTAACTACTTAAGTATATCATAATTACTATACCTCGCTTTAGAAACTATATAACTTAAATACTTCTAATAGCTAAGTTAAGCTATTATAGAGGTTTATTTATTAAATACTCTATTAATCTTAGTAATAGAATTAAAAGAGACTTTAAAACTAATTAAAACTATTTTAAAAACTAGGTTTAAATTAGTGTCCTATTATACTATAAATTATCCTCTAGAAAGTAAATTAACTATTAATATATATTTAAAAATAATATATTTTTATAACTTAATCTATCTTAGGGTTTAGAGATAAAATAGTACCTATTTATCTCTAGTAGTATAGGGAGGTATAAATACGTAGTATTATTTATTAGTATAATAGATTTACTACTACTAGTAAAAAGAATAGTTAACTTATATTAGCTAGAGGGTTGTAAAAACTTACTATAGTAAACATTTATAAAGATTTTAATTAACTATTTTTTTAAGGTTAAGATTAAAAGTAGTTAAAATATTAATTTATACTATACTAAGCCTTATAAGGCGTCCCTATTATATACGCCACTACTAGGACTACTAATAAATTATATTACTAATAAATAAAATAAACTTTAGTTTAGCGCTAGTGTAGAACTGTAATATTAATAAATATTAATATTATACTAGCACTTAATATTTATAAACTATCGTAACTATCGCCGTAGCTTATAGTAATTATTTAGTATTTCTTTAAGTATATATATAATAAAGCTATATTTAGCCGCTTATACGCTCTATTATTATATAAATAAGGCCCTAGTATTACGCGCTAGATTATTATAGTTATAGACTTTAAAACTAACTATAATAATACGCTCCCTACTACCCCCTAGAATTAGGATATAATACTAATATAAAAAGTAGTAGTAGTAAGAGTAATATAACGTAATTATAGCGTAGGCCTTAGTAAGCTAAGCGGCAGAGTATATATAAGGAAATAAATTAATTTTATATATTTTTACTTAGCTATTTAACTTACTCTTTTTATTTTCTTTCTACTTCTTTAAGTATTGAGAGTATTACTATTCTAAGTATTATAGAGAATATTATTTAGTTTATAAATTTTAGTTATAATATTCTATCTAAAGCTAGAATAATATACTATTATAGAGTAGTAGTTAAATATATAAACTTTTATAAGGTTATAGAGAATCTTGTTATACTTAATACTAATCTTAGCTAAGATTTTAAGTAATTAACTACTATCTTTTTAGATAATAAGTAGGAGCTATAAAAGCTATATAAAGGCTATTTAAATATAGTAAAAAAACTTAAGTATATACTAAGTAAACTAAACGTAAATAATAGCTAGAGTAGATAAAAGAGTATTTATATTGCTTTTAAAGTAGTATAGAAAGAAGAGTACCTTATAAAGTTAAAAGAAAGGCTAGATATATATAGCACCTAATTAGATTATTATATTTTAGTTAATCTAAGATAAGCTTCTTAATAACTCCCTTATTATAATTCTAAAGTCTATTTTTATATTCTCTAATTATATCTTTTACTATGTATAGTAAAGGACGCGTATTAATATATTAGTATTAGAGTAATTAACTAAGTTTTAAAAGCTAGACTTAACTACGTAAGTAATTCTTAATTATATAAAATTATATAAACTTACCTTAGAGAATAGAATTTACTAAATATAGAATAAGAAAGTAATAATTATAACTTTAATCTAAGATTTTTAAAACATAAATATAAAAAAGTGTAAATAAATCTATTTAGTAATATTAGAAGTATTTATAATAATATATTCTAAGATTTATAATAATATCACTAGCTTTGTTAAAGTAACTATAAGAATTAATTACTAGAAGTATAAAGTAATCTATTAGGAAATAAATCTTCTATATAGAGAGATAAAAGAATAAATATAATAACTAAAAAAAAGATCTATTTATTAAAGTTAAAGATTAAGCGAAGTATTAAGGAGGTTATAAATAGTATTAGTAAAGTATTAGTAAAGTAGTAAAGATAATTATAGAAATATAGTAATATAAAATTTAATTTTTAAGCTATAAAAGAGATTATACTAAAAAAATTTTTATAAGATTTATTCCCCTCTATATACTACGCTATAATATTAGATAGTAGGCTAATAGTAGGTCTAGGATTTTTTTTTCTATTTAAGTTTAATTTCTTAGAGGACTAAACCATAATAATAGATCTTATATTCTAATAAATTTAAACTTATTTAAAACTAGACTCTAGAAAGAAGCTATTAGAATAGAGCCTCTTTAAATAGAAAGGTTTTAATTTTATATCTAAAAAAGCTAAGAAAAGAGATTCTAGTATCCAAATATAAATTTTTAAACTAAATAGTAGAATAATACTAGTCTATTACTATATTAAACTCTACTATTCTATTACGGCCGAGAATATAGTTATAGTTAAATAGTATTTTAAAAATAGTATAAGTGTAAACTCTTTTATAGAATTATTAACGTATTGGGCCTATATAAAAATTAACGTTACTATAAAAAGTCTTTTATTTTTAGTAGTATTGACTAGGGTAATTAGATATACTTAAAGAGCGGAGATTATAAGTCTTTTACTTAAATATAGAATAGATCTAGATCCTAAAAATCTATTTAGATAAATACTACTATTATAAGTAGTAGAGTATAGGTAAAAAGTAATAGTTAAGTATTTATTAGTTAATAGTTAAGTTAATTTAAATTTTAAAAATCTATTTAAACGGACGCTATTATTTTAAATAGTAAAGTATAGGTAAATAATAGTAGTTAAGTAGCTACTAACTAATAATTAATTTAACTTAGACATTAAAGATTAGTTAGTATAGACGCTACTATTTTAGGTAGTAGAGTATAAAAAAAACAGTAGTTAAATAATTACTAATTAAAAATTTAGTTAATCTAGATTTTATAAATTAGTTTAAATAAACACTACTATTATAGATAGTACAATATAGTAAGAAAGGAATATTATAAATAATAAAGTATAAATAAAAGGCGGTAATTAAGTACCTACTAGCTAATAATTAAGTTAATCTAAATTTTAAAAATTAGTCTAGATAGACGCCACTATTATAGATAGTGGAGTATAATTAAGAAGTAGTAGTTAAGTAGCTACTAGCTAATAATTAAATTAATTTAGACTTTAAAAATTAGTTAATATAAATATTACTACTGTACGCAGTAGAGCGTAGATATAAAATAATAATTAAACTACTAAAATTAAATACTTAGTATTAGGGTAATTATAATTTTTTTTAAAATAAGTATCTATTTTATAAAAGCTATATACTATATATATTACGTATACAGACTATACGTACGGGAGTGGCCTATACTCTATATACTAAACTATTATATTAAATATTTAATTTTTTTTACCTACTACTACTAGACGCTTACTAGACTACTCTTATTAGGTATTTATTAAAAAGTTAGTCCGTATTCTAGAACTTTTAAGTTTTAAAATATATAAAATAGCTCTAAAATAAGTACTATAGTCCTAAAAGTTTTAGAACTATATTTAATTTTAAATTAGATTAGTATTTATAAAAGTAAGTAGCGTGGGTATTTAGTATATTATATACCCGCTAACTATTATATAAGCCGTATAGGTTTACTAAATACTAATACTATTAAATTACGGCTAGGCCTCTTTTATATAATAAGGATATAGCTCTTTACTTAGTAATTCTACTTAATAAAGTATAGATAACTACTATAATATAGCTACCTTATTAAGCGTAATATCTTTTTTAAAATATAAGCTTTCTATAGTACTTTACAGAGTAATAAGCTTTTAGATAAATATATTATATTTTAAGTAGACGCTAAGACAGGCTAAAATAGAGATATTAAAGAGATAAGTAGTAAAATATAGTATTATAAAACTAATAGAGAAGTTATACTAAAGATATTAAATATATAAAAACCTAAAAAGTCTAAGTATTTTCTTTACGTTTATCTATAGGAGCTATATCGACTTTATGTACGCTACGTCCTTACTTAATATAAAAATAGGTAAAAATAAAAGCGCTATAACCTAAAGCCTATTAAATATAGAATTTTTTAAATTTTATAGCTAGTAAAGTAATAATTTAATAAATAACTTATTAGGCGGCAGCTGTAATAACGGTAGGGTAATAACTATAAAATAATAATAGAGTATCTATAGGTCGTTATTTTAAGCAGAACTATAAATAGAACTATAGGCTATATATAGCGCGTTTAAAATAGTAAGCGTAGTAACTTTCTTTTCTTTTTATAAATACTATATAATATTTAGAAATCTTTTTAATATAATTAAAATAAGACCTTATATCTTTATTATATTTACTATATTAGCGTTTTAGTATTTAAAAATTAGTCTACTAAATAACTTTTAGCGTATAGTATAGACTTTTATTAATAATAATAACTAGCTAAATTATATTAAAAACTACTTTAACTCCTATCTCCGCGTAGTATAGTAGGCTAACTTACTTAATAAACTAAATTTTTTAGTTAATATTTTTAATTCTAATTTAATCCTAACGCGCCTCTTCTTATTTAAAATAAATATAATTTTTAGCCTTAATAATATCTATAAGGACGTTAAGGTCTACTTTTAATTATATAGTAATATAATAAACTTTATAGTATAATAGTATAAAAGAGGCGAAGCTTTTTTATCTAAAATAAAGAACGGCGGTAGCGGCGATAGTAATAGTAGTAATAGTAGTAGTAGTAATAGTAGTAGTAGTAGAAGGGTAAGCTATAGTATTATAAAGTAGTTATATAGAATTATTAGGAGAGTTAGTAGTTATTTTAAGAGGATTAAAAGGCCCTATAGGGAGTATAGCGTTATTTTAATACTTTAATTATTATTAAAAAAGTTATAGATTATTAGCGCTAGTAGAAAAGTTATTATAGTTACTATATAAAAAGTCTATTAAGAGTTAGTTAATTACGTAATATAGTAGAAGTTTAAACAACTAGTCTAAAGTCGCGTAATATTATAGTAATAACCCTAGAGGAGGAAAAGTCTAAGTATTTTAAGAGTATTTAAGTAGTATAACTATTATTAATATTATTATAATAAAAAGTACTACTAGTATTTCACTATAGCGGTTATTCTATTATA
Source organism: Pleoardoris graminearum (assembly GCA_030770415.1). Lineage (NCBI taxonomy): Eukaryota > Fungi > Ascomycota > Dothideomycetes > Pleosporales > Didymosphaeriaceae > Pleoardoris > Pleoardoris graminearum. The sequence goes on from JASEKS010000003.1 coordinate 776,515, forward strand.
ATTAAATATATATTAGTATAACTTATTACTAGATTTTACTATTATATATAGGGAGGGCAGGTAAGCTACTTTAGCTAAAGGATTATAGAGACTAAGTATTTTTATTATATAAATAAAAACAAAGAGGAGAGTTACTACCTCTAGAGCGTATATAATATATTAAAATAATATAATAGGGTGTAAAACTATTTTTATAGTAAAATAGAACTACACTATATTTTTAAACTAAAATAAAAACTTAGAAGTAAAAAGTATTTATAACAGAAACGAAAAAAGAGACTATAAAAGCTAAAATAATATAGCTAATATATATTTAGAATAGTAAATATAAAGGTATACACATACTCTTTCTTTTTAAAATCCCTTTTAGTCGCCCCTAGCCACCACAGCCACACTATTTATTTAATTAGTATACAATTATAGAATAGTAAATACTTTTAGCTTAATATTATTAAATTTATATACGATATATTATAAGCTATACCTAATTACGTTATTAGTCTTAGTAATTATATATTTACTAGTTTTTAAGCTACTTCAGTTTTTAAGTTACTATAACTAAATATTTAAAGTATAACCCTTTAATAAAAGTTTAATATATTTATAAGCTCTACTAAACTATTTTTAAGTAATTTTATTTTATTTCTTTACGTTTATTTATAGGAGCTATATCGACTTTATATACACTACGTCCTTCTTTAAAAGAGATAAGTAAAAATAGAAACTCTATAACTAGAACCTATTAAATATAGAATTTTTTAAATTTTATAGCTAGTAGAGTAATACTTAACTAATAACTTATTAGACTATAGCGGTAACAACAGTGTATGGGCAGAACTATAGGTAGAACTATTATTAAAACTATAGACCGTATATAGCACGTTTAAATTACGCCTTTTTCTTTTTTCTTCGCTATTAATATAACTTTATAAATTAAATAGATAGTAAAAGTAATAGAATAGGCATATAATAGGTTATTTTAAAAGAGATATAGACTTTTAATATTAAAATTTATACTCTACTATTTTTCTAGATTTTATTTTAAAAAGCCTTAGCTATATTTATAATTAAAAGATTTTTTTTAATATTTAGAGAGTATTTAACCCATTATAAGATTATATTAAAACTTAAACCCTCTACTATTTAAAAGTAAAATTATATTACTATTTAACGTAATAGTAATATAGCTAAAAGTCTTGAATAATAATATACCTCTTTTAAGCTACTACTAGAATAGGTCTACTTAAGCTTAAAGAAAAAAGATAGAAATACTAAAATAAAAAATAAAAAATATATTTTACTATATACTCAATAAGCCTTTAAAATAAAGAAAGTTAAACTTTTTATTTATTATAAGTAAAAAACCTCCTCTCTACTCTGTATTTTAAGAATTCCTTTTTTAAGCTTTAGAAAGTATTTTAAGCCTTATAACTATATAAACTAATACTACTATACCTTTTACCTCTTAAAATACTAATTTTCAAAATATTAAATATATCTAGCTAGTCGAGTACGCGCTTACTAGTAAGTAAATTTATATTTAGGTATTTATTTATATCTATTAAATACTTAGTATATTTATTTATTTTTAAAAGTTTATAGAGTTTTACTTAAAACTACTTTTTTATTTTAGCTTTATTTTATAATATAATTTTACAGCAAAACCTATACTATAATAATTATAAGGTTAGTGTTACCTAAGCTATTATAGAGTATATTAATACTTATTATACTAGTATTTTATATAAAATTAATATTAAGCTAAAATCTACTTTTATTAATAATCCTATTATAGAAATTAATAATAATTAGTATTAGTATCTACTATAATGCTTTAATATTTTTAATATTGTTAAAAACTATATAAATATACTAGTTAAAAAAACGTATATATGCCTTGCTAAAGGTAATATATTTAATATTTTATACTAGCCTATTAATCTACTAATAATAGGAAAATACTTTTACTTATTTAAATACTATATAATATAGCTTATATACTACTTAAAGAGCTGTAATAATAATAGACTTTTAGTATATTATAACTACTATTACTCTATTTTACTATAAGTGCGTTAGATATAGTTAACCTATATATATAATTTGTAATTTAAATTATAAGTTAAGTAAGTCTAGTAAGCCTTATTAATAACGTAAACTACTTTTATTTTATACTTCAGTAGGGTTGCTACTCTCTTAAATAGTATAAGTCTTACATACTAAATAACTACCTCTAAAATTAATATTAGTGTTTAAGTCTAAAATTACTTATTTTAAATTATATTTATATAATATTTTTAAAGTTATTTAATTATTTTATTTTTAACTATTTTACTAGCACGGTAACAGTTTTAAGTAGTTTAAAAAAAGTTATTATTAATTTTAAGCCTCTACTATTTAGAATATTTAGAATTATAATATTATTATTAGTTTTATTTTTCTAAATAATATATAATTTTTAGTCTACACTAAAAGCTATTTAGTTAAATACTAAAAGATTTTTCTCTACTCTTAAATAATTTAAAGTAATGATATAATCTGTTACAACTAAATTTTTAGTTTTTATAATATATTTACTACTTTTTATAATAGGTATTTATTAGTGTATTAGCTATAGTAGCGCTTCTTAATTAGTAACTCTTAATTACCACCTTAATTTATTTAGTTTTATTAATTTTATACAGCACTACACGCTAAGTTATATACTAGATTTAAAATATAGGGGGGGGGACAGTAGAAAAAGGTTAATCTAAAAAGTTATCTTTTTTAAAGTTATATAACTTATTAATTAGTAAGCCTAAAAATACGCAAAAAATACTACTTTAAAGAGAAAAACCAGTATATTCTATTTACCTACTTAGGGGCTGCTTACTAAGTAGTTTAGGAGTAATTAAAAATTAGTAAACTTAAACCTTTTTTAGGATCCTAATTTAGACTATTATAACTTTTTATTTAAGATATAAAATAGGCTTATTGTTATATATATTATAATAGTATCTATATATTTGTATATTAATCGAATAAACTGTGTGGCTGTAGTGGCTCGGGGCGACTAAAAGGGGTTTTAAAAAAGGAGGAGTATATGTATACCTTCATAAATAGTATCTATAATATATAAATATATATAATATTTTTTTATTTTTATATATTATTTATATTATTATATATATAAGTTACTTTTCTAAATTGTTAATAATAAACTAGTAAATAATAAATTACTAATACTTAGTATAGTAGCCTTTAGCTTCTATACCTACCTTATAACGGTTATAGAGAGATAAAATATAGTTATTAATAACTTCTTAAAGTATTTTATTCTACTTTTTTATAATAACTCTTATAGAGGCCTCTATACTTTATAAACTAAATCCTACCCCTAAATTAGCCTGTTTATTTTTATTTAGCCCTTATTTTAAATAACTCTATATATTTTCTATAGGGGCTAAATTAGGGCTATAAGCTAGGTAAGGAAATAGTATAATTTTATTATTTTTAAACTAGTTTAAATCGTCTATTAATTTGTAAATAGGGGCGTTATTTTGTTAAAATTACTAACCTAAGTTAATATTAATATATAGTTTATAATTATATTAAAAAAGAACTAATAAAACCTATTCAGTTGCTAACCCCGTTTTATAGTTAGTTTAACTTTAGGTATAAGGACTTTATATATATAGTCCTTACTAGTAAAGAAAGTAAAAGAATTAGGTATTTTAATAAATACTAAATTACTTTTACCTTCTAACTAAATTGTATCCTAAACTTATAGGGTAAGATCTCGGCCTTTAAAATAAACAATATAATTAATATTAAAAATCTAAAACTAAAGCTTAAATATATATAAAGGGTTACATAATTTAATATTTTAAAAAATAAAAATAACTTACTTTATAATTAGCTAACAGCTAGTTCTTTTCTAACTCTATCATTACTATTTTTTTTATAATATTATCTATTCTTATATCCCCTTTATATTACTAACTTATTAGCAAATAAAATATTTTTTAAATTTATATTTTTTATATTTTTTATACTCTTTTTAGCGTATTTTAATCTTTTTTTTAGCGTTTTCTTTATTAATTATTAGTTTTTTTTTACTTATATTAATACTATAATCCTCCTCTTATAAAATCCTTTATAAGCCTCTTTTTAAAATATTTAGACTATATTCTAATAATAGTCTTTTATTTTTCTTTTTAGGGCTTTTAATTAAGTCTCTATTAATAATTATTTTATCTCTTTAAGTTACCTTAGAAACTCTACCCCTTTTAACCTTTTTTATATTATAATTATTATTTTTTATCTTTTTAATTTATTTTATAGCATTATATATAAATGGTTAAGACTTTTTTAGAGTAGTAGTAATTAAAGAACAAAAATTATTTACTTTTAAAAGAAGTTTAACTTTAGATATAAGTTTTAACAAAATTAACGCCATTTTAAGAAAATAGGAGTCTAGCTTTATAAAATTAAAAAGATATTACTATATACTAAAATATTAATAATATATTACGTAATTAGTAATTCTATAAGCCGGAGCTAAATTTTTACTTATTATATAAATTTATTACTATACAATAAATCCTTATTAAAATTTAGGTCACGTAATCTATACTAGTCCTAAAAGGGTATAGTTAAAACTTTAGTTAAATGCATTCACTAACTAAAAAGTTATAGCAACTTTAAAAAGGGATTAAACTAATCTTTATGTTTACGTAAATTTAATTTATTACTTATACTTATTAAGTAGTTAATAAAATACTTATATGATTCTTTGTAACTGTGTCTTTAATACTATATTATTCACGTATTTTTAGGCCTATTTTTTAATTTTATATTAATTTTTTAAAAAGGTATCTTTGTTAATTAGTCTTTTTATTTATTACCTCCCTATAAATATAGCTTTTTAATTGTCTCTATACATTGTAAACTTAATTCTATACCTAAATTAGTCTCTTTATTTTTATTTAGTCTAGATTTTATATAATCCTATACATTTTTTATATAGGATAAATTAGTGTTATAAGCTAGATAAAAAAAATATATATATTTTAATTATTCTTAAACTAGTTTAAAACCTCCGTTATTTTATAAATAAGGGTATTACCTTATTAAAATTACTAATATAAATTAATATTTATATTTAGCTCATAATTATAATATAATAGAATAATATATGTCTATATTTATATTATTATATTAAAAACGGAATTAAAAAAAATATAAAGTTATTTAATTCTTTTTATCTTTAGTTTAACTTTAGATATAAAAACCTTTTTTATATAATCTTTACTAGTAAAACAAATATATAAATTAGATATTTTAGTAAATACTATATTACTTTTATTTTTTAACTAGATACTCTTCTAAATTTAAAGTATTAAATCTTAACTAATATAATAATTAATATAATTAATATTAATAAAAAAACTAAAACGTATTAATATATAATGAGTAATATATTTTTATATATTAATATATTAAAATAACTTACTTTTTTATTAGAAAACAGCTAGTTCTTTTTCTAACTTTATTATTACCTCTTTTTTTATAATACTGCTTTTTAATTTATTCTATTTATAATCCTAACTTATTAGAAAATATTATTGTTTTAATATTTATATTTTTAATATTTTTAATATATTCTTTAGCCTACTTTAATATTTTTTCACGTATTTTTTATTTATTATAAGTTTTCTTTATACATATTAATATTATAACACTTCTCTTTTAAAATAGTATTATAACAATTATTTATAATATTTAGACTATTATTTAATTATTTCTTTACATTTATCCGTAGGAGCTGTATCAACTTAGTGTATACTACGTCCTTACTTATAATATAAAAGTAAGTAAAAATTAGAGGCGCTATAACTAGGGCCTATTAAATATAGGATTTTTTTAAATATTACAGCTAGTAGAGTAATAACTTAAGCTAATAACTTATTAAACTACAGCGGTAATAACAGCGAGATAATAATTATAAAATAGTAATAGTTTATTACGGGTAAAACTATAGGAATAGAAATTATATATAATACGTTTAATATATAGTATGTTTAAAATAGTAAATATAGTAGCTTTCTTTTCTTTCTATAAATACTATATACTTAAAGTCTAGAAATCTTTTATTATTATTATATTTATAATATTAGTGTTCTAGCGTTTAATAATTAGTTTACTAAATAATTTTTAGTATATAGTATAGGCTTTTACTAATAGTAATAACTAGATAGATTATATTAAAAACCGCCCTAACTTCTACCTTAACGCTGTATAAGGGGCTAGCCTACTTAATAGGCTAGATTTTTTAGTTAATATTTTTAATTCCGATTTAATTCTAACGCGCCTTTTTTACTTAAAATAGATATAATCTTTAATTTTAATAATACCTATAAGAATATTAAAGTTTACTTTAAATTATATAGCTATATAGTAGACTTTATAGTATAGTAATATAAAAAAAATAAAACTCTTTTATCTAAGATAGAGAATAGTAGCGGCGGCAGTAGTAATAGTAGTAGTAGTAATAATAATAGTAGTAATAGTAGTAGTAGTAGTAACACTTTAATAATAAAAAAAAAGACTCTCTTAAAACAGCGAAGGAAGCAAAGCTTTAATAAAAAAAAACTTATTAAAGTAATTAGAATTATTCGGGCGTAGAGATATATATATATATAAAAGTAGGGCTTTAAAATAGGTAATAAGTAGTAGAAGAATACGCTATAATACTGTAAAATAGTTATAAAAGCTTACTATTAGAAAAGTTAGTAGTTATTTTAAGAGGACTAAGGAGCCCTATAGGGGAGGCGTTATTTTAATACTTTAATTACTATTTATTTAAAAAGGTTATAGGTTATTAGTATTAATAGAAAAGTTATTATAGTTACTATATAAGAAGCTTATTAAAAGTTAGTTAATTACGTAATATAGTAAAAGTTTAAACAGCCAGTCTAGGATTGCGTAATATTATAGTAATAATTCTAGGGGAGGGGACTATTATCTAATCATATTCTTCTATTTCTTATTTAGGGCTTTTAGTTAAGTTTCTATTAATAATTTTCTTTCTCTTTATATTACCTTAGTAATCTTATTCCTTTTAACTTTATTTATATTATTATTTATATTATTTTATTTTTAATATATTATATAGTATTATAAATACTATTATAAGTCCTTTTTAATATAAAAATTATTATGAAAATAAGTGTATTTACTTAAATAATAATTAATATTAAATTTAAGATTTATTAAATCTAGCGCTATATTAAAGCAATAGGAGTCTAGATTAATAAACTTTAAAAGATATTATTATATACTATAATATTAAGAATATATTACGTAATTAGTAATTATATAAGTAATAGTTAAATTTTTACTAATTATATACATTTATTATTATATAATAAATTCTTATTAACAAGTAGGTTACGTAACCTATCCCAGACCCTAAAATAGTATAGTTAAAATTTTAGTTAAATATATTTATTAACTAAAAAGTGTTAGGGTCCTAAAAAGGGGGCTATAATAATTATTATATTTAGGTAATATTAATTTATTACGTATACTAAATAAGTAGTAGTTAAAACTATTATATAAGTCCCCTGAGCCTTCTCTTTAAAACGCTATAATTTACGTATTTTTAGCCTTAGTAATTAATTATATATTAATTTTTAAAAAAGGTAACTTTTTAGATTCCGGTTTTCCCATTATCACTCCCCTGTAACACAGATTTTAAAACACAGACTATAATTATATATAAAAATAACTAATAGTAAAAGAAACGTATAATAGTAAAAAAAATTTATAGTATATATATTTAAAGAGATTTTTTAAATTAAAGATTTTAGTCTATAGATAGCTACGATAACAATAAAAAAATGTATAAATTATAAATAAATTAAATTTACTTTATAAAGCGTAGATTTATAAAAAAAATATTTATAGAGTAGCGTTAACTAAAAAGATAAAATAAAATATTATTAAATAAAAATTTAACTATAAAGGTATACATATACTCCTCCTTTTTTGAAACCCCTTTTAGTCGCCCTGAGCCACCACAGCCACACTATTTGTTTAATTAATATACAAATATAAAAATTTAACATAATAGGCTTATAAAGTAGTTAAAAATAAACTAATATTTTAAATTATAAATAATTTAAAGGCGTAATTAAGTTATAATATTAGTTAAGGTAGTTAAGGGCGCTAGTAGTTTACTTTTAAATAGAACTTAGATCTAGTAACAGCCACTATATTACCTCTACTAGTGTAGCACATCGTACTTAGCCACCGTATAAGAGAGTAACCAGTGTATTCGTACGGGTTTAAATATCTCTCCTCATAGTGCTTTGTATTCAACAACAGGATGAAACCGTGTTAGGTCCAGTCTGTATGCAAAAATAAGTGCTGGATGACTATGGTATACTTGTCCATCAACGGACCGTGCCACATCTACCGTGCAGCTCAATGGCCAAGCTAGGGAATAGTTATATATTAAATATGGCACGGGGGCATATGTACGTTTAAGGCACAGCGTCTGCCCCGCATGAAGAAAGGTAACTAAAGGGATAAGGCGGAGTAAAGTTTGAAACAATGAAGGTATTTGAGAACGTATAACGCGAACGTATCTATGGTGAGCGTTATTCATTCCTGCAGCATTCAAATGAGGTTGCTTTAGCTTTCTTGCTTTAGTTCAGTTGCCATCTTATTTTGGGCTTCGCTGCATCGTTAGCATAAGATATTTATATATGGGACGGTCCTCAGGCGTTGTAGCTGCCTCATAAAACTCACTGTGGGCATTGTTAAAGGCCTAAATATAAGCTATCGTCGATCTCCAATCGTTTAAAGTGGCGCTTTTTGCCAAGTAGGTAAGATCCGCTCGTCTTACGATAGCTAAGCATCCTGTCAAATCGCGTCACGCAACGACAAGAAGATAACGTCCTGGTAGCTATTCTCCAATCCTCGTATAGATTTGGGCAAAGCCAACCGTTGCTGACTCCCTTATCCGGCCAACAGGAACCGCACCCGCATCCGCATCCGACATCGTGATTGCCGATTTGCGAGCTCGCAACACCCCACGCAAGTATACGAGCGCGAGCTTGCTCCATTATATGCCAGTCTTTTAGAAGGCTTCTAGAAGGCTTCTAAGACTACTGCAGAAAGTGGGCGGAAGAACCCGCGTGGTGGCTGCAGCAGGCTGATAGGGGAACATGATGTTACGGGCATGTTTGCTCGCTGAGAGGATGCTGGACTTAATAACGGTGAGAGCTCGACGAGAGGAGGACCCGAGAGCCATTGCGTGATCTGTTCCTAAGTTGTTATTCGGTCGAGCCCTAGGGCGGCGCTGCACTGCACCCCAAGGACAGGAATAAAACATTGTTGCACTCGACCATCTATCAATGTCAGCACGCATTCTGTGTACTAAGAGTACTTACGTCTTATGCCAATCGTCTCCGTATATGCATATCCTAAGTGACAACTCGGGTCGTCGAATGATAAGGTGTCGTATTCGGCTATGTTTGGCACCGCAATGTTCCCTGACTCGTCCGTACCCCTGGACCGAGGTCTAGGCGTATATTATTTCTTGGCACCGCGATACGAATGCACTTCCCCCAGTACCGCGTCCCTCGGTTTCAGTAAACGCGGCTATGGCGTCGTAAAGCGAACGTGCACACGTACATGAAGGACTATCGACATCGGAAGTTGCCAGCCATTGTTACTACCGTATACGATGAGTAACCAGGCTAGGAAGAGAGTTCGGCGAATCACATCGTCGTTCTCCCATGCATATGCAATCGCTCGGTCAGTGCAACGTAATATTGAAATGTGGGCGAATGGTAGAAGAGACGGCGCGACGAAGTTTTCTTCTCGGCTCTGTATATCTTGATTAGCCGGGCTTTTCAACGTGCTCATAGATATGCGGTGGCGACTATCGCAAGCCTGTAACAGGCAGGAGGGCGCGATAGGAACTGGTGTTCTGGTGTAAACGGTGAGCAATATTGGCTTTGGTCTAGGGTACTGGAATCCAGGTCCATAAAATCTTGCGCAATCGGGTTGTGTGGAGAGCCGCTGTGTGCCGAGTCGTCCGCGAGTGTTGGCTTGCCTCTGTTGCAAGGGATCACCGTTGGCTTGAGGCATATACGAACATATAACCAGCGTGGACGCTGCAACCCTAAAAAGCCACCGTTCGCTCCCTGCATTTCCGTCTCAGGTTCCTGAGCGTAGTCCTGACACGTGGAACTCGTTCAGCTGCAGTGTTCGCTTACACTATGTACGCTAGGCCCCTTCGGGTGGATGCCCTAGGCCGCCACCACACTGACGTACCGTTATCGCGAGGCTACCCATCTCACACTCCGCTGCGTTTTACCTTCAAGGTACAGAACTATCTCCGTAATCCATCCAAGGTTTCTTCCTTGGGCCAATGAGCATGCCGCCCCGTCGCGCTTCGGACCGTCGCCCCACCGAGGCGCCACTAAGAACTACTGACACAGCAAACCCCAGAATCCTCGCCAACCCACTTCCAACGCGCGAGCACTGCACTAGAACGCCAAATCAATGGCGTGCTGCACGCGATACGGTGATCGGCATGGTCGTTCCAGCGTGCATAGGGCTGAGTTAGTCCTCCGTCGTACTCGGCACCTGCAGGCTTGCAGTCGGTGGACCACCGGGTGGACAAAACGTAAGCAGGAGCCCGTCTGCGCGTAAGCTCTCCGCTTCCCGCTGCCCGCTGATCCATATGAATTCTGGGCGGACGGACTCTGTGACTGCAGTGTCCATCACTGCCTTTGCGCCGTATGCCTTCTCGCATATATGAGTGCAAGGAGGCATCCTGCCAATTGAGCGACGACGAACAACGTGCATCACGCACCTCTGGGGCGGCTTCTTGGCAGAGCATACCGAAAGAGCAGTCCCATGTCCTCCACCAGCAAAAATTTTGAGTGCGGATGCAGCCTGGCGGTGAAGTTTGAACAGGCGCCGTCTCCGCACGACCAATAGTGCCCTCATACGTACAGCCCTGCGACTATTACCTACCGAAGCGCACCGCCTGATGCCTCTTGCGGACCTCGTAGCGATTGACTTCTGCTTCTGGGAACCTTGTATGGACTACGGGTACATGTAACCGGCCTCTATTCATCGGCGAGCACCTGCGCGCGCAACCCATTGGACACTACGCCATACGTCGACATGAGAGCACCTGCAGGGAGAAACAACGACGCCTCTCGTCTACGTAGCGAGCATGGATTTGGCACGAAGGTCGTTGTGGCGAGAAGAGTGCGCAGTGTGCCTGTCTTTGCGGCGTGCATGGAGTGGGGCGGGCGGCAACAAGGCTCGTTCCGTTCACCATGCAGTACTGTACATTGCGGCACGGCCACGTCCTCGAGGGCCGCAATATCCACCCTCGAAGTTCGACACCTGTCCTGTTGATGGCGCACCGCCGTTCCCCAAAACGTCCATTTCTCACAATAATCGCACAAGGCCAGGAAACGAAAGTGGCGAAGCCTTATACGTGGTGCTATCCCCACCGCGAACTCCACAAAAGGGTCCGGGAAATTAGGACACGCCATCTCGCAGCCCCCATCCACCGACCCTGGCGCCGGCTACCCTCCCGATAGTGCACTCCCTCCTTCGGTTCCGTGCCCTAGCCGTCCAGCAGCGCTATGGGCACCCTCCCGCTCAACGCGCCTGCACGGCGTCACCACCTCGACGCTCCCACCACTCGTTCCCCTAACCTGTCCACGCCGTACGCACGCGCCAACTGAACCTCCGAACACACCATCAATCCCATACGGCGGACTTCCTCCCGCCGCACGCGATTGGGTAGACCCATCGCGACAGCAGGACAGCTTCACGAACGACAACGCGGAACCCACGTCCACATGATACTATCCATGAATACGTGTAAAATACGCGGCCGTGCTATCCTCACATCCATCCATCCAGACTAATCTTCTTTCCCAGCGTACCCCAGGACAGGACACTTTGTCCTCTACCAAAGCGCAGTGTACTCCGCAGCACCGCAACGATCCCACCCCACAATCCGCACCAGCCCGGCAAACCTCGCAACTCTGCCTCGCCCTCCCAAGGCCCCGGGAAAAGCACCCACACACGCCTACCGCAGCGCGTCGCGAACCCGGTATTTGGGGGCCGACCCGCCGCACGGCGCTGTCCCGGCACTTGAGCGCGCACCATCAGTCATCTGATAGATGCTGCACCGAAATCGAGTCGGCGTCTCACTCCCCTCCTGGTCGCATTTGGGGGTTGAGCATTACGAGTGAGCGTAGGTTGGCGACTGACCGTGGGTGTCTCTCCTAAGCTGTGTGACTGCGGTCGTGGACGTGGGTGGTATGAATCTCCGCATGCGCTGCAGAGCGCCGTATCGGGGCGGCTTGGTGAATGAGATGCGCAGCCCTGTGTGCGTGCTTCCGTCAGACGAGCTGCACGCCGAGTGCAGGGCAGGGCATTCAGCCTAATGGGTGCAGGCAGCCCCCGAAATCTCCGCAGCGCAGAAGGGAGGCATGCCGTTCGCATGGGACATGATAGCGTTCATTTCGTCCATCTGCCTGCGCGCCCATCTAGTGTGACGCCATGGTGAAAAAGTGCGTGCCTGATGGATATTTTTTTTTTCGCCCCTGCGGCGCCCATATTGCGTGCTGCGTGACGCAGTCGCAGCCGCAGCGCTACACTGCCCCTTGCGAGTCCTGCGAGTCCTGCGAGTCCTCCTCTTTCCAAAAATACATGTACAATGTTTGTTCCCTGACCAGACCAGACCAGACCAGGCAGGCAGATAGGCAGGCACGAGGCACGGTCCTGCGGCAAAGAGGCAAGCGTACAGACAGCGTAGCATTAAACACTAAGATGTACTCGTACGTGAGACAAGACCACACCTCCCGCAGCCGAGGCGCCCAAGTCTATACCGCGCAACCGTGACCCGTGCTGAAGCATGCATGAACCTCTAAAGACAAGAATACACAGTCCGCTAGACGACCGTCGCAAGAAGACAATCAATCACAGGGTATGCGTGCGCGAGCGGCCGTGCGAGCGAGAAGCAACCTGGCGCCTGACGTCCTCGGGCGCATTGCGCATCGTGACCTTGAACGTTTCTCGCACGCGGGTGCGCAGCAGGGACTCCAAGGCGGCGTAGACGCCGCCGTCGACGCCGCTCTCGGCATAGCTCGCGTTCTGGGTGTAGCGCTCGGAGAACTTGTCGATGAGCTTGTCGACCTTGCGGAGCTCCGTCAGGACAAGTTGGGCGCGGTACGAGTCATCGTTCTCGCCTTGGGGGCTCATGGAGAGGGGAGAGTGCGAGAAAGCTTCCCCTTGGGTGATGGGGGAGTCAGCCTCGGGATGGCTGACGCCAGAGATGGCCTGGTACCATGAGAGGATCTTGACGATGGTGAAGGTGATGGTGGTGGAGAAGTGGGGGTTGGATGAGCAGGGGCACCCAAGGAGCGTAAAGAGCTTGTCTACCGCAGATTTGGTGGTCGAAACGACGGTGTCAAGGGTCGGCAAGCCGCTCGAGGACTGGTTCAAGTCTCCTGCGGCTGGTTGCGAAGCCGGTGGTGTGTAGAGGCTGTTGAGAGTCTGGAAAGCGAACCGAGTGCAGTCGTGGCTCGAGGTAATAGTGGACGCAGGAGGCGACGGCAGAGGAGTATGGGCCAAAGCCGGTGGAGAAACGGTCAGCTTGTCATGGACAAATAGAGGCAGATTTTGCTGGTCCGACATTCCGACAAAGGTCGGGCTAGCCAAAGGCGAGTTCAAAGGCTCCATGGGCGCGAGCATTTCCGGCTGGCTGTGCACGCTGGAAGTTCGGTGATGGGTCGCACATCGCGAGGTGGAGAATGGATGCATGCCGGTAAACGCCTCGGACGGAGTTGTGAACATGATGTGATTATCGTTGGACCAGCCATTGGGAAAAGGACTGGTCTCTGAAAACGGTGAATGGCTGCCTTCAAAAGTATTAGGCATGTAGGCATCCTGAAAGTGGTACTCGGGAGTCGCAGGTCCGAAGAAGAAAGGATCTGTGGGTTCCGGCGAGCTCTCAGTCGTATAAGAAGTAATGCGGGGTATCATGTCCGGGCCTTGGTTCAAGTTCAACGGACCGCATGGATTAACGGGCGTTACATCGCGTACAATGGTACCATCTGGGTGCCTATTCTTTCGTGGCTTGCCAAGTCTATGGTTTTGTGAGCCTGGAGTTGCAGTAGAGCGATTCTATGGCCTACCTCATGGAGGGGGAGTAGTTGCAGCAAATGCCCATATTACCGCACCGGTGGCAGGTAGGCCTGACTTTGTCGCACTTGACCTTGGCACGGGAGCAGGCATCGCATGAAGCCCGTAACTTGCGAGGCCTCTGCTCGTTGTTGAAACTGGTGAGCACGGTATTCCGAGGAGGGACGGTGGCCATTGCGTCAATGGTGGGAGTAGATGAAGGTTGAGATGCAAAGGACTGATGAGGGATCTGGAACATGGCGTGTGTGTCTTCAACTGGGAATACTTTGGGATGATGGTCCTTGCTGAACGGAGCAGCGTAGGTATTATATATGTGGGAGCAAGCAGAGCTGTAAGTCGCTACGGCCCCAAAACCGCTAAACTGGAGTAGGCAGCGATCTCGAAGGGGATCCAGCAATGTGCCAGGATGTCTCCGGAGGGCGTCAAAGCTGACGCACCTGCAAGGACAGGGTTATTGCAGGACTGGCGTTGTTGGTCTCGTTGACTGGGCTGAGATCTTACAGGCCCACCGCATGCTCCATACAGTTAGCGTGCGTCTACGCTGGCCTGCAACTCGAGATACACGCTCTCGCATAGGTCGTGTCGCCGTTGCGCTATGCTTCGCAATCTTCTCTGTCCCAGGCAGGTTTGAAAGGATGGTTTTGTGGGAGGTAATGCCTTTCGGCAGGGTCTAGCTAGAACACGGCATCAACAACGAGCCATGCGGCCCAAGGTCGAGCATGCAGGCACGTGCGGAACGGACTACGCGCCACGAACCATGCCAGGCTAAAGTAGATTGATTCCCTTCTTCAGAAGCGCATTCCATGTGCTTGGGAGGTCAGGGTAGTGGCAGATACACAAGTTAGTCAGCTTGCAGGCTGTCACCCTTTCCCACGCCCAGCAATCCGATGCCAACGGCTCATGGTGCCTCGTATAAGCGCTGAATGTCCAATTCGGTCCTGGCTCGCAAAAACAACAGAGCGAGTCCACCACGAAGCTGCAGGATATCCTTGACACGATATTTTGAGCAGTATCCTCTCTGCTGCGCCCGCGGCACCGTTGCCGCATGTAAGGGAGATGGACATTTGTCCTGAGGAGCCTTGCGTGTTTTACAAGCAGCCACGCCGTCTTCGCACCTCGGTGTGCTCAGTAGCGTGCCGGTGAGCTGGCGGACGAAGGAGCCTATTGGTCTCATCTTCGAGACAGTTGTACATCATCATCAGCGGGCGTCTGACCAACAAGCTATCAGTCTGCTGATGCTGAGAGGCCGCTCTCCTCTGGAATTCTTTTCTCCGAACGCAGGGTCCTGTCTGATGCAAGTACGTCTTCAGAGACGCTGTGGTCCAGCATGGTTACGATCGACGATCTGTTAACGGTCTGAATAGGTCATTGTCTGCCTCATTTTCGCCGTGCCTGCTGAGTGCTCCGCCCCGCCATGAGCGTTGTCGGCGGCACTGCGGCCTGCTGGGGTGCCGCTTCGCCGCCGACTAGGCGCCGCAAATAGTGCGATAAGTGCGCGAGGGGCGCAAAGGCTTGTTCCAGTGCGGCGGTCATGAGATGCACATGGAGATGAAGTTGTCACGGCGCAGCCGCAAGTGCGCGGCGGAAAATGTGCCGACCAAGACGGGCGGCTGGCTGGCGGGTCGCAGCCTTCAATGCGGCGCACAGATAGCCGGTTTGGGTCCAGGGAAAAGGCTTGGCTACGGGCCGCTGTCATTGTGCATCCGCGAATCCACGCAACGACTCGAGCCATGAACGTGCTGACGCTCGTAACGGTCAGCACACGTGAGCGACAAACGACGCGGCGTCCAAAGTACGTCCAGTGCGCTGTATCGGATCCTTTCCGACCCGAGCTCCTCGCGAAACTACGGCTTCTATCGACATCCTCCACACCTTATCACAGCGGCACAGAGCACCGAATCCTATGTTAGATGCAACCTGTTCAGTCATATTTAGAACATGTGGCCGCGCCGCAGCGTCTGGACTGGCCGGCTCAGCTGTGTCCCAAAAGCAGCGCATCCGGCAACGCCCGGAGCCTTCCCAGGTTCTCTCAACGTCCCATAGCCATCGCGTTTCTCACGTACGCATCTCGCATCTACGTAGACCCTAGATCCCTGCAAGATTGCGCAACATCTATCGTCCGTCGAAATACTATATGCAAGCCAGTAGCACTTACACGAAGAGTCCACAATAAACCGTCGTCCTCCGCCTGTCTGCATACTGGACTTTAAGTCGAGTGCTTAGATTCAACTAAAGTAGGATTTAGAGTAGATTTGTACGCGAGAGTGTATTTTTATAAAAATAGTAAATAATCTGTCGTCCTTCTCAAGGACACGTGTGGAGTTGCTTAAGTAAATATCTCGTTTTCTTAGAATGATGTGCGTTCTATGTATATCCACCGCTGTTGTAACCAAGTACCAAATAAGATCCTTTCAGTATTATCCGACAAGTCGCGCACGGGATTTTAGCAATTATATAAAACTTTCTATACTTTAACTTAGGTCTGAAGAGGAAAATTAAAATTATAAATAAAAATAGCTAAGACTAAAAAAAATATATAAGTATAATAGTAAGTAGGTAGATAATAAAAATATAAATAATATATATTATATAGCGGATCTTGTTCTATAAGCAACTAAAATAATAAATAAATAAAAAATTTAAGGATAATAAAGGTAGTAAATAAAATATACTAAGTTTATAAAATATAAATTTATAAAAAAAGTTTATAGGACAGCGTCGGCTAAAGTAATAAAATAAAAGAATTATAAAAATAAAAATCTAATATAATAGACTTATAAAATAATTAAAAATTTACGAAAATTTTAAACTGTAAGTATTTTAAAGGCATTATTAAGTTATAATATTAATTAAAGTAATTATACTCCTAAGTAGAAGTATAGAAGACATATTTATTTTTTTATATTTTATTTTTATTATATTTACTCGGCCTACTAATATTGTAAATTAATAATATTATTATAAACTTATTACGTAATTTAAAATAATATTTTTTTATCTAATTGTGCGTAAGCTTTTATACTATTTATTAAACTTTTTACCGAGATAATAATCCTATAAAAACCTGCCTAAAGTAAGTTATATATATACCTAGCTTACCTAGTAGTTTTATAAAATAAAAAAAAAGCAATACTTACTATTATTAGTACTTACGCCGCTTATAAATAAATAAAATACTTACTACCTAATTAGTAATATTTATTAGATAAGAATAGGAGCGTATATTTACTTAACCTACACGCCCTAGTATAACTTTTTAGAATTTATAATATTTAGTTATTTTTTTATTTTAGATTTTATAAGTGTACTAATAAATTTATTTTATTAGTTTACTCTTTAAATTATTTTATTACTTTTAGTTTTATTAACTACGCTAAGTCTTTTAGTTCTTTTTATTAATTATTTACTTTTATAAAGTTTTTATTCTATCGGCCCAGAATCTATCTATATAAAATAGTAGTATATTAAGGAGGGCTTTAAAATAGCTAAAAATAATATACTTAAGAAGGCTATTCTCTGTTAAAAAGTTATATATATATAAGTTAGTATAGGACTTATTAATAAGCTGTATATAAGTAGAAGAATTATTTTTTTAGTTAATTTTAGATTTTATTTTTACTTAAAGTATCGCTACTACTAAAAGTAATTAGTATAATAGGCGGTAATTTAACTAAAATTAGTATAGTAATAAGATATTTTAAAAATAAAAAAGACTTATAAAGATATAATATAGTAAAGTATTTTTAAATAAAAGTTAATAATATAGTATAAAATATAGGATAGATAACTAGACTTACTAATTTAAAAACTAAATATTTAGTTATATAGACTCTAGGTAATAGTTTAATAACTTTCTTTAGTTCTTAAGTTTATACCCCTAGTAATCCCCTAAACTAATTATATTATATATAATTATAAGTAGTAATTACTAATAATTTTAAAAATAATTATATGTAGTTACTAATATATAAATATATAATTAGAGTATAAGTGGAGCATTATTATATTTAGTAAAATATTTTACTCTTACTAAAAGAAAGAAGTATAACTTTTAAAAGTTTAAAATTTATATTATTTATATATAGTCTTATTAGTATTATATAAACTATTTAGTATTTATTAAGTTTTTTATTATTATGTTATACCACGGCTTTATAAAACTCGTAAAGTACGTTAATTATTAATTAAATTAAGGTAATTAAAGGTACTAGTAGTTTTAGTTCTAAATAAAACTTAAATTTAATAATTTTACTAGACTTTAAAATTTTTTTTTGTTATTTTTAAATTAGGATATATATTTTATCTACATAACTTTATAAAGATAGTAATTATTTTCTTTATATAATATTTTATTTCCTATACTATTACCACTTTAAAATTTTAATAGTAGTAAAGCCTTATAATTTTTACTATATATTATAAAATAATATTTTATAATAAATATAACTGTCGCGGTAAAATACCTTAGAGTTTATATTACTAACTTATAAAACTTTTTAGAATAGAGTATTTATTTCTCTTTTATATATATATAATACGGCTCTTTAGCGCTTTTTTTTATAAAAGTAGTCTCTACTTTTTAATCTTAAAATCTAGTAATTTTTAACTTGTTTCTCCTTTATAGTTATATGCCCGGCGTTTTAGGAGTAAAAAAAGATTTTTCTTATATATCTAATTATTAAAAATTCTATTTTCTAAAGCTCTAATTAATTTTTTAACCTTTTATTTAAAAGCTCTTAGTTTTATAGACCTAGTAAGTATTGCCTTATTTATATATATATAAAATAATAACTTATATTTTTAGCTATTAAACGCTTAGTAAGCCTCGCGATTAATAATTTTTTAAATATTATAATATCTAAAGCTATTATATTTTTTTTAATTAATAATATCTGTCTTACCGATTTAGCGAGCTAGCTAATATAGTATATATAGCTTAAAATATAATATATAATTTACGGCGTCTAAAATCTTATTAATCTTAACCTTAAAAGCGTTAATAATTTTATTAAATCTTTTTTAATACTAGAGCTTTTATATATTATAAAAGTATTTAAAAAAAATTGTAAGAATTTACTGTAACTATAATATAAAAATTAATATATACTACGCCTATTTAACTAAGTATACTACTAAAATAAACTAAGTAATAAGTATTTAAAACTAAATTAGTATAATAGTAGCTTTAAAGCTTATAAGCGCTATTTAAATATATTATACTATTAAGGAGAATATTTTAACTTACTTAATTATTTATTTTTTTAAATAAAAGCTTTTAACTACCGATATAGTAGCTAAGAATATTATATAATAATAATATTATATTTATTTAAAGAAAGTAGAGTACAGAAAAATAGTTACTAAATTATAGTATTATAAATAAAAAGCTCTTTATATAAAAGTAGAGGTATATAAGTATAGTAATATTTAAAATAAACTAGCTATTACTAACTTTTTTACCGCTGTTAGTAAGAAATTAGTACCTAATTAAGTAAAGTAGATATATATAACTTAAGTCTAAAAATTAATACTTAAAAATAAGGAGCTCTCTTTAATAGAAGTTAAAAGAATCTTTTAAGTAATATTATAAAATAGAATTACTAAGTTATTTATTAAGAGTTATAAAATTTTTATAATACTTAATAAATAAAGCCTATCTCTCTAATTAAATAGCTTATAGCTAAAAAATAAGGATAAGTTATACTAATATTCCTATAGGCCTAAAGGGTACTATTAAAAACCTACTAAGTACTATTACCTATAGCTAGTATTAATAATTATTTATACTAGTTAGACTGCGCTACTTATTAAAAAAAATAAAAAAAAGTTTTTTAAGCGTTTTAAATTTAATAAATTTACAGCTTTTCGTAATATACTTAAGTAAAAAGAATAGTTTAAAGGGAATACCTTATAGAGTAAAAGATTTAATAAGTTAAAATTCCTTAGCTCTTTTATATATATAGTTATTAATCCCTTACTTATTATAAGTAGTATATTAAAATAAAGTAATAGTATATATTCTATATAAAATTATAATATTTATACGCTTTTTAAAAGTATAATTTTTAATAATAGTACTATTTTATATTTAGTAAATAATAGATTACTACTTATTTTAAAATTTGTTAAAAAAGCTAATAGTATCTGCACTATTAAAGCTAAAATATAAGCTTTTTTAATTTTTAGTATAGAAATTTAAGTAATTAAAAATACTTTAAATAGCCTAAACGGAAATTCTATAAAAAATTTTATATTAAAAAATATAGCTATTATAGAAGAATTTTACTTAAATATAATATTTAAAACTTATTTATAT
The DNA here is from genome assembly GCA_030770415.1 of Pleoardoris graminearum. Classification (NCBI taxonomy): domain Eukaryota; kingdom Fungi; phylum Ascomycota; class Dothideomycetes; order Pleosporales; family Didymosphaeriaceae; genus Pleoardoris; species Pleoardoris graminearum. Next base: position 797,066 of record JASEKS010000003.1, read on the forward strand.
AATAAAGGACGTTAGTACTTAGGCCTAAATAATATACTACGTATAGAATTTTTAGAATAAAGTTTTATACTTATAACGCTTATTTATAAGTATAATTTTATATTTATTAAATATAAGCTTTTATTTTTTTATTCTTTAGTTTAGAGCGTAATACTAGTATATTAAAAACTTTATTTATAGTTAATATATCTATATACTAATATTAAGGATATATAGCACTAAAGAGTAAAATATTTAAATTAAAAAATTTTATATACTTTTATTTATAAAGCGCAAAATTTTCGTATTTTAAATACTAAATATATATATTATAAGTAATATTCCCTTATATACGCGGCTTAGATAATTTTTTAAAAACTTAAAAAAAAATTATTACGACTATACTAGCGTATTTTATAAAATTTTTTTAATATACTTAAAGAAAGGCTCGGAGAGTAGTAGATATTATTAATTAAAAATAACTATAATAGGTAAGTTTATATATAGAGTCTATAAGTAAAATTACTTTTAAAATTTATAAAAATATTTTTAAACTTTACTATATAGATATATATTTAGTATAAACTTAAAATTATAAAAATCTTTTAAAATAATAATATTACTACCTATTTATAGTATAGAAGATTATACTTTAAAAAATAGGTAAAAAAGCTTAGTATAAGTATTAAAATACTATCTTTTTATATATATAAGCTAAACAGCGGTGCTAAACGCGCTAGCTAAAAGATTATTAATAAAACTATTATTATAAAATTTAGTATAAACTTACTAGAGAAGTTTTAGCCGGAAATTATAAAAGTAGTTATAATACTTTATAATATTAATTTAGTAGCTTTTAAGAGTATATAATTTTTAAATAAGGTTTTTTATAGCTAGTTTAGATAGTATTTTTATTATTATAAACCTAAGCTTATAAAGCGCTAAATAGTAGATTTATACCTAAATTAAAATAATATATATATTTATAATTATTACGTATATTTTTTACATAAAGATTATATAACTAGGCGTAATAGGCGTAAATTTAAAATAAATTTATAAACTTATATTAGATATTTAGTTAGTTACGTAGCTTTTAATATTTATAAAATATAAATACTATTACTTAATTAGGTTATTATAACGCGTAATATTACGTTTAATAAAACTCTTTTCTATAAAGAAAAAGAAGATTAGCCTATTTTATAAAAAAAGGCTATAAAGCTTATAAATATCTTATATACTATTAAGGTTATAGATATAGGTAAAGTATTTAATAAAATTTTTAATACGTAAGCCTATAACTTTAATAAACTAAAAATTAGTAAAAATATTACGTAATTTAAATAAAAACTTAGAGGTACTTTAGTATAAGTTTTATTTTATTTTTTTAGCTAGTTAGATAAGTAAAGCTTTATATAAGTAATATATATATAGGCTATTAGTATAATTAGCTAATAATTATAAATCTGTATATTATATAATATAAATATTAGTTTAATTTTTTCTTAGCCTACTTTAGAGCCTAAAGAACTTAAAAATATAAATTTTAAAAAAGATAAATACTCTAGTATTTCTTATAAAGTATATTTTAGTAAAGGAGTAAAATAATCTAAAATAAAAAGCCTATAGGATTTTTAAATAATAGGTAAAAACTTATCTAATACTATTACTTAAATTAGCGATATAGAGCTCTTTTTATTAAGTAAAATAATTAATATCTATATTTATAAAATATAAGAATCTATAAAAGACTATAGTTTAGTTACTTAATAGAGCTAAAGGTAATATAAATTAGATTTTAAAAATTTTAATAAACTAAAAAATAGGAATAAAAATCTCTTTAATATTTATATATTATTAAGCCCTAACTTAGAGAGCGAGCTATTACGTAATATAAAACTTATAAATACTTTACTTAATAGCGTAGATAGCTTTCTCTAATATAACTTTATAAATATATTTATTTTTAGTATAAATATTATATAGAAAAAGTATTAAAAGCTTATAATTATTAATACTATAGTTTAAACTATTATACTAGATAGGGCTTTAAAAAAAATAATATTTTAAAATAAAGTTTATATATACTACGACGAGCTTTTAAAAACGCTAGTAATATAAAAAGTAGTCTTTTTATATCTATTTAGCCCGCTCTTTTACTAGGCTATATATAAAAAATAGACTATACTTTTTAAAAAATAAATTTAGTAGGTAGTTACGCGCTTTAATAGTACTAAATATCTATTTTTATTTAAATAGATTTTTATTTATAAGTTTAATTAGGATAGTTATTTTATAAAGTATAAAGCTTACCTAGTTATTAAAGGCGATCTCTAGTTAAAAGATACGCTCTTATTAATATATATTATAATATTTATAGCATACTCCTTTTATATAGCTATAATAATTATAGTAGAGTTTAATCTAAAAATTTTATAACTTAATATAATTAGTGCGTTTCTTAATATATTAATTAACTTTTTAAATTTAGTATAGTATAAACTACTTAATAGCTATAAGTAAAAAAATAATTATATAAAGTTTAATTAAGCTCTATATAGTTTATAAGACTTACCTATACTATAGTATAAAAAATTTTTTAATATTTTAGCTAAGCTTAGCTTTATTTACGTAAAAGAAAAGTTTTACTTATTTTTTAACACAGATTATAAAATCTTTATACTTTTTTATATAGATAATATTTTACTTTTATACTATAAAATTTATTAGTAAGAAGCTTTTAAACTACATAATAAGCTTCTAAAAATATATAAAATAAAAGTACACAGAGCTATAGAATAATATTTTAAAATATAAGTAATTAGAAATTAAAAAGATTAAATAATTACGCTAATCTATAATTTATATATTAAAAAGATTATAAAGAAATTTAGAGTAGCTAATTTAGTATTTTTTTTTACTAATACCTTTACTATTAAAAGAGCTAGTTAAGAATAAGGGAGAAGTAATAAAAGCTAAAATTAAAATATATTAGGAGCGCGTCGGCTCTATATTTTATATTATTATTATAATATAATTAGATATAGTATTTACCGTTTTAAAACTCTATTATTTTTTAACTAATTTAAATAAAAAGTATTTTATTATAGTAGAATATATAATTATATTTTTTTATAAATTACGCTTTTAGGCAATCTAATATAAAATATATAAGAGTCTAGAAATTATAATCTATTTAGACGCTTTATTTATAGATAATTTAAAAAATAGACAATTTTTATATAATTATATTATTATATTATTTAGTCGTATAATTATTTAAAAAGCCGTAAAATAGACTACTATTATAATATTAACTACTAAAGCAAAGCTCCTCGCGCTTAAATATATAAATAAAAAAAATAATAGCTCTAAAGCGCTTCTTTAAAGAACTTATTTTAGATTTTAGAGCTATATAGCGTATATTCTATAATAATTAGTAAATAATTAGGCTAGTTATAAATAAAAATAAGTATATAACTACCCGTTTATGCTATATAGATATATAGAATATATAGCTACGCTAAAAGTATTTAAAAAAAGTTATAAAATTAAATACCTTTAGATAAGTAATATACTAGCTAATAGGTTAATAAAAGCTTTTATAGCTTAATAATTCTAAAAATTTAAAAAATAACTAAATTTTAAGGATATAAAAAAAAAAAATTCTAAACTAGAATTTTAAGAAATTATATAATAATAGAGTGTAAAGCGCTTTAAATTAAATATTATATAACTTATTAGCTATTATTTATAATAAATAATTTAAAACTATACCGCTTAGGAAAACTCTATAATAAAAAAATAAACAGACAATAAAATAATAAAAAATTATATAATAACCTAATAAATATACTTAATAGATTAATAACTTTACTAGCTTACTAAATTTTTAAATAGCTTAAGCGCGGCGTAAAACGATTTTATTAAAAATATTATTTATAAAGTTACTACTTAAGTTTTTATCTAGTTTAATTATCTACCTAATAGTAGTTTATAATTTATTAAACTCTATTATCTATAAAATCTACGTTAGTAAAAATTAAAAAAAATAAATTAAAAAATTATATCTACTTATAAGTAAACTCTTTCGCCTTCTTGCTATAGAATAGCTTATAATAAAATAGAAAGTATTTAGTAATCTTTTAAATACGACTAAAACTATAATAGTAAGTATATATTTTTTTTAAATTTTTTAGATTAAAATATTAATATATATATTAGTTTACAGCTATATCTGCTTTTATACGCCTAATAATAGGAGTTTTATATTTTAGTATTATAGTAACTTCTATTACTTTTACTAAATAGAGCACTACCTAGATAATAGAAGTAAAATATAGAGTACTTTAATCTTATAAACTATTAGTAATATTAAGTTATATAAATACTGTCTAGCAGTTCTAAAACTCTTTTAATCTTAATATAAAAAAATAAGAATGAGTTACTTTTTCGACATATTAAGTATAAAGGCATATATATACTCCTCCTTTTTTAAAACCCCTTTTAGTCGCCCTAAGCTACCACAGCCACACTATTTATTCGATTAGTATATAAATATATATAAAAAAATAAATAAAGCTTAAAAAAACTATAGACTAAAAAGCTTAAAATATTTTTTATTAATATTATTTTTATTACTACGGCGCGACAGAGTCTATAAAATAAATAATTTATTATTTTTATTTTTTTTAAATTTACTTTTAGATTCGCTCTCTACTATAAGGCGTAGCCTATTTTTTAAACCTAATCTAGTAGAGCTTAAAAAAGCTAAATTAAAAAGGGCGCTAATAGCGCTAGGCGCTTAAAAAGTCTAAATAGAGAAAATAGACTAAGTAAAATTAATAATATTAAAAGTCTATTAAATTTCCTATTAGCGTCGAGCTTCTTATATAGTATTTAGTTACTTATAAACTAGCTAATAAATAGCTATTATAAAGTATAGTATAGGTATTAGACTAAAAAAATTATTATAATTACTAAATAATAATATAAAGGGATTATCTTCTAAAACTTAAAAAAGTTAAAAATTTTTTTAAACTAGAAGAACGGGATAATTTTTATAAACTTATAATAATAGAGAGAAAAGTTTTTTTAGAAATTAAGAAATCTATATAACTTTTTAATTAAAAAAAAAGGATCTTTATTTATTAAAGATATAAAATAATTATTTAGAGCTTATAGTAGTAGTATATTAATTTATAACAAAAGTAAATAATTTACTAAATATTACAGTATAAAAGTATCTATTTAAGTTATAATAATTTCTATTTAAAGCTAGATAGTATTTTAACTTTTTTAAGCTATCTATTATTAGAGCTTCTTATATTTTTTATTTTTCTTTCTTTTAAACTACTTCTTTTTATAAAGCGTAATAATAGGCTAAAAAATTATATTAAATAACTTACTAAAAACTAAAAAACTAGACTCTATTAGCTCTTTACTAATTTTAGTAAATTTATAATCCTTAAAATACTATTTACGTTTAATTATATTTAGGTATTAAATTATAATAATATAAGAGAGGTCGGAAAACTATTAAATAAAAATTAATAAAAATTTTTAAAAACTAAAATTAGAGTTTAGAAATCCGGATAAACTTTAAAAAGTAAAAATTAAAAAAAGTATTATAGCTTACTATAGTTATAGCGGTAGTAATATAAATAGTTAATTTATAATACTTATAATAGTTAAGGAACTTAAAAAGCTGTTTAAAGAAAAAAAGTTAAATAGAAAAATATAAAAATAGTATAAATAGTATAAAAAAACGTAAAAATCATAGTTAAAAATATAAAAAGAGTAAGAATTATTTTAAAAAAGTTAGTAGAGAAATTATATAAATACTTTTTACGCTACTAATACTAGCGTATCTATTATAATTAAATTTTTACTTTAGAGCTTTATTACCTAGTAACGCTACCTACTAAATTTTTTACTTAAAAAAGTTTTATTTAAAATTAATTTTACGGCTGCTATAAGCTTAAAAGAATTAATTTTAAATTATTTTAAATAATTAAATTATTTTTATTAGCTTAACTGGGGGGTATATTACGGTAAAATAATTTAGAGTTTATATTATTAGCTTATAAAGCTCTTTAAAACAGAGTATTTATTTTTTCTTTATATATATATAATATAACTCTTTAGCGCTTTCTTTTGTAGAAGTAATCCCTACTTTTTAATCTTAGAATTTAGTAATTTTTAGCTCGTTTTTCCTCTATAATAACTAAAAATAAAAATTTTAAAACTATGTTTACTATACTATAAAATCTATTATATAGTATAATAATATTTATAGTAAATCTACTTTTCTTTAGAGACTATTTTCTTACTTTTATATATTAGTATACTAATCGAATAAATAGTGTAGCTGTAGTAGCTTAGGGTAACTAAAAGGGGTTTTAAAAAAGGAGGAGTATATATATACCTTTATACTTAATATGTCGAAAAAGTTAGATAAGGCTAGATTAAAAAAGGTATAGCGCCTCACGCTAGCGCACTTGGCGTGCCCCCCCTAAAAAAACGTTGAGTCGAAAAAGTCGAAATCTTACTTTTATATTTATAATACTAACGCTAACGCTTTTTCCTTTACTATAATCTATAGTATTAAAGATAATTTTTACTATATTACTATAAAGTAAATTAACTTTTTATAAATTATTTTTAGAGAGTAAAGATACTATATATTTACGTACTTAATATATACTTTTTAAAAAGTATATACTATATATTAAATATATTATAATATATATATATATATATATATATTATTTAAATAAAGTAGTGTGGCTATAGTGGCTTAGGATAACTAAAAGGTATTTTAAAAAAGGAGGAGTATATATATACCTTTATACTTCATGTGTCGAAAAAGTATAAAATAGATTATATATAAAAATATAAGAGCTCTTTTACTTTTAATAATACTTTTTTTTATACTAAATTAATTTCTTACCTACTAAATTATAAACAATAGTCTTATAGAGGTAGTAAAATAATATTTAATATTTAAGGACTAGTATATAACATAGAAGATTATAATTTAAAATAATTTCTACTAACTCGGCGTAGAATAATTAGTATTTATTATATATACTCTTAACTACGCCGTCTAGTTATAAGTTATTAGATACGTCTAGTATTAACTTAGGAGAGTAAAGCGTTCCTATATTCTTTTATTATAACGTTACTCTATTTCTAAGATATTTTTCTCGCTTATAACTCTATATTCTTAGGCTTATAAAATATATTAATTTTATACGCGTAATTCTTCCTACGAAAATTAATACTGTATTATTTATTATATATATTTGTATTTGTATATTAATCGAACAAAAGGGTGTGGCTGTGGTAGCTGTATAGGCGACTAAAAGGGGTTTTAAAAAGGAGGAGTATGTGCATGCCTTTATATTATTTATTATATAGCAGCGTTTAATTCCCTTAATAGAGACCTATATATACTATAAATTAGTTTTTTAAAAATTATCCTATTAATCTATAATATTCGAGATATAAATATAACTAAAAACTATTCTATTTATAAGAAAGTAATACTATCTAACTATTTTAATTAGATTAGTTAGCTTCCTAATCTAGTATAAGAGATTATTAATAAGTTATTTTACTAGTATTATTTAAAATTTCTAAATATATTAAATTTAACTTTATTAAGTTCTCGTTGTTACGTTGTGCCGCGGCTTTATAAAGCTCGCGAAGTACGTTAATTAATTAGATTTAACTTAGTTAAGTCTTATACCTAAGAAAAGTAGTATATAATATATTATTCTTTAGAACTTTAAATATCTAAAGTTTTAATTATTTAAAACTAATAGTAAGAATTTGTTTATAATAGAAACTAAAAATAAAATATAGAATAGTAAAAGAAAAGAGTTATATATATATATATATATATATATATATATACGTCTTAGTCCGTTAAATTTAAAAGAATTTATAAGTTAATAAAGATTTTAACTATTATTTTTTATTCCCTAATATATTATTCGTAATACTAGGAAATAATTTATTTAATAGTAATATAACTTATTATAACTAACTATAAGAGTTTAGAAGAAATCGCGATAGTAGTAAAATAGAAAGAAATAAAAGAAATAGTAAAATATACTAGGAGTAGATAATCTATAACTATAATTTAGGGCGTAATATAATAAGAGTTAATTTAGTTATAGTATATATAGTAGAACTAATAAAATATAATATAAGAAGATACTTTAACACTTTTATAGAGTTACTATAAAATGGCTTAGTATAAAAAAGCGGAATAAGAACGTCTAGTGGCTTATAAAATATATAGCTAAATATATAAAGAGTAATAAAATAATGTATAATATATATTAGATAGCCTAACGTATATATAAATAAGTTATAAATTAAAATATAGATAGGTTCTAAGATACTTTTTAATAAGGTAATAAACAATTAATATTCTCTAGTAGCCGCCGCTATATTACTAGACCTTAGCAACTAGCCTACTAATAGAGAATAGATTACACCTTAGTTACTAAGACTATTAGTCTTACGCTAGATTAAAACGTTATACCTTTAATTAGTAAATATTAATTAACGTAGTACTACTATATAAATTACTTTATATATATATATATTTATATACTAATTAAAGAAATAGGGTGGCTGTAGTGGCTTAGGGCGACTAAAAGGGGTTTTAAAAAAGGAGGAGTATGTGTATACCTTTATTAACCTTATATAATAGTTATAGTTTTAAATATAACTTATTAATATAATAAATATTATTTATATTATTTATATTATTTATATTATTTATATTATTTATATTATTTATATTATTTATATTATTTATATTATTTATATTATTTATATTATTTATATTATTTTTATTATTTATATTATTTATATTATTTATATTATTTATGTTATTTATATTATTTATATTATTTATATTATTTATGTTATTTATATTATTTATATTATTTATATTATTTATATTATTTATATTATTTATGTTATTTATATTATTTATATTATTTATATTATTTATATTATTTATATTATTTATATTATTTATATTATTTATATTATTTATATTATTTATATTATTTTTATTATTTTTATTATTTATATTATTTATATTATTTATATTATTTATATTATTTATATTATTTATATTATTTATATTATTTATATTATTTATATTATTTATATTATTTACAATATTTATATTATTTACAATATTTATATTATTTACAATATTTATATTATTTATATTATTTATTTATTAAGTATAAAGGCATACATATACTCCTCCTTTTTTAAAACCCCTTTTAGTTGCCCTAAGCCACCACAGCCACACTATTTGTTCGATTAGTATATAAATATATATATTATATTATATATTATATTTATATACTAATCGAACAAATAGTGTGGCTGTGGTGGCTCGGGGCGACCAAAAGGGGTTTCAAAAAAGGAGGAGTATGTGTATGCCTTCTTATATTATATTATTTATATTATTATTATTAATATATATGCTAAGCCACATCCTATATAAATCTAAAATATAAATATTTTTTATAATTTTTATACACGCTTATTTTTTTAACTATATCTAAGAGAATAACTTTTTTTAGGCTATACCCTTTTTAGGCTTGTGTCTCGACGCTACACTTTACCTCTTTTTATATAATTAATAATATATATATATATAAAATAAAAAGACTAGACTTAATTAGTATAAATTACGTTTTATAAATTATAATAGTAGTACTTATTAAAAGATTTTTTATAATAAGAAAATTATTATATTTAAATAATAATAGAACTGTTTTATAGAAGCCCCTATAGTAATTAGTAATTATTTGTTAAAAAAATAAATATATAAATATTTTACTAAATGTATAACTTTTATAAAAAAAAAAGTTAAATTATAGTTACTAAAGTTAACTAAAAATTTTTTTATAATATAGTATATAGATTATATTATATAAAATTTATTATTAGACTAACAAATACTATATTAATATATTATATTTTATAAATATTATAATAGTAAAAATGCGTTATTAAATATTAATATAAATATTTTTAATATATATAAAATTTTTATATAATTTTATAATTTTCTTAATATAATTTTTAAACAAAATATAGGATATAATTATATATAATATAAACGTAATAAAAAGATAAAATAACTTAAAGTATTATATTTTTAAAATAATATAACTTTTAAATTACAAGACTTATATATACAATAAAAATATTATATTAAAAAAAATAAAAAAAGTCCTATTTACTATATTAAGGCCTACTTAATTAGCGTTTCGGGGAAGTAAAAAAATTAGTATATAGAGAAAATTTTAAAGACTCTACTTTAGAAATTAATAATTCTATATTTAAAGTAAACAATTGGCTTATTATTATATATATTATAATAGTAACTATATTATAATAATATCTATAATATATAAGTGTATAGTATATTTTATATATTTATATATTAATTATATAATTAATATTAAAAGTTATACTTTTATAATTTTAAGAATAAACTAGTAAATAATATATTACTAGTATTTAGTAGAGTAGTCTTAAGTTTCTATAACTATCTTATAATAATTATTAAAAGTAAGTTAAAAAGAATATAGGCTAGCCTAAAAGTAAAGTAATAGTATAAGAATATATAAACTTTTACTATATACACGAGTATAAAGAGGCGTATAAAAGGGAAAATAATAAAGGCGCTACGCTAAAACTAATAAGCTACTAGCTATACTATAGCTAGTAGGAGTATATATACTTCTACTAAAAAAGTTTTAATAATAGAGATAATAAAGTTTAGTAAAGATACTATATTAAAAATACGCTATAAAATAGGTTATAGCTATTTTATATAATACCTCCTTTATAATAGTTTTAACTATTATAAATTACCTTATTATTATAGTAGCTAAGAATTAGTAACTAATATATACTATAGTACGTTATATATAGTAGGCCAGATCTAAATTTAAATCTATTAAAATTTATATAATTTTAGGTATACTATATAGAAATCCGCCTTATATATAAGTTAATATTATAATAACCGTAAAAACCACGACTAATATTTAGTAGAAAATTACTTAGTAGTTATGTATTTAGTAGCTAAAAAGTAATTTAGTTATTTACTAAACTATTATTACAATTAAAGTATACTATATTACGGATATTATTTATATAAAAATTTTAAAAGTATTTAAACTACTAGTACTTTAAAAAATAACAGAACTAAATCTAAAAACTAAAATAAATAAATATATTAAAATAGTAAATCTAGTTTAGAAAAGCCTTCGCGATCCTACTAATTAGTATTAAAATAATAAGTAAATTAAAAATAATAAATACTAGATACTATATATAATAACTTATAAAAAGAATATTAATAAAATTTAAAATATTATAAAAGTTATTATATAGGTAAAGGTAATAAAATCGTTTTAAGCGTCTCGTCCTAAGCGTCTCGTTTTAAGCGCTAAGCGCGGAGCGTAAAGAGTAAAAAATAAAATATAACTAAAAAAGCGGCTGTATAGGGTTAATATATTTAAAAATATAAAAGCCTATAAAAAATAGAAAGTAATAGATAATAAGTAATAATACTTAAAATATTATAATTTAACTAATAGACAGCGTAGTTAGTTATATTTTTATAATTTTAAAAGTAACTATTAAATAGCTACTAAAGCTAAGTTTCTAATAATTATATAACTAACTTACTAATAATAAAAGGATAGTTTAATAAAAAGAATAATAATAACTAAATAAATAAGTATCGGCCTTCTTAGAATAGTTAAAGAGAGATAAAATATAGTTATTAATAACTTTTTATAGTATATTATTCTACTCTTTTATAATAGCTCTTTTAAAATACTATATTCTTTTTAAACTTAATTCTATTTCTAAATTAGCCTTTTTATTTGTATTTAGTATAGATTTTTAATAATTCTATATATTTTTATTAGGGGCTTAATTAGGGCTATAGGCTTAGTAATAAAAAATTTAATTTTATAATTTTAACTAGCTAAAAACGTTTATTATTTTATTAATACGGGAGTTATCTTATTAAAATTATAAACCTAAATTAATATTAATATAAAGAGTATAATTATAATATATTATACTATTATATCTATATATATAGTACTATAGTAATAAAAAAAATATTAATACTCTATATAACTTTCTCCTTTTTATATTTAATTTATCTTCGGGTATAATAAGCTTATTTATATAAGTTTTACTAGTATAAAAAATAGAAAAATTAGAGATTTAATTAAATAGTATTCTATATTTATAATATTATATTATATTTTATAAAATTTTCTTTTTAGAGTTATTACTGTAATATTATATACCTTTAGAATAGTTATTTAAATATATACTATAATATATTATTAATACTAACTCTTAATAAGTCTTTTATATAGTAATTATAATAAGAGATTTACTAGTATTAATAATCTATAATCTTTTTAATAGTAATTAAAACATAAAAATATAGTATAGTGTTCTATATAAAATATTTTCATATTTTTATAATAACTACTAACTGTCTAATAGTAAGCTTTTATATAATTATCTTATAGCGTTAAACTATACTTTTTTTACTATATATTATTTATTATAAAGTTTTACTTTTATATATATACCTTATTTATTTTAAAGTTTTACTTTTATGTATATATATATTTTCGCATCTAAATATTTTTAAATATTTTTATAAATTTTTGTTACTAAAGCTTAACTTCCTTTACTATATTAAGAAAGTTTTTATTATTATTATAGCACTACTATTACTACTACTATTATTAGTATTACTATTCTTTACTTTATATACAGGAGAGTAATATTTTTTATTATTCTTTTATTAATTTTACTATATTCCTATATAGATAAAATTAAAATTTAGAGTGTTTATAGATATTATTAAGGTTAAGAATAATATTTTACTTATATAATAAGAGACGCGTTAGGATTAAGTTAAAATTAAAATAATATTAATTAAAGAAGCTTTTAGTTTATTAAGTAGGTTAGCCATTCGTACTATATAAAGATAGGAGTTAAAATAATCATTAACGTAATTTAGCTAATTATTATTATTAGTAAAAGTCTATACTATACGCTATAGATTAATTCGCTTTATAATTAAATACTAGAATACTAAGATTATAAATATAATAATTATAAAAGATGTTTAAAATTTATATAATATTAATAAAAAGAAAAAAAAGTGATTATACCTACTATTTTAAATAAGATATATATTAAATAGATTATATATAGTCTATAGTTCTATTTATAATAAATAATTATTATTTTATAATTATTACTCTACTACTATTACTATTATAGTTTAATAAGCTTATTAGATTAAGTTATTACTCTACTAGTTATAATATTTAACATATTTTATATTTAATAGGCACTACTTATAATACTTTTAATGTTTATTTATTTTTATACTAAGTAATAATATAGTATATAATAAGTAAATATAGCTTTTATAGATAAATATAAATAAATAGCTTAAGGATTTTTTTAATATAATTAATATAAAAAAAACACTCTAAGTTAAAAATATATAAATAGTAATAAATTTTAATATATTAAAATATTAAAAGAAATTATTTTAAAATTATGTAATAGCTAATTGTTTTTTAATTATATTATTACTTTTTTTTAATACTATTTTTAGTCTCTTATATTATATTACTAACTAATAAAAAATAGTTTTTATTACGATTTAGGTGTCTCTGCTCTAGATAGGAGCGTGCTTACGTAATAAGGGATATATAGTCTACGCTGTAGGGCTTTAGCTTAGTAGTAATTTGTCTCTTTACTCTTACAAATAATAAATACCTAATTTGTCTTATATATTGTGCTATATTACTACTCTACCTAAATTCCTAACAGTTTTTAAATTGCTATATTTAATAATTTTTATAAATTCCTTACTCTATTTTAATATTTTTTTACTATATTTTTTTTTTAAAAAAATAAGCCTTTTATATTAAGGCTACCTAACTATAGGGGGGTGATATAAAAAAAGCGTAATCGAATAATACTAGTTTTTAAAAGATTAATAACTCTATAAATATTAAATTAAACAATTTAAAACAAAATCTATAAATAGGAAGAATTATAAAATATAATATAGAAAAGCCTAATTAGATATGGCGTATTTATAACTATAGTTATATAGTCTTAAACTTCCAGCTTTTTTTTTACTAAAATTTACGTATTAATAACCTTTTATCTAGGGTATTATATTAGCTAAAAACTATAGATACAGGGTGGTGAAATACAAAAGGATTAATCTAAAATGTTATCTATTTTTAAAATTTATATAAAATTAATTAATAATCCTATAAATATACTAATAATACCGTTATAAATAAAAATTTATAGGAAATATTATAACGCTTTTACGTACTACTTATTAATTACGTATAATAAATTAAAATTACCTAAATATAGTAATCTTTTAAGTCCCTTTTTTAGACTCCTATAACTTTTTAGTTAGTAAATATATTTAACTAAAACTTTAACTATGGCCTTTTAGGTCTGGTCTAGATTACAGAACTAATGTTTTAAACTATATTAATAATCTATTAATAAAATTATATTAGTAATAAAAATTTAGCCTATGCTTATATAAACACTACTTACGTAATATATTACTAATATTATAGTATATAATAATATCTTTTTAAGTTTATAAATCTAGATTGGTTTTCCTTTAATATATTACAATATTTAATATAAATTAAATTTTAAGGTAATTTTCTAAAAGTAAATACTTTTTTTCTAATAATTATTTTTACTTTAAAAGAACTTCTAATAGTATTTATAATACTATATAGTATATTAAATTTAAAATAATAATAATAATAATAATATAAATAAAGGTATAAGGAGTAGAGATTCTAATATAATTAGAAGAGTAAAAAGAATTATTAATAGAGACTTAATTAATAGCCTTAAATAAGAAAATAAAACACTATATTTAGAAAAGAGTATAAATATTATAAAAAAACTTTATATAAAAGCATTTTAAAAGAGAACTGTTATAATATTAATATAAATAATAAAATCTATAATTAAGAAACAAAATATTAAAAATACTAAAAATATAAATATTAATAAAAATAATATTTTCTAATAAGTTAGCACTATAAAAAGAAGATATTATAGGGAGGCGATATTAGGAAAAGCGTAATCTAAAAAGTTACTATATTTAAAAATTAATATAAAATTAATTACTAAGCCTAAAAATACGTAAATTATACCGTTTTAAAGGGAAGGGTATAGGGATTATTATAAAAATATTAGTTACTACTTACTTAATATACGTAATAAACTAAAATTACCTAAATATAATAGATTTTTTATCCCTTTTTTAGATCTCTATAACTTTCTAGTTAGTAAATATATTTAACTAAAATTTTAACTATACTATTTTAGGACTAGTGTAGGTCATATAACCTAATTTTTAATAAGAATTTAATATATAATAATAAATTTATATAATTAGTAAAAATTTAGCTCTTACTTATATAATTACTAATTACGTAATATATTATTAATATTATAGTATATATTAACATCTTATAACTTTTATAAACTTAAACTCCTATTGTCTCAAAATAGCGCTAAACCTCTTAAAATTTAAATATAAAGAAAATTTATTACTAAAAGTAAATAATTCTCTTTCTTTAATTGCTATTACTTTAGAAAAGTTATCTTTTACTATTTATAACGCTATAAGGCTTATTAAAGATAAAAATAAAAATAATAATAATAATAATAATATAAAAAAGGTTTATATAGGGGGTATAAAAAAGTTAACTAAAAGAAATAAAAGAGTTATTAATAGAAACTTAACTAGAAGTGCTAAAAATAAAAATAATAGTATACTATTAAAAAATAATTTAGATATTATAATAAGATAATTAGAAAAAATTTTAAAAGAAAAGGGTTACTCTAATAATATAAGTAAAAAAAAACTTATAATAAATAAAGAAAATGCTAAAAAAAATAGTAATATACGCTAAAGAGAATTTAAAAACTATAAAAAATATAAATTTAAGAAAGATTATATTTTCTAATAAATCAGTAATATAAAGGGGACAATAAAATAGATAATATTATAGAAAAAGGGGTAATAATAGAGTTAGAAGAGAACTAACTGTTAGCTAATTACGAAGTAAGTTATTTTAACTTTTCAAAATATTAAAATATATAAATTTTTATATATTTTTAAGTTATAGTTTTAGTTTTTTAATATTAATTATATTAATTATTTTATAGGATAAGATCTTATCCTATAAGTTTAGAGTGCAATATAGGTAAGAGGTAGAAGTAATTTAATATTTATTAAAATACCTAATTTTTTTACTTCTTATACTGGTAAGAACTATATAAATAAAGTTTTTATACCTAAGGTTAAATCCTCTATAAAAAGGTGTAAGTTTTATAATACTTTTTTACCCCTTTTTTTAATAATATATTAATATAATAATATATATATTATTATATTATATTATAATCTTTATATTAATATTAATTTAGGTTAGCAATTTTAATAAAATAACGTCCCTTTTTATAAAATAACGGACGTTTTAAACTAGTTTAAAAGTAATAAAATTACTCTATTTCCTTATCTAGCCTATAGTCCTGATTTAGCCCCTATAGAAAATATATAGGGTTATTTAAAATAAGGATTAAATAAAAATAGAAAGTCTACTTTAGGGGTAGGATTTAGTTTAAAAAGTATAAAGGCCTTAAAAAGAGTTATTAATAAAGAGTAAAATAATATACTATAAGAAGTTATTAATAACTGTATTTTATTTCTTTCTAACCGTTATAAGCCGGGTTTAGAAACTAAAGGATACTATACTAAGTAATAGTAATTTATTATTACTAGTTTATTTTTAAAAATTTAAAAAAGGGACTTTTATATATAATTATATAAATAATATATAAATATATAAAAATATTATAAATACTCATTTATTAGAAGTACTATTATAATATATATAAAAATTAGCTAATTTCACAAATTAAATAAAAAGTTATACTAGTCTAAAATATAGTTCTAAAAATTCTATATATTTACTAAATATCTTTTACCTTTTAGTGGCTTACTAAGCAGCCCCTAACAGGGTAGACAGAATGGACTAGTCTTTCTCTTTAGAATAGTATTTTTTTATATTTTTAGGCCTTATAACTAAAAGGTTATATTATTTTATAAATAGTAACTTTTTTAATTACGCTTTTCCTAATATCGCCCCCCTGTAGTAGAAATAATATAGAAAAAGACGTAATACTAGAGTTAAAAAAGAAACTAGCTATTACCTAATAAAACAGTAAGTTATTTTAATATTTTAATACATTACAATATATTACTTTTTAAATAATTTTACGTTATAATATTGTTTTTTTAATATTAATTATATTAATTATTTCATTACTTAGTATTTAATATTCTAAATTTAAAACGCTATATAGTTAAAAGATAGAAGTAATTTACTATTTACTAATATACCTAATTTATCTATTTCTTTTACTAGTAAAGATAATATAAAAAAAGTTTTTATATCTAAAGTTAAACCGAAGATAAAAGGGATAAGTAAGTTTATAAGTATTTTAGATCTTTTTTTAATATAAAAATATAAATATAAATATAAATATATATTATTATATTATATTATATTTATAAACCTTTTGTTTATATAAATTTATAGTACGAATTTTAATAAGGCAATACTCTTATTTACAAAATAACGAACGTTTTAATCTAGTTTAAGAAAAATTAAAATATACTTTATTTTTACCTAGCATATAACACTGATTCAGCCTATATAAAAATTATATAGAATTATATAACACCTTAGCGAAATAAAAATAAACAGGCTAATTTAGATATAAAATTAAGTTTAGAAAGTATAGAGGCTATTAAAGAGCTATTTTTAAATAGTAGAATATAAAATTATAAAAAGTTATTAATAATTATATTCTATTACCCTCTAGCTATTATAAAATATTTATAGAATCTTAGGGGCACTATACTAAGTACTAGTAATATATTATTTACTAGTTTATTATTAAAAATATAAAAATTTAACTTTTATTAATAATTATATAATTAATATATTAAACTATAAAGATAATTTATATACTAATATAATTAAGTATCCATTATACTATATATAAAAATAAGCTAATTTTATAACTTAAATAAAAAGTTATACTAACTTAAAGTAGGGTCGTAAAAATTGTCTATATTTACTAATTTTTTACTACCCCTAAACCCTCTAGTAAGCAGCCGCTAATAGAGTAAATAAAGTCTACTTATCTTTCGCTTTTAAACTCTATTTTTTTTTAGATTTTTAGACTTTCTAATTAAAAGCTTATATTATTGTAAAAAAAATATCTTTTTAGATTAACTCTTTTTTATTTTACCCCCCTGTATATTACTATATTATATTTATTAATTATCTAAACTTTTCTAGTATATAGTAATAATATATTACTAGAATTATCTTATATTTTATTAAAATAAATAAATAGTAAAAATAAAAAAATAGTATAATATATATTATATAATTAATATTTTTTATAATGTTATATTTAATTTTAAATATTTTAGTTATAAGTTATAGTTAATAATGCATTATTATTATTAGATAATATATACTTAACATTACACTAACCTAGTTAGGCAATAATAAGTTATTAGTTACTTAGTGTTTTTTATATTTATATATTAATTAAATAAAAGAGTGTAGCTATAGTGGCTGTATAGGCGACTAAAAGGGATTTTAAAAAAGGAGGAGTATGTGTATGCCTTTATTTAGTATTTTTTTTCGTCTAATATATATTATAAAATGTATTTTGTTATCTTTTCTATATAAAAAGTTATATAACTTTAAATTAATAAAAATTTAACATATTTTAGTCAATTACTTATTTAATATAATAATAAATTAAATAATTATTTTATTTTTAAACATCTTAAATAGTTCTACGTTTATTTAGTATTCTAAATTTTTATAAATAAGTTAAATATATAGTTTTCTAAACAATGTTTAAAATTTTTAAACTAGAACTATTAATTCTAAATTTAAGATACTAAATATTTAGATAAGAAATTATATCTAACATTTAGTTTACAAATATTTTATATAAGTTACTAATATATTTTAATTTCTAACTAATTTAATAAGCTAAATAAAAGTTATTAATACGTAAATCTAAGTAAAAAAAGGTTTTAAGTTTAAGACTATATAACTATAGCTGTAAATACGCTAAGGCTAATTAGGTCTTTTTATATTACATTTTATAACTTTTCCTACTAGGAGACTTTGTCTTAACTTTTGTAATTTAATATTTATAGAGTTATTAAACTTTTAAAAACTAGTCTTTTCCGATTACGCTTTATTCATGTCACCCTACTATATTTAAGAAAAGTGCTTTATCTCTTAAGCGACGTAACAATCGGCTCTTTAAGTAACTTTAACTAATTAAATATAGGCTATTTAAGTAATCTCTACTAGAATTAATTAATTACTTTCTTAGAAATAGCAACTTTATATTTAAAAAATAGTCTAAACCTAATTACATTTGCTCGCTACACTAACCTAATTAAGTATTAAACGAAATCTATTTAGAAAATATACTAAGTATAACTAAGTAATAAACTAATCTAATAAGATTAAATCTAAAACCTAATATAAACTAGTATATTAAGTAGTAAATTACAATAGACGAAAATAATATTTAAACTTATAGTTTATAATATTACTATTATAGGAAGCTAGGTGTATTATCTGCTAAGCTATATACCCTCTCGCCTATATTTTTTTTACTTATATTAATATTATAATCCTTCTATTATTAAATACTTTATAAGAATCTTTTTGTAATATTTATACTATTATTTAATAATAGTTATTTATTTTCTTTTACAGAATATATAAGTAAGTTCTTATTAATAACGCTTTTCTCTTTTTAAGTTCCTTTAGTAATTCTACCTGTTTTTATTTTATTTATATTATATATATTTTTTTTCAATTCCTTGTATACCGGATTAAATAGTAGTATATCTTTTATTTAAAATAGTAAAAGTTAAAGAAAATTAATTATTTATTTTCAAAAATATTTTAACGTTAGATTTATACTTTAAAAAATGTTATACTATTTTCAGAAAATAGCAGTTTAAATTTATATAAATAAAAAAATATTACTATACACAATAATATTAATAATATATTACGTAATTAGTAATTATATAAATAAAAGTTAAAATTTAACTAATTATATAAATTTATTACTTATTATTAAGTATAAAAGTATACACATACTACTCCTTTTTTAAAATCCCTTTTACTCGTTCTAAGCCACTATAGCTATACGTTTTATTTAATTAATATATAAATATATATATAAAGTTTGGGTCGCCCCGAGCTATCACAGCCACACTTTTTATTCGATTAATATATAAATATATATATAAAGTTATTACTATATAATAAATTTTTATTAAAACTTAGGTTACGTAACCTACGCTAGTGATAAAAAGGTATAGTTAATATTTAAGTTAAATATATTTACTAGTAAAAAAGTTATACGGACTTAATAAGGAAATTAAAAAATATTACTATTTAAGTAATTTTAGTTTATTACTTCTACTAGATAAGTAGTAATTATAACTCTTATAAAAGTTTTATTAATTTCCCCTTTAAAATAGTATAAGTTCGGTATTTTTAAACTTTATAATTAATTTAAGATTAATTTTTAAATAAGTTAGTCTTTTATATTAATTAACTTTTATACCACTCCTCTGTAATATATATTTATTAAATAAAAGTGTAACTAAAGTAGCTATAGAGGCATATTATTTATTTATAAAATATATTTTATTAAACTATAGTATAATAATAAATATTCTAGAATAAAATTAATTCTTATAAAAAGTATAATATTATAAAGCTTAAAAGTATTAACTTAAATTATTTTAATTTTTTATTATATAAGAAATAAATATTATATTTAAAAAATGTGATTATTAAAATAGTACCTTATTTATTTCTAATTTAACCTAACTAAAGTAATATAAATTAGGTAAATAACTTATACTAGTATTTATTATAATTATCTAATTAGTATAATTTAGTTTCTATATTAATCTTTCAAACAATTAAAATTAAACTATATCTATTTAATAATAAATAAAGTCTATTTAAATACAAAATTAAATTTAATAATAATAATTCTTATATTTAATAAATTAATCTAAATAAAGTATAAATTAAATTATAAAACAATAAACATTTAATTTATAAAATGTAATAATATTATAATAGAAAATTAAAAGAATTATTTACTAAGTAATATATACTCTTAGTATAATTTTACTTAAAGAATTTACAGTACTATACTTAGTATATAATATATTCTCTCTATTTAAAGAGTTTAAAAATTTAATATAAGTATATTATCGAAAAGTAAAAGTACGCCTAGACCTCGATTCAGGGGTACAAACGTAGTAAGGGAACTCTGTTAGGTGCTAAACCGTGTACGTAATAATAAGTATATTATTTATTTAATTATAGTAAAAAGAAATTAGAAAATTAAATAGAAACTCGTTAGTTATAAATTTCAGGTTATAATATTATATATAAAATACTTAAAATAATAAATCTAATATTAATTAAGTAATTACTAATATAATGTTTTATTAATAATAATTATTAAAATAAATTAAAAAGAATATACACTAGTCTAAAAACAAAGTAGTATAATATATATATAAATATATATAATTATTAATAGTAAGTTAAAAAGAATATAGACTAGTCTAAATATAAAGTATAGTATAAAAATATATATATACTTTTACTATATATACGAGTATAAAAAGTTGTATAAAAGAGGAAATAATAAAGATACTATACTAAGACTAATAAACTACTAGATATATATAACTAGTTATAATATATATATTTTTATAGAAAATAATTTAATAAATATAGATTTAGTAAGAATATTATATTAAAGGTATACTATAAAATATATTTTAGCTATTATATATAATAACAATAGTTATTATTATTAAAACTTATTTTCTTATTATAGTATACATTTATATACTAATTAAACAAATACTGTGGCTATGGTAGCTCGGAATAACTAAAAGGGGTTTAAAAAAGGAGGAGTATATACATGCCTTTATTTTTATTATTATAATAAGAAGAAATTATTTAAAATAAATATTTATATATAAATATTATTATAGGTAGACTCTTTTAGTAATAGATAATAGAAATTAAAAATACTAATATTTTACTTTAATATTAAATTTAACTCTACTAAAAATACACTTACACTAATAACTTGTTTAATTTATCTAGTAAAACTAAATTAAATTAATAATTATAACGTTACAACTAAAATATATATTATAATTATTAAAGGTATAAATACCTCATAGTATTAAGACTAATAGAATTTTATATATATTTAGTTATACTAGAAGGATAAAAAGAGTCCTTTATATTAATATTCTATAAGTACTTAATTATGCTAAACTATAAGAGACGATATAATAAAATTAAAAAAACCCTAGCAACTAAAGTTTACTAAAATAATATAATAAATTCTAGAGCTTATAAAGTAAATTAAAAATAATTTATTATTATTATTAAAAGAAATATTAGCTTATATATAAGTCAATAGCGAGAGTTAAATATAGGACATCTTATATAGAGTACTAGTATACAAAAATTATATTAAGTATTTTATTTAAAGTAATACGCTTAGAGCGTTACAGGTAAAAAAAATAAAAAAAAAATAGAGGGGACGACTATATAGAATTAGGTTATTTAAACATAAAAAAATATGTTAATAATAAAAAGTAATGAATAATACGTACATAGTACTTAAAATATTATAAATTAATTAATAGATAGCGTAGTTACTTATATTTATATAATTTTAATAGTAACTATTAAATAATTACTAAAACTACGTTCCTAATAATTAGATAACTTATTTATTAATAATAAAGATATAGATTAATAGAAGGAATAATAATAATTAAATAAATAAAAATTAGCTAATATATATACTTTGACAATATATACGTAAATATAAAATATTAAAAAATAATAATAATAAAAATACTATACTAAAACTAATAAACTAGTAATTATATTAATTAACTATAATTTATAGTAGTATATATACGTTTAACAATAAGTTTTAGTAAAATATATAATATAATATATAACTATAATTAATATATACTAAAAATGGATAATAATTATATTATATAGTATTTTCTTTATAATAGTTTATATTATTATAAGTTATTTTAAGACTACGAATACTAATATTTAATAATTAATATATTATATAACATAATATATATAAATTAGATTAATTAAAAGTTATAAAATTTTTAATATATTATATAAGAATTTATAAATAATATTTAAGAGAGAATTACTTAGTAGTTATATATTTATAAAAAAAAGATTGTAACAGTGTAGTATAAAATATAAAAAGTATATTTAAAGGTAATATAAATTACTAAGGGCTCTTTAGGTAATTTAGATTAAACTTTATATAAAAGATCTCGTAATTCCTATTATAGGCTTAATAAAATAGAGTATATACTAGATAGTACCTTACTATTTCTATAAATACTCGAGAGTAATAATACGTACTATTATTATAATAATATTTTATAATTAGGTAAATGTAATTTAATTATTTATTAAATTTAATAATCTATTAAATATAACTATATTATAAATATTTTTTATATAAGAATAAAAAATATAAAAAAAATATTACGGTTTTAAACAAATACTATTATAAATCTAAATAATTAAAAAATAAAAATATCAAAGTGAATTCTATATTACTTTAGTAAAATGTATATAATATTATTAATTAATACGAAAATAGTAAAAAAATAACGAAAAAATAAAAATATAATATAAGTAATAATAATTAATAAAAAATTAATAATATTTAGAGGGTCGTTAAAACAATGTAAATATAAGTAACAATATTATCTTAAGTATAAAATATTTAGCACAGAGTTACTATAGAAACTAAATATACTTTTACTTAAATATAAGTAGTAAAACACGTATACCTACACTAGTCTATACTAGTGTTTTAGTAAATACTATTATTTTCGTTAAAAATACTTCGTTAGTACTTTATATATACATTTTTATTAAGTATTAAATATTAATATCTATGTTTAAATTTTTATAATATAATCTATATATCTCTCTATAGCTATAAATAACATATATATAAAATAATACTATAATTACCAGGACTACGTAAGTATTTTAATTTAATAGTCTATATTTAATTTAATATATAATTATAGTAAATCGATTTTTTATACTATATAAAATAACTATTAATATATATAAAATAATATAATTTTATATAACGACTTTGTTTAGATAAAGTAGTAATAGTATTATTTTAAAATAGAGTAGTAATAATATTACTAAAAAGTATTATATATAAACGTTAATTTTGTATATACTAGTTATTAATATATTATTCTTTATATATTTATATACTAATCGAACAAATAGTGTGGCTGTGGTAGCTCGGGACGACTAAAAGGCGTTTTAAAAAAGGAGGAGTATATGTATACCTTTATACTCAATGTGTCGAAAATATATTATTCTTTTCAATTTATTTATAAAAGCTATAATAACTTAATATATATTATATTTTTACTTACTATAGTAAGTAAAAATATAGATACTATAACTAGGGCCTATTAAATATAGATTTTTTTAGGTATTATAACTACTAGAGTAATAAGTTAATATAATAAACTTATTAACGTATAATAGTAATAATAGTGTATAAGGAAAACTATATATAAAATAGTTAACTCTATATAATACGTTTAAAATAATAAATATTATTATTGTTTTTTATTCTTTTATATCTTTTAAAATATTTTTTTTCTTTAAATTGTTACAGTACGAAGAATTTTAAAGCTTTCTTTTAAATAATTAATAATTATAATTAGTGTTAGATTAATAATTTAAATAAATAGTAAACCTATTTTAATAATTACTTAATACTAAAATATTTTTATACATATATAAATAGGGCTAGTGTTTATTAAGAATATTAAACTTTTATTACTATTTTTAGTTTTAAATTAATTACTATACGACTTTTTATTCTTAAATATAAAATTATTTTAAAAACGGTCTATATTTATATAGTAATATAATAAAGCTAGTAAGATAATAGTTTAAATATACTAAAGACTTACTAAGTGTAGTAAATTATATAATACTTATTTTTAAAATAATAAATAAATTAATACTATATATAAAATAAAATAATTAAGATTAAATATATATATAATAGGCGAGTAATTAAGTAACCTAGTTATATAATTAATCCGTAATTAAAGAGGGTATATATATTTTAATAGTATAATATACCCCTTAAATAAGCTGCGTATTAGTAGTAAGTCTATCGAAAAATTATTTAAAGTAAATTTTATTCTTCTAATATTTTGCTATAAAGCTTACGAGGTACTTAGTTTTTTTTATTAAATCTTTTTTTATAGATTTAAATACTATTTATTTTTATAGTAAATTTATAGCTTTAAGTAATTTACTTAACTAATTACCTATAGCGGCTTATTTTATTAATTTATTTCAAGTAAGATTTATTTTTTATATTATTTTATAATTAGTTATTATTATTTTTTTAATTAATAGTGGCTTTTATATTTAGTAAATAGGTAAAATTATAGGCGTAGTAAATAAGTAGTAAGTTATATAAGTAAAAGCAGTTCTATTATACTAGTTAGGTCTAATAGTTACTTTAATTATTGTTCTCTTCCTTTTTTTAGTTTATAATAATTTTTACTATAATAGGTAATACTACTTTTATTATTCTATTTTACCTATTTAAGTATTACTAACTAAGTATAAAGTATTCTTAAATATTATAGTATTTACCTTTTTACTTATAACTAATAGCGCTATAGCGGCTATAACTATAGTAGTAATAACTAATTTTTTAAAAAAACTTTTCCTTCTAATTCTGTTAAATTAAATAATAATAATAATAATTTTTTAGTCTTAAATAATACTAAAAAAGAATAGGATAAAAGTAGTTAAATAATTATTAAAAGTAAAAAAAAGCTCTCTTTAAAGCTTAGTAAGTAGCTTACTCTAAACTATAAGACTTATATATATAGCGTTCTATTTAGTAATTTAATAAAAATTTATGTTAAAAATTTTGTTTTTATAAATATATACTACTATTATTACCTATCGCAATATTAAGGCTTATATACCCTTTCTAATTACGGGTTAATTACATAACTAGGTTACTTAATTACTCGCCTATTATATATATATTTAATCTCGATTATCTTATTTTATAAATAGTATTAATTTACCTTTTACTTTAAAAATAAGTATTATCTAGTTTACTATAGTTATAAACCTAACGTTTTAAAACTATAGAATAATTCTCTCTACGTAACTTAATACTAATAAATACTTATTTTTATATACTTTAATTATTTCCTACTATTATATTAACGTATACTAACATTTTTTACCATCCTTATACACGCTTATTTTTAACTGTATCCGGGGGAACAACTTTTTTTAGCCTATACCTTTTTTGGACTAGTGTCTCGGCACTACACTTTACCTCTCTTTATATAATATTAACGTATTTAATTATTAAACTAAGTTTATTTCCCCCCTTTCTTAATTACCTACTAATTAGTTTATTATAATAACTAACTTAATTCTAATAGAGCCCTATTAGCTAATAAGCCGCTTAAGCTAGCCTAATTAATATATATAATTTTAATTCCTTACTATACAGAAAGGGATTTAGAAAAAAATTAATTTTAATAAAAAAAATATTATTTTTATAAAAAATTATTAATTATAGTACCCTTTACTTCTAGTCCGACTAGCCCTTTTAAATACTAATAATTTTATAATTAGGAAATAATATAAAAAGGATGTTAAAAAATATAAAATATAAGTAGAGTAGTATTCTATATAAATAGTAGAATATAAAGCACTATTTACTAATTAGTCTATAGATATTTTTCGACCTAGCCTTACCTAAATTTTTCGGCACATTAAGTATGAAGGTATATATATACTTCTCCTTTTTTAAAACCCCTTTTAGTCGCTCTAAGCTACCACAGCCACACTATTTATTTAATTAGTATATAAATATATATAGTCTATAGATAATAATTACCTTAAAAACTTTAGGAACTAGGTAAATAAATTAGTATACCCTAATATTTTAGTGCTAATAATAATTAAAATTTTTAATTACTAAAAGCTAACGCTCTAAGAAATAATATATATATTTAAAACTAATCTTATACTAACTAATACTAATACGTAGAATTTAGTATAAGTATAGTACTATACTTATTTTAAAAAAGTATAATATAAAAGGCAGAATCCTAAGTAATAATATAATAAATAAAAGCTTCTTTATAGAAAGGTATATATATATAAAATACTTAACGTAAAAGGAGAAATAGCTATTTATAATTTTTTAATTATACTAAAATAAAAAATTATTTTTAACTAGGCGTAATTAATAGAGTATAATATTATACGTAATTTAATACTTAGATAACCCCTTTTAATTTTAAATAAAATTAAAAATATCTTTTTTATAATACTTTAGTAATAGTCTTTACGTACTAATTATAAAAAAGAATTAGTAGTATTTATAATACTTAGTAGACGCAGCTTTAATACTAACTTAAATACTAGTAAAAATTAAAATAAGCGTTAAATTAAGCGTAAGTCTACTTATCTATACTTAGAATTTACTTATTACTACTAAAAACTAATTTATTACTACAGGCTTAAGACCGCAGTTATAAAAAAATACTTTAAAAGATTATTACTAATTATACTTTTTAGCGCTAATAGAAAGAAGATTCTTAATTACTTATAATAAACTAAATATACTAATCTATAAATAAAAATAAAAAAAAAGACTTTAAAAATTAAAAAGTAAATACTAATACTAAAATAGTATACCTAAAAAAGATTATAACTATTATTATAGATCCTTTAATACTTATATTAAATAAAAAGAGTATAGGAGTCTATAATACTATAATATTTAGTATATACCCTCTTTTAGAGAGTACTATTTTAGATAGTAGTACTACTATATATTTTATTAATAATACTTTAATACTTATTACTAGAATATTTAAGAAAGTAACTAAAATTAAAAGTATTAATACTAGAATATAGGTATTAGTAATTATTAAAATTAGTAACTAAATTCTAAAGTAAGTTTTATATAGTATAAATAGCCCTCGTATAAGGAATTTAATATTTAAAAATATTATAGTAGTAAAAGGCTTTTATATTAATATTATCTCTAAAGCTTATTTAGGAAAAGTTAGTATTTAGTATTTAGGTCTTAATTATATTTTATATATAGGCACGCAAAAGTAAAATATTATTTTAATAGAGCTATAATATAAATATAATCTTATATTTATTAAATATAAGCTAATTACTTTTTATTTTATAATTAATACTATAATAGACAATCGTAAGACTTAAAAATTATAAATTAATTATTCCTATATTAATAGCGAGCAGATATAGTATTAGGGATTAAAGTATTTAAAAAAAGTAGTATTATAAGTATTAGTATAGTATACTTAGAATATTAAAATTAATAATATAACTTATTTAAAGTGCGTATACTACTCTACTATTTATATAGTATAAATAATTTTTAAAAAACTAAAAAAATAATTATTATAACTATTCTTTTAAATATTATAGAATTTCTTTAATATACTAATAAGCGGATTAGACGAGTAATAGAGTATAATTTTAAAAAATAACTTTAATAAAAAGATCTATAATTATAACTTTTACTTAAAGGGCTTAAAATTAATTATAGAAGTTTTTAAGAACTTTACTAAACTACTCCTTATATAATATAATTTAAAAATTTATATACTTATTTAAAATAATAATACTATTATAGTACTATAGTATAGTCGCTTATAATTTAAAAAATAGGTAGCTAATTAGAGAATTAAGCTTATTACAATCCTATTATATACTTATAAGCTAAATAGTAGCGCTAAAAGAGTAGGCTAAAAAATAATTCTATAAGTAATTAAGATATAATTAAATACTAATTTATCTACTAAATTTTAGTCTAAAATAATAGATACTATAATATAATTATATAAAATAAGTGTATTATCGTTTTATAAAATGCGATTACTAAATAAAATATTTAATAATTAGTTTAAGTAGTACTTTAAATAGTAAAAGCCTATAATTATAAGAAATATAATAGTAGATTTACGCTTTAATTAAAATAGAATTTACGTATACAGCTACTATATTTACTCTTTAAATAAAAAGCGCTTAGTAGGCCGCAATAAGCGTAGATTTAAAGTAAACTTATAGGGCTATATTAGGTACTTAGTAAGCTATTATACTTTTAATATTTATAAAATATAGGTCTTAGTACTTAATTAGGTAATTATAACTTAAAATATTATTTTTAATAAAGAGCTTTTCTATAAAGGGCTATCTAATTATAAAATACTTAAGAAAAAAATAGTTTTAGTTATTAAAATACTCTATAAAAATAAGTTTATAAACTTAGGCGTAGTATTTAATAATATATCTTTACTAAACTAGTTAAATAAGTAAATAAAAAATAATAAATATTTAAATTTTAATTATAAACTTAGGGGTACCGATTACAGTTAACGCAAAAAAGTAGTAAACTAAATTTTTTTTAGTATTACAGGGGGGGGACATTGGGAAAAGACTAATCAAAAAATTGCCTTTTTTAAAATAATATAACTTTTTAGTTATAAGTCCTAAAAATACGCAAAAAATATTATTTTAAAGAGAAAAACTAGCTTATTCTATTTACCTCATCGGGGGCTGCTTACTAAGGGGTTTAGGGGTAAAAAAAATTAGTAAATATAGATAATTTTTATAGTCCTACTTTAGACTATTATAACTTTTTATTTAATGTAAAAAATTTGCTTATTTTCATATATATTATAATAGTACTTATAATATATAAGTATATAAAATAATTTTATATATTTATATATTATTTATAGTACTATATATAAAAGTTACTTTTTTAAATTTCTAATAATAAACTGGTAATAATAAATTACTAATACTTAGTATAATAGCCTTTAGCTTTTATAACCGCTTTATAACGGTTAAGAAGTAATAAAATAGAGTTATTAATAACTTTTTAAGGTATATTCTACTACTCTTTATTAATAACTCTTTTAAAGGCCTCTATACATTGTATACTAGATCCTACCCCTAAATTAGCCTTTTTATTTTTATTTAGTCCTTATTTTAAATAACCCTATATATTTTCTATAGGGGCTAAATCAGGACTATAGGCTAGGTAAGAAAATAGTTTAATTTTATTATTTTTAAACTAGTTTAAAACGTCCGTTGTTTTATAAATAGGGACGTTATCTTGTTAAAATTACTAACCTAAATTAATATTAATATAAAGATTATTATTATAATATAATATATATATATATATATATATATTATTATATTAATAAAAAAGGGGTAACAAAAAGGGGTAAAAAAACTTTATAAACTTACCCCTTTTTATAGAGGGTTTAACTTTAGATATAAGGACTTTATTTATATAGTCCTTACTAGTATAAGAAGTAGAAGTATTAGGTATTTTAATAAATACTAAATTACTTCTACCTTTTACCTAAATAGCACCCTAAACTTGTAGTTTAAGGTCTTGTCCTATAAAATAATTAATATAATTAATATTAAAAAACCTAAACCATAGCTTAAAAATATATAAAAACTTATATATTTTAAGATTTTAAAAAGTTAAAATAACTTACTTTGTGATTAGCTAACAGCCAGTCTTTTTCTAACTCTATTATTACCCCTTTTTCTATAATATTATTTATTTTATTGCCTGCTTTGTATTGCTGACTTATCAGAAAATATTATTTTTTTAAAATTTATATTTTTAATATTTTTTAATTGTTCTTTAGCGTATTTTACTCTTTTTTTAACGCTTTCTTTGTTTATTATTGGTTTTTTTTTACTTATATTAATTATATATCCCTCCTCTTTTAAAACTCTTCGTAATTATCTAGTTATAATCTCTAAATTATTTTCTAATAGTATTCTCTTATTTTCTTTTTTAGAACTTCTAGTTAAGTCTCTATTAATAACTCTTTTATTTGTTTTAGTTAACTTTTTTATACCCCCTATATAAACTTTTTTTATATTATAATTATCTTTTTTATTATTGTTTTTATTATTTCCTTTCTTTTTAATTCTTTTTATAGCGTTATAAATAGATTGTTGAGGCTTTTCTAGAGTAGTAGTAATTAAAGAAGAAGAATTATTTGCTTTTAAAAGAAGTTTAACTTTAGATTTAAGTTTTGAGAATTTTGGCTCTATTTTAAGGAAATAGAAGTTTAAGTTTATAAAAGTAAAAAGATATTACTATATACTATAATATTATTAATATATTACGTAACTATTAATTATATAAGCCTTAGCACTATTTTTATAATTAATATAATTTTATTATTAGATTACTAATTAACTTTAAAAAACTAGTTACGTGACCTACACTAGGCCTAAAATAGTATAGTCAAAATTTTAGTTAAATATATTTACTAACTAAAAAGTTATAGGAACCTAAAAAAGGGGTTAAAAAAATTACTATATTTAGGTAATTTTAGTTTATTACAGGTAATATATATTACGTAACTAAAATTCTATTAATAATCTTTATAATTTTCTCTTTAAAACGGTATTATTGGCGTATTTTTAGGCTTAGTAATTAATTTTATATTAATTTTTAAAAATAGTAACTTTTTAGATTGGTCTTTTCCTAATGTCCCCCCCCTATATTAAGAACCTAATAGCTACACGGGATAATTACTTAACTAGTAATTATTTAAGAATTTATATAATATTAAATAAATAATTAGGACTTATAATTTTAGAAGCGATACTAGTACTAAACGCTACTTACAATAATTTTATAAGAGATTAAGGGGTACCTAATAGTTACTAAACAATATATAAAACTAAAAAAACTAGTTTATTAAATTTTAAAAATAATTTCTAAAGTTTAGAGTATAATTATTTTATAGCTATCTCTTAAATTATAAATAACGTTTCTACTATTATAAGTAAAATAGAAATACTACTAGCTTAACGTTATTAGAGGCGTAATTAGAGTTAGGTAATATAATTAAATAAAAGACTATAATAATAAAAACCTAAAATTAAATATATAAATTTACCCCTCCGTAAAAGGTAACCTAAAAATAATAATTTATACGATTAGTTAGGGGGTAGGATAAACCTTATAAATACTTATATAGTAATTACAGATTTATAAAATAATAATTTTTAAATTAATTTTATATATATATATATTTTTTTTAGTACTATAGAGGTATATACTAAGCTATAAATATACGTTACTTTTAATACTATAGTAATAGCCGTAATACTTAAAAGAATATTTAAAATATTATTTTTTAATTACCTTACTCGTCGCGATCTATATTATATATATAAAAATAATTTTTTTTTACTATCTATAATAGAAAAATAGCTTACTTTATATCCTTTTAGTAATAGATTTAAATAAGCTTTATATATTAAGATTAATACGCTTCTAAAGAAAAGAATTTAAAAAAAAATTACTATAGTAAAAATAAATAGCTAACTTTTACTATTAAAATAGGTCTAGATCTATAAATTTAATTAAAATAGATACTTTATTAAATATAAAACTTATATTATTATAAGAGGTAATCTTTAGAAAATTAATTTTATATAATTAATATATACCGCTATACTCGTAGTAAAATTATTTTAAGTTATAATAGCACTTATAGCGGAATTTAACCTAAAGATTTTATAATATAATATTATTAAAGTATTTTTTAATATTTTAATATTAATAGAGAATCCGGTAATATATAACTTACTTAATAAATTTAAAAAGTAAAGTATATACGTTAGGCTTAATTAAGTATTATATAGTCTATACGACTTATTTTACTTTTAGCATAAAAAATTTTTAAGCTTACTATATACTATTAGGCTTATAGTATTAAAAAAAAAGTTTAATTTTTTTTTAATTATAAAAAGACGGTCTTTATTCTATTTTATATAAATAATATCCTACTACTATATTATAAAAATTATAAAGTAATAGTAAAATAGCTCTAAAGCTAGATTACTTTAAAAGATAAAATTAAAGTAAAAGGGCCTATTTAATAGTTTTTTAGGGTTAAGGTAATCTATAATTATAAAAATAAAATAATTATATTTATCTATAATAT
Source organism: Pleoardoris graminearum (assembly GCA_030770415.1). NCBI lineage: Eukaryota > Fungi > Ascomycota > Dothideomycetes > Pleosporales > Didymosphaeriaceae > Pleoardoris > Pleoardoris graminearum. Next base: position 830,535 of record JASEKS010000003.1, read on the forward strand.
ATATATTAATAAGATTATAAAAAAATTTAGTCTTAATAATAGTAGTAGTTTTTTTAATACGCCTCTTCCCTTAAAGGAGCTTATTAAGTTTATTAAAAAAGCTTCTAAGTAGGATATTAAGTAATATTAGAAATATATAAAATTAGTTTTATATATAGCAATTATACTTTAATTAAATATTATATTTATAATTTTAAAGCTATTATAGTTTCTAATAAATCTAAGCTTATAGTACTTTACTATTATTAATAATATAATTATTTACCTATCTCGCACCCGCTTATAGGCGATTTAATATAAATAATATAATAAATTTAATTTTATAATTTATAAAAACGGTTTATTTGCTAATAACTCTAAAATAAGAAGATTTTTTTACAGCTATATTATAATAATATATAAAAGTATAATTTTTTAGAAAGTAGTTAGATAGACTACTATTACTACTTTAATAATAAAAGCTAAGCTAATTATTTTAAAATATATAAGTAAAAAAGTAATAGCTTTAAAGCGCTTCTTTTATAAAATTACGCTTAATTTAGGATCTATTTAAAGAATCTACTATAATAATTAATAGATAATTAGGCTTATAGTTAAAGCTAATAAATAAATTATAACTTAATTATACTATATTAATATTTAGAATATATAGTTACGTTAAAAATATATAAAAAAAATTATTTAAAGTAATTTATTTATAAACTAAAAATATATCTACTAATAAATTAATAAAGACGCTTACGCAATAATAAATTTATATACTTTAAAAAGCTACTTAATCTATAAAATATATAGTTACTAATTATTAAATAAGTAAAAAGTAAAAAGAAAAGAGCTTATTAAATTTTGCCTATTCTAAATAAAAGAAATCTAAATAAAAAAAATCTAAAATAAAGGAAATTACTAATAAAAAAAGTAAATAATTATAATTATAATATAGCTAAAGTTTTATTAAGTAGCTTATACAGCCGCTTACGCTTATATTTTTTAATTTTACTAAGCCCGCTCGGAGTCTAAGTAAAATAAAAGTAACTTAAAGTCTAAGGCAGATAAAAGTAGTTAAAAGTCTAAAAAAAAGGATTTTAATTATAGGGGTATAACTTACTCTTTATCTCTTAATACTTTAGTAAATAATTATAATTATAATACTACTACTTTAAATTTATATATATATTATAGCCCCTTAAGAACGGATTAAACTGCTCTTAACTTAAACGTAAAATAGATTTATTTAAGTAGCTAGTAAAATTCTTCTCTAAATTAATATTTTAGCCTATTATTTAAATAGTATTATATATTAGCTATCTACTACTTAAATAAACAATAGTAAAATACTAAATAAAAATTAATAATAGCTAGAATACACCTAAAAGGATACTTATAAGCCGGATTATTATAGCCCTAGCTACTAGAAATAGAATCTAGATATTAGTTTTAATTAGAAAAGCCTAATAGATTTTAATTATCTAGTAATACTATATTAGTATTTAGTACTAAAAAAGTCTAGTATTACTTAAAAATTTTACGGGCAGCTTTAGAAGCAGATATAGTTTTATTATTAAACTATAAAATATTAGTATAATTTATAAACTAAAATTTAAAGAATAATTACTTATTTTAGGGTTTATAGTATTATACTTAATTATAAGCTTAATAAAAATTATATAAATAGTATAGGTACTAATAGAATTATAATAATTAGTAATATATAAGAGAGATATAATTAATAAGATATATAGTAAATTATATATATAAGTTATATAATAATTGTAGCCCGTATTTATAAAATTAAAATTTTTAAAGTAGGCTTTTATTAAATTACTAGACAGAGCGCTGCGTATATAAATTTTATATTTTAAATTAAACTACTTACTAGACTTAGAAGATAGTTTCTTTTTACTTTTACTAATTATTTAACTACTACTACTCTACTCTTCTTTATTATAGTTTAAGACTAGAGGATCGTTGTTGTTATTATCTAATTTAAAAAAATTAAGAAAAAAATAGTTTTTATAAGTTAATTACTATAACTATTATAACTATTATAACTACTATAATCGCAGCCGCTACATTACTATTTATTATAAATAGAAAAGTAAGTATTAAGACGTTTAAGAGTGCTCTACAATTAGTTAGTAATACTTAAATAAATAGAATAGGATAATAATAGCAGTATTACCTATTATAGTAAAAATTATTATAAACTAAAAAAAAAAAAGAAAAAAATAATTTAAGTAACTAGTATACTTAACTAGCGTAGTAGAGCTGCTTTTATTTATATAACTTACTACCTATCTACTACGCTTATAATTTTACTTACTTACTAAATATAAAAGACATAATTAGTTAAAATAAAAAATAATAACTAATTATAGAATAATATAAAAAATAAGTATTACTTAAGGTAAACTAATAAAATAAGCTATTATAGGTAATTAGCTAGATAGATTACCTAGCCGTAGGCTTATTATAAAAATAGATAGTATCTAAATCTGTAAAAAAAAAAATTTAATAAAATAGATTAGGTACGCTGTAAGTTTTATAGTAAGATATTAAAAGAATAGAATTTACCTTAAGTAATTTCTAAATAAGCTTACTACTAATACGCAGCTTATTTAGGGGGTATATTATAATATTAAAACTTATATACCCTTTCTAATTATAGGTTAATTACGTAACTAGATTATTTAATTACTCGCCTATTATATATATATTTAATCTCGATCGTCTTATTTTATAAATAGTATTAATTTACCTTTTACTCTAAAAATAAGTATTATCTAGTTTACTATATTACCTAATCTATTTATATAAGTAGTTATAAGTTTTATTAATTTTATCTTTATTGTATATTACAAATTATTTTAGTTTTATTAATACCTATACTATCTATATTATCTTTATTAAGCTTATAAATAAGTAAAATAGTATAAACTCTAAAATAAGTAATTTACTTTTAAGTTTAGTTTATAGATTATACTAATATATTATAGCTTAATAATAAAATTATATTTACTTCTAAGACTACCTATAATATTTTTAAGTAGTACTAGACTTGTTTTCTACTAAATACTAAAATAAAATTATTAAGTAATTAAAGTTTACTAGACTCTTTTAATTAAAACTAATATTTAAGTCTTAATTCCAGTAGCTAGGGCTATAGTAATTTAGCTAATAAGTATTTTTATAGGCGTATTTTAGCTATTACTAATTTATATCTAGTACTCTACTATTATCTGTTTAAATAGTAGGTAGCTAATAATTATATTTAAATAATAGGCTAAACCGTTTTTTAAAAAGAATCTTCTAAGATATATAAGTAAATTTATTTTAAGTTTAAGCTAAAAGTGTTCTAATCTATTTTTAAAGGCCTATAATACGATTATAAAATTAAAATAGTAATAATACACTTATAATTATTTTACTTTACTAAAGTATTAAAAGATAAAAAGCAAGTTATTCCTTTATAACTAAAGTCTTTTTTTTGAAACATTTAGCTACTTTTTTTTATTTTAAATTCTAAGCCGGCGTCTCTATTTAACTAAAATTTAAAAAGAGAATCGTAAGTAACTATATAAGTTATTTAATAAAATTTTAGCTATACTATAGTTATAATTATCTACTTTTCTTATAACAGATTTTTTTTATTTTAAATAAATAAAATTTAATACACTTTCCTCTCTAGATTTATTACTTATTTAATAATTAGTAACTGTATATTTTATAGATTAAGTAGCTTTATAAAATATATAAATTATTATTACGTAAGTGCCTTTATTAATCTACTAGTCGCTATATTCTTAGTTTATAGATAGATTACTTTAAATAATTTTTTTATATATTCTTACCGTAGCTATATATTTTAAATATTAATATAGTATAATTAAGTTATAATTTTTTTAATAGTTTTAACTATAAGCTTAATTATTTATTAATTATTAGATTAGATTCTTTAAATAGATTTTAAATTAAGCGTAATTTTATAAAAGAAGTGCTTTAAAGCTATTACTTTTTTACTTATATATTTTAAAGTAATTAGCTTAGCTTTTATTATTAAAGTAGTAATAGTAGTCTATTTAACTATTTTTTAAAAGATTATACCCCTAAATATTATTATAATATAGCTATGGAATAATTTTCTTATCTTATAGTTATTAGTAAATAATACGTTATTATAGATAATAAAATTAAGTTTATTATAATATATATATTAAATCGCCTACTAGCGTGTATAATATAAGTTAATAATTATTTTATTAATAGTAGTAAAGTACTATAGACTTAAATTTATTAGAAATTATAATAGTTTTAAAGTTATATATATAATATTTAAATAAAGTATAATTACTATATATAGAACTAATTTTATATATTTTTAATATTACTTAATATTCTGCTTAGAAGCTGTTTTAATAAACTTAATAAGCTCTTTTAAAGAGAGAGGCGTCTCTATAAAGCTATTACTAATATTATAACTAAATGTTTTTATAATTTTATTAATATATATATTATAGATAAGTATAATTATTTTATTTTTATAATTACTAATTACCCTAATTTTAAAAAATTATTAAATAGGCCCGTTTATTTTAATTTTATATGTTAAAGTAATCTAGTTCTAAAGCTTTTTTATTATTATTTTATAATTTTTGTAACATAGTAGCAGAATATTATTTATATATAATATAATAAAAACTATTTTTTTATAATTAAATAAAAAATAAAACTGTTTTTGTAATACTATAAGCCTAATATCGCTTAGTAAGCTTAAAAAGTTTTTATACTAAAGGTAAAATAAGTTGCGTAGGCTATATAATGCTTAATTAAGCCTAATATATATATCTTATTTTTTAAATTTATTAAATAATTTATATATTACTAGATTTTCTATTAATATTAGAGTAATAAAAAATATTATAATAATAATAACTATAGAATTTTTAGGTTAAATTCTATTATAAGCGCTATTATAGTATAAAATATTTTTGCTATAAGTAGAATAGTATATATTAAGAATATAAAATTAATTTTTTAGAAATTACCTTTTCTAATAATATAGGCTTTATATTTAATAAAATATTTATTTTAATTAAATTTATAGGTCTAGACCTATTTTAATAGTAAAAATTAACTATTTAGTTTTACTTTAGTAATCACTTTTTAGGTTCCATTTTTTAAAAGCGTATTAATTTTAATATATTAGACTTATTTAAATTTATTACTAAGGGGATATAAAGTAGACTGCTTTTATATTATAAATAATAGAGAAAGATTATGTCTATATATATAATATAAATCGCGGTAGGTAGAGTAATTAAAAAATAATATTTTAAATATTTTTTTTAAGTATTACTACTATTATTATAGTATTAAAAGTAATATATATTTATAGCTTATTTTATACCTCTATAGTACTAGGAAAGAATATATATATAAAATTAATTTAAGAATTATTATTTTATACATCTATATTTATTATATCAGTATCTATAAATATTAAAAGTTAGAGTAGAGTAGTAATATAGCATAATATATAAAATATATTAAATATATATTATCTATATAAATAAAAAGATAAATTACTATTTAGCTAAAGCCCAATAGCGTAGACTATATATCCCTTATTATATAAGCACGCTCTTATCTAGAGCGGAAATACCTAAATTATAATATTATCCCCCTTTTAGGACTACTTTTAGTTTAAAAATAAATAATATAAGTACGTATAGCCTATATATACTTACTTAGTACTTTTTAGACTATATTAATATAATAGTATTAAATAATAGAGTTAAGTATTTTTCTTAGGGCCTTTTTTTGTAGGTCGCTATTTAGTAGTATTTAGTAGTATTTATTTTTTACTATTTATACTAGATCTAGTTAATTACGTAATAAGCTAATTAATAATATTATTTTATTAGCGCTTATATCTTAGTGTGTCTTGTTATAAAATTAAGCCCTAAAGACTTTTACTCCTACTCCTTACTTTAAATTTAATAATATTTCTTAAAAGTAAGTATTTTATATAAAGCGTAAAATAATAGGATTTAATACTAATTATAATATATAACTCTATTAAAGCGTAATTAGTTCTTATATATTAAATTTTATTGTATATTATTAAATTTTCGTTTATAATATCGCGCTATCTTTTAAATATAAATTAATAAACAATTTTTACGTTTAGCTAATTTAAAAATATAAATAGTAAACTAAGTTATCCTATATTAGCTCTGTTAGGATAATAATAAAGTATAATATTTTAAACTAAAAGTACTAGTATCTAATAGACTTTAATATAGAGAAATAAAAATTATTTATCTATAAGGGCTACTAAACTAAAACTTACGTTTTTTATTTAAAGAAGAATACCTCGTATTATATAGTAAGTACTAATTTAGTATTATTAGGCGGTATATAGTACTAATTATACTATTTAGTTTTTATATAGTTAACTTTATTATCTTAAATAGTTAGAAACTGCTATTAGTAAAACTATAAAAGGTAATAAAAATAAGTATTTCACTTTAGGCTAAAAGGCGTATAAGTAATACTATACAATATATAAAGTCTAATTTATAAAATATAATTATTACGTTATAGACTTATACTATATTAAGTACTCTATAATTTTTAAAAAAGGCTAATTATATTATATAGTTAAGTCTACTACTTTTACGCCCTTTAATACGACTAAGACGCATAAAAAAAAAAAAAAAAAACTAATAATAAGGCTAAGACTATTTATAAATAAATTATAGTAGATTAGTAGAGTAAGTAAATAGTTTATAAAACTTTAGAGTAATTTAGTACTTATTATTATATAATAGTAATATTAGATTTTTTAAAAAATTCTACGCTTATAGCAGCGACTTTTATTTTATTAATAAATATAGTAAGTCCGGCGTCCTCTTATATAAGCGTATTTAGTTTAATTTAGCTTTTAAGAAAAAGTAAAAGCGTATAAAAGTTAGTAATTATTTTAATAACTTTTAAATAAGTTTTAAGAAAAGTAAAAAGGCCGTAAGTATTTTCTATAGTAGTATAATAGTATTATTTAAACTAATTTAGTACTTTTTAGTATACTTAATTATTAATACGTATTTTAAAAGTTTAGCACTTTTTATATAGTAGCTTTAATTAGTTTAAAAATTAAATAAAACTATTAAGCTACTAATTATACTACTTAGTTTTAGATTTAGATTTAAGGCTTTATAGTATTTTTTTTATTTACTTTTTTTTACTACAATAACTATTATACTTTTTAGACTTTTAGTTTTACTAGTTTAGGTCCTATTCTTATTAATAATAATAAAAGTAAAAACATTATATACTATAACGCCTAATTTAGTACTAATTATTAAACTAAAAATTGTACGACTCGCTTTATTTTTAGTTATATTTATTAGTTAGCTATTTTTTTTAGTAACTATACTTAAAAATAAATAGTAGGAAGTATTACTATTATAGTATTTTTCGTAAATAGTTAAATAAGTTTATAAATTCTTAGATTCTTTTTCCTTTATATAGGGAGTTTAGAAACCCTTTAGTCATAAATATAACTTATTAGCTTTTAGTATAATAATTTAGTCTAAATAATACTAATTTTTAATAATTATAGTTTTTATTTTATTATAGTATACTTATATATTTTTTATAATTTTTTTATTATACTATTAAACTACGCTAACTCTTAATAGAGCTATTTCTATTACTAAACTCTCTATAAGAAATACGTACAAAACTATAGAAGTAAATAATAATAATTTTATTTTAAATAGAGAATATAGTTCTAAAGTAATTTAAAATAAACTATTAATATATACTAAAAGCCCTTTTAAACTAATTTAGCGCCTATAACTACTAAAAAAATAAAAAATCTTTAAACTTTATTAGAGTTTATATAAAATTATTTTAAATTCTTTTCTTTCTTTTAAAAGACTGGCCTCGTTCCTATTATATTAGTACACTTTTAAATAAATTATTACTTTTTATAAAAAGTCTATTTTACTTTTATATTATTTAGTGTACTAAAGTTATTTTAAATCTTTTTAAGGTAATCTTAAATTATTTTTAGAACTTTTTTAATACTTTTATACTAATTAAGGCTTTTAGTTTTTAAGTATTCTCTTTATTTAAATAATCTTTTTATTTAATAAGGTATTTGTATTAATCGGACTTATTATATTTATAGTTTATAATATATTTTATATTATATATATTATAACTAAATTGGCGTAATATATTAATTATTAAATTTTACTTATACAGTAGTGCGCCTTAGAATTTATATAATTTTAATAATAAAAAATAAAAAACTAAATAAACTTATTTTAGACTTACAAGTTTAATTTTATATATAGTAAGTAAACTACTTATATACTTAACTACTATATTAAATTTTAGCTATTTTTAGTTAGTTTTTTTACTTAGTCTTATAAATTATATATAATAATTTAAACTCTAAATCTTACACTGTATTTCTAGATTTAGTAGCAGGAATTTTTTATTTTAAAATACTTTTTTAAACTTTTATACTATTTTTAGTTTTTGTTTAGTTTTATTATAAATATTAATAAGTTTACAGGCTAAGTAAAACACTTACACCCTTTTTTTTTTACCTAGCGCCTATAAGGACTAATTTAGCTTTTTTAGGCTATATCTATAGTAGACTTAAAAGGGTATATACTTAGTAATAAAGTGCTAACTATTATTATAAATAAATTTAATATAGGGAACTTATAACGCCTAATTATTTTATTTTACGTAATAAAAAATATAAAAGTACTATTTAAGAGCTTTATTTTACTATTTTATCTGCCTATCTATTTATAGATAGAAGGTAAAAGATAAGATTCGCCTTAAGTTTAAATAATAGTAACAAATATTCTAATACTTTACTTATATCAGCGGACCTTTCTTAAATAATGTTATTTTTAAGTTTTTATAAACTCTTCTTACTTTATAAATTTAGAACTAGATAAAATTAATAATATTTTAATTTATTATTACTACTACGTAATAGACTATTTTAAAAAAATAATTTATAATTATAAGAATTATATTATATATAATTTTAGTAAAACAACTAGAGGATTAGTTAATAATAAAATTTATAGTTATATATTACTATAGTCTATTAAAAATAAAGAGTAGATAAAAAAGACTATATAATTTATATATTTTTAAATTAGCGTGCTAATAGTGCTTATAGTTATAAATATAATTAATAACGTTTTTAAATATACTTATTTATATATATTTATACTATACGCACTTTAAGGTATACTTTATACTAAAATATTCTAAAAAGAGACTATTATAATATTTTATAATTATTCTTATTTTATTTTTAGAAGTGTAGGGCGGTATTAGTTTTATTAGGTTTAATTTAGTACTTTTTAGACTAATTTTTTTTTTTTTTTTTAAAAATATACCTTTTGTATTAAGGCTACCTAACTATTTAAGGAAAGTATTTTATCTTTTAAACAAACTAGAACCGGCTCTTTAATTTCCTAACTAGATTATTATTTACTAAATAGTTATACTTAAACTACTAATCTATTACCTAATTAGGGCTAGTTCGTTACGCTAGGCCTATTTAGATATAGATTTTTATCTTATATAACTTTAGATAGTAATTTTAGCCTAAATATCTTACCTATACCTCTAAATATTAGGGAATTTTAGTTTTCTTTATAGTTTTATATTAATTCTTTAGCAGTGCCCCGTACTTTTAAAAATTTTACTTTTTATTAGTAAAGTAGGCGCGTTTAAAAAACACTATAATAAGAAGAGGAATTAAACCTCTAATACGTAAAAGAGACCTTAAAAATTAAAAAATTTTAGTATTTTTACGTATATACTCCTACTGTGCTACCACGCCTTAAACTATTTAATTATAAATTATTATTACTATTTTTAGATAAGTTTAATAATTAATCTTTTAGGTCTGTTAGGTACTTTAATGTAATTATTTTCTTTTTAGGTAAATTACGTAGTCTTAAGTTTTAAATTTTTTTTTATAATTTTTAAGTTATATTCTTAGTTTATTTATATATAAATTATTATTATAATAACTATAACACTATTAGCCTGTATAGTAAAGAGTTATAATAACTTTTTTATAAATTTTAGAAAGACTATATTACGTTTATACTTAACTATTTTAGACTTAAATATATAATTAAAGTAGTAAAATAGGGTATTAGCTAAATGCATTAATTTTATTTTATAGAATCTACTAAAATTATACATAAAAAATAATTATATACAACGTAGTAATAAAGTTTTTATTTATATAAACTATTATAAATTTTTATAATCTATAAAGATTTTAAAATAAGTATTTTTTAAATATTATTTTTAGTGCTAAACACTTTTTATAATAAAAGAAGCTATTTATTATATATATTATAATAGTACTGCGTACTATCTAATTTTTTTATATAAAAGTTAATTAGTTAGTACTAAAATAATCTATCCCCTTTAAAAACTGATTAGTTTAATAGAGTACTAATAGTTTTATTAAAAGCATTTATTTTAATTTCAGTTTATTTTTTATACTTATAGTACGAAAGTAATAATATTTTTAAAAAAAAAGTTTTATTATATTTTAAAAGTTTTTTTACTAGTATTACCTATATTTATCTAGAGGCTTTTTTTCCTTTTTATAATTAGTCTACTTTTAGCGCTACATAGTGCTTTTTAAGTTAATATAGTAAGTAGTAGGGCTAATTAAAAAAATTAGTTTATAAATTTATAATAGTAATTTATAAAGATAATAAAAATATATATATATTTATATATTAATCGAACAAATAGTGTAGCTGTAGTGGCTGGGGGCGACTAAAAGGAGTTCCAAAAGAGGAGGAGTATGTATATACCTTTATAAAAAATTTTTATTATTTAACTTAATTATTATCTTGTCTAAGAAATTAAAGAAATAGTTATATATAAACTAAATATATTAAATTTAAGGTTTCCAGTTTTTACTAAAAAAATTTATAGTATTTTTAAAATATTTTAGTATTTTAATAAGTAGTTTAAGATAGTACTACTTTATAGAGAATAGTCTAAGTTATTTAAAATTATAAAAGTTTATTTTAGTTATATTACTATTAGCCGCCCTAACGGTTATATTAAGTATAATTTTTTATTTTAGTTATTTATTAATATATTTCTAGATTTCAAGTGCGCGCGTATATATATTAAATATTAAATTTTATTTATTTTAACGTCGTAGATAATAGATAGTTATTTTTTAAATAGTAGGTATTATTATATAGTAATAAAATGCTTATAATATTATAGTAATATATTAATAGTAATATAGATAGTCCGGATTTAGTAATTATATAGGATATTATAAATATATATAATAAAAGCGTACGTATTTTATAAAAAGATTTTAAAATAGATCCCTATATTTTTATTTTTTACATATATTATGTTTATAATATTTTTATATTTTTACCTGTAGGTAATACTGCTAGCTTAAAATACTTAATAATATTTTAAATAATCAGATTAATACTATAAGCTAAATATAGTATAGTATTCTCTTATAAGCATTAAAAAAATTTTTATTAATTAGTTTTTTTTAAACTGTATAAGTAAGCGAATTATTATTACTAGTATTATTATAAGTAATAGCTAAGAGGCGTAATTTAGTATTAATTTTTAAGAATACTTATAGTATATTTATTATTATAAAAATACTAGTATACTTTCTACATATTATAATAAAATTAAATAATTTTTTTAAAGTCGCTAGTTGTAATTAATATAATATACCTTAATACTAAAAAAACTAAAGTAATTAAACGTAGACTATATATTTAATATAATTAAAATTTTAGTTATTTAGTTAAAGTTATTAAAAAGATATACTTTAGTTTGTTAAAACTAATTCTAGAATACGAGCCTAAATTTATAATAGTTAATTATAACAGCTATTAGTTAGAAGAATTAAATAAAGTAGTAAAATAATAGCTATTTAATTATTTACAAAGACTAGTTATTATTAACTATAACTTATATCAGCTCTTTTTTAAGCGTTATAGTAAAATATAATAGAATTAGTATAAGTATATTTTTATTTTAAAATTAAAAAGAAAGTGTAAAAGGTGTAGATTATTATTTATAAATAAGAACTTATATATTTTTATAAGACTGGGTACCTAAATAGTTTATAAGGTACTTAGTCCTAATAGATTATTTATACCTAATACCTTTTACTAATAGATGTTAAAGAATAAAGCCGTAGTTAAAGTAAAATATATATAAATAATTATTTATATAGTTAGCAGTGTCTTTAAATTACTTTTATACCTAACTAGAGTAAGTATAAGAATTTTAGTATAGAGTAATACTTATAGGGTTGTTAGCTTATTTAATTATATTTTACTACTTATTCTATATAAATAGTACCTCTTTCTTTTTTTTTTCTTTTTTTTTTTTTTTAATATATACGGCTAGAAATTTAACTAAGTTAATTTTTTATTTCTTTTAATAAATTTATAAGTAGTTATTTTAAATAGGTATAGTACTTTTAGAAGTTAGTAGCTAGATTTAATTTATAGTAATTTGCGAAAGTATTTAGCTATAGTTTAAAAAAGGGCCTAACTAGTTTATTTTATTAAAACTAGGTGTAGAATATAGTATTTTTTAATTTTTTTAATATTATAATTTTTTGCGATAGTAGGGAATTAGTAAAATACTAAGTAAAACTCTAATTAAATATTTTATTTTTAGTATATAGCACCTATATATTTTATTAAATTATATTAATATAGATATAAATACTAGTAGCGGCTTATATATTAGTAATATTTTAAGTAATTTTATAGACTATTATTATTAGCTATAATAAACGCTAGCTAGCTTATACCCTATATACTATACTAAGATTGTTAGTGCCTAGAAATAGTTAATACGTATTCTAATATTAATACTCTACTAATAACTTAAGGCTATAGCGCTTTATATAAAAGCTTTTATAATAAAATTTTATTATAAGATATTTCTAAATTAAAATTTTTTAAAATTATAAACAGTTTTTATATATTTTTATTATATAATATCTTTGTTATTAATATACTATATTAATTAGTATATTATTTTTTATTATTAAAACTAAAACGTTTTTTAAATATAAAGCTTTATATATTTATACTTACTAAATATTTTTATTTTTATTATAAAATTATTATATATTCATATTATAGTTATAGAAAATTAAATTTAACTAATATAATAATTTTAGTAATAAATTATTACAATAGTTCTAATTTTATACTATAAATATTTAGTTTATAATACACTATATATTTATATATATTAATTATTAAATAATATTAAGTAATTAAAAAGTTCTAATATATTTAATTCTGATATACTTTTTAAAGAAGAATATATTACTTCTACTATTTATTATTATATATTAAAAAATAATTAATTTACATTTATTATTTATAAATATTTTTATATAATGCTGATATATAATAATTTTATTAAAAAGTCAAAACGGATTTAGTAAGTATATACCTATAAATGTTATAGTTTAATATAAAACTTTAATATTAATAATAGGAAGTAATATAGTAATTAATATAGTATAATAATAACTATAATATTATATAATATAAATATATAAAACTATTTATAATTTTAAAGAATTTACTATTTAGAAATTTTATAATAAAGCTTCTAGGTATAGTTTTATAATTTTAAGTTATTAATAGTGCGCTAATATTAGGGTATATATTAATTATTTAAATATAATAGTACTATTTAATAATTTTTACTTATATATTATTGTTAATAAAATTTTATTATATTATTTCAAAAGCGCTATTCTATTTACTATCTTTAAAATATAATCAATCCTCTATTTATAGTATTACTAATAATTTTAATTATTATTATTTTACATTATATTTATAGAAAGTGTCTTTCAGTACTTATTAATTATTAAATTATTATTTATTTCTTTTCTATACTTATTACTTTTATTACTTAAAATATATAGTTTATTAGCTTTAAGTGTTATAGTACTATTACTAAAAAACTCTTTTATAAATATTAACTTATACTTTATATAGTAATTAGTACGTATATATAATAAAATAATATAATAAACTTACCTTTAATTTTAGACTATTATTATTACTAGTTATAAAGGCATACACATACTCCTCCTTTTTTAAAACCCCTTTTGGTCGTCCCGAGCCACCACAACTACACTTTTTATTTAATTAATATACTAATATATATTATTACTAGCTTTTTTAATACTATATTTTCTATAAAAGAATATTATTTATGTTTAGTATTTTTACTTTTAAATATTTTTAATTATAAGATTAATAATTTCTTTAAATGCGTAATTTATATTATATTTTATAGAATATTATTTATATTATATATATAAGTTATTATATAACTATTAGTTTTTTTTTTAAAACTACTTTTATTAGTTTAAAAATAATTTATAAAGCTTTTATATATCGTTTATTATTAACGTTTAATATAATATACTTCTATATTGTGAAAATATATTTCAGTTTATTTATAACTACTTAGTTATACTATATTAGTATAATACTATAGTAAATAGCTATTATAACTTATTACTCTTTTTTTTATAAAAGTTTTTTTTAGGTTTTTTAAGTTTTACTTTTACTACTACTTTTGTTTTTAATATTTTATTTAGTTACTTTAAGCTTTTTTATAAATTAATATTCTATTAAAAAATTTATTATACAGGTGGGTGAAAAAAATAAAGAGTACTCAAAAAAGTTAATATTTTTAAAAAATTATATAAAATTAATTACTAAGCCTAAAAATACGTGACTAATAGCGTTGTAAAGAGAAAATAATAGAGATTTATATAAGAGCTTTAGATACGTTATATATATTATCTGTAATAAATTAAAATTACCTAAATATAGTAATTTTTTAATCCCTTTTTTAGGTTCTTATAACTTTTTAGGTAGTAAATATATTTAACTAAAATTTTAACTATACCCTTTTAGGACTAGTATAGGTCACGTAACTAGATTTTTAAAGTATATTAATAATCTAATAATAAAATTATATTAATTATAAAAATATTACTAAGCCTTATATAATCACTAATTACGTAATATATTATTAATATTATAGTATATTATAATATTTTTTAACTTTTATAAACTTAAACTCCTATATCCTCGAAATAGCGCTAGATTTTTTAAAACTTAAATTTAAAGTTAACTTACTTTTAAAAGCAAATACTTCTATTTCTATAATTATTTCTATTTTAAAAAAGCCTAAAAAGACTATTTATAATACTATTTAATATATTAAAAATAAAGAAAAGAAGAATTATAATATAAATAAGATTAATAAGACCGACTTTTAAAGATAACTCTAAGAGAAAAGAGAGTTATTAATAAAAACTTAACTAGAAGTCCTAAAAAAGAAAATAAAAGAATATTAATAAAAAATAGTCTAAATATTATAAAAAGGACATTATAATTCTTTTTAAAAGAAGAGGACTATTCTATTAATATAACTAAAAAAAATTAATAATTAATAAAGAAAACGCTAAAAAAAGGTTAAAATATATTAAAGAATATCTAAAAAATATTAAAAAGATAAATTCAAAAAAAATTATATTTTTTAATAAGTTAGTAATACAAAGGGGATAGCAAAATAAAAAATATTATAAAAAAAAAGTAATAATAGAGTTTAAAGAGAACTAGCTGTTAGCTAATTATAAAGTAAGTTATTTTAACTTTTTAAAATATTAAAATATATAGCCTTTTATATAGTTTTAAGTTATAGTTTTAGTTTTTTAATATTAATTATATTAATTATTTTATAGGATAAGATCTTATCCTATAAGTTTGGGATATAATTTAGATAGAAGGTAAAAGTAATTTAGTATTTATTAAAATACCTAATTCTTCTACTTCTTTTACTAGTAAAGATTATATAAATAAAGTCCTTATACCTAAGGTTAAACCCTATATAAAAAGGGGCAAGTTTTATAATACTTTTTTACTTCTTTTTTTAATAATATAATTATAATTTTTATAATAATATTAATATAGGTTAGTAATTATAATAAGATAACGTCCCTATTAATAAAACTAGACACATTTTAACTTAGTTTAAAAATAATAAAATTAAAGTATTTCCTTACTTAGCCTATAGCCCTAATTTAGCCCCTATAACAAATATATAGGGTATATTAAAATTTAGGCTAAATAATATTAATATAGCTAATTTAGATATAGGATTTAGTTTAGAAAGTATAGAGGCCTGTAAAAAAGTTATTAATAAAGAGTAGTAAAATATACTATAAGAAGTTATTAATAACTGTGTTTTATCTTATTCTAACTATTATAAGGTAGTTATAGAAGCTAAAGGCTACTCTATTAAGTACTAGTAATTTATTATTTACTAGTTTATTATTAAAAATATAAAAAGGTGACTTTTATATATAATTATATAATTAATATATAAATATACAAAAATATTTAATATACTAATAAAACTTAGTATCTATTATTATATATATAATAATAAGCTAATTTTACACCTTAAATAAAAAGTTATACTAACTTAAAGTAAGGCCCTAAAAATTTTTTATATTTACTAATTTTTTACTACCCCTAAACCCCTTTATAAGCAGCCGCTAATAGGATAAATAGTATCTACTAGTCTTTCCCTTTAATACGGTATTTGTTTCGTATTTTTAGGCTTATTAATTAAAAAGTTATATAATTTTAAAAAAGCTAACTTTTTTAAGTACTTTTTATTATTTTTACTTCCCTGTAGTAGCTTTTTAAAAAAAAAAAAATTTTTTATTTTTTTTATTTAATTTATAATTTTATACTATAGCGTAAGCGCTTAAGCTTAGCTAATTCTTAAATAATACTTATAAATTTATTTAATAATTTTTTTATAAACCGCTTATACCGTATATTATAAATATTATATTAATTTTATTTACTTTGTAAGTAAAACTCTATACTAATTAAAAAATACTATTATAATTAATTATACTAATTACTTTTATACGTTTACTTTACTTTTCATACTTAAAATTTCGTAAAATATTAATATTATAAAACAGTAGTAGTCTATTTATATAATTAAAAGTTATATAGTTAATAGTATTACTAATATAGTACAATAATATAATAAAAGTATATAATAATATATTAATTAAATATAAAATAAAATATAAATTAGTAAAAATATAAAAAAATACTAGTTTAATTTAAAAATAGTTTATATTTAATTAGGTAATAGTACTAGTAGTAGCCCTTATACTATTATTAATATAATTTTTTATAAATACTTAATTATTACTATTATTTATTTTATTACTCATTTTACTAACTACTGTCTGGTATTTTATATAATTATAATAGTCTAATATATATTTAATTATTTATTTTATATTTATAATATTAAGTATCTCTCTAAACTATAAGAAAAAATTTTTATAAATAATAGTCTAAAAAAACTTTTAAAAGTTATAGGTAATTTAATAAAATAACTACTAGTAATAAAGGTAAAAATAATAGTAAAAAATCTATAAAATTATTAATAAAAATATCCTCAAAAACTACTAATTTAACCTAAAAATTTAATTTTTATAGCTTTTAATAATTGTATAGTATTATTTACTATTTTTAAAATTAAATACTATTAGTAAAAAACTAGTTTACTAATATATACTTTATTAATAAAAAATTTGTATTTTAGTTTTTTATATTATAAACTATATAAAAAGCTTTAAAAGATTTTCTAGTTAAATATTTTAAAAGTATTTTAATCTATACTATATTATTTACTATATACAAATTATTATAAACTATAATATAAATAATATTTATACTAAAAGAATTCTTATTTAAACTAAAAAATCTTAATTAGTAATAAGATATTTATAAAAATAGAACTATAATTTTTTAATATTTAATTTAGTATAGAGTATAGAGTATAGCGTAAATAATAAATAAATTATATTATTGTTTAAATATAATTATTTATATTATAAATTATAATAGACTATAATAATTAATTATAATATATACTGTAATTAATAGATTCTAATTTATATTTTATATTCTACTTTTAATTTATAATTTATAAAATTATTATTAAACTTTAATACCTAGTCTATATAACCCTTATTTAGTTTTAATCTATACTAGTATTAAAAAAATAGATTAAAAATATAATTAAATTATAGTGTTATATAAGCTAATTTAATCTTAAATTAACTTTAACATATTTACTAACATACATTAGTATATAATTTTATAGGAAGTAATAATATATAATATTAATATTTAACTATAATTAAAAGCTATAAAGATTTACTTTTTAGATTAAATTAGTATTATATTTCTTTATAGTATTTAGAGTAGTAATTTTTATAAATTATTTATTATCGTTTTTACCTTTTCTACTAGTAGTTAATTTTTTATATTATATAAAACTTCTAAAAACTTTATTAAATTATTAGTTATAAGTAATTATTTTTTTATAATTAAGATATATACGTAATATTATAAAAATAAAATAAGTAATAAAACGTATATTACGTTGTTATCATTATATATAATAATAAAAGGTAAGTAAGTTAGTAGTAAAATAAATAAGAGTAATAATTAAGTATATATAAAAATTTAGACTAGTAGTAGTATATAGATTATTACTATAATAGTACTATTACTTAATTATATATAAGTTATTTTTTAAATTAAACTAGTATTTATTATTTATATTATTTTACTATACTCTATATTATATATAAAGGGGTAATATATAGTATTAAAATACTGGTTTACAAAATCTATAAGTTAAAAAAGTTATTTTTTTAGATATAGTGTAAAAAAAATCCGTATATAAAAATGATAAATAATATATTTATTTTAGTTAATAAAATTATAGCTATAATCTATACTCTATATTATATTTAACTTATCAATTATTATATATTTTAATTATATTAGTATATTATATTATAGATTCTATTAAATAAAAAAATTTATATTATATAAATAGACTATTAGTATATTATAAAATTATAATTTTACTAAATGTTAGACGTAATAAGTAAAATAAGTATAGTAGATTAATTAATATAATTATTTATAATAATGTGTCTTAAGTAGTATAAGATTATACTTATAAAATAGATAAAATTAATAATACTCTTAATATACACAGTATAAGTAATTTAAAAAAAAAGTTAATAAATTTATAAGTACTATTTAAGAGCTAGCTAAGCTTAAATATTTACGCTATAGTATAAAAGGATTAACTAAATATAATATATATAAATATAACAGTTTTAATAATAACTTCTATAGTAGATTATTTAGTAATATTTTAACTTATAAAAAGATTTAAGACGACTAAATATAATAGCTTTAAAAAAATTAGATTAGAGTTAATAAGTTTAATAAAATATAATTTTGTATTACAAATAGTAGTAAATTATTATAACTAATTATTATAGTTTTATATTAATATAGTATAACTAAGTAGTTATAAATAAAATATATAGGTATTTTTAAAAAAAATAAAACAAGTTTATATTAAAAGTAAATAATAGATAGTATATAAAGACTTTAAAGAAGATTTTTTAACTTAATATATATAGTTTAAATTAAATAACTAAAAGTTATATAGTAATTTATATATATAATTTAAATAGTATTATATAGAGAATTATATAATATATATATTAAAAACATTAGCAAAACTAAAATTAAATACATTTAAAAGTAAAATAATTAAAATAAAGCAGTATAGTTCGATAAGGAATATAATATTAAAAAAACTAGTTATAGTAATAGCTTAAAATTAAAAGTAAGTTTAATCTATTATTTTAAAATATATACATCCTAATTACTATAAGAAGTAAAGAAGAGATCTTATTAATAATAATAATATAACTTCTAAGTCTAATAAATTATATATTTTAAGTAAGAAAAATAATAAGTAAGAGAAGACGATTAATAATAATTTAAAAAAATTTTAATAAATTAATAATTATTATAATTAAAATATTTATAATAATAAGTATAAAAGAATTATAATTTAGTATATAATATTAAGTATTAAAAATAGTATATACTATTCTAAACAGGTAATAAAAATTAAATATATTATAATTTTTAACTATTTAATATTATCTAATATTTAATTAAACTAAGTATATAGTATATTATTAACTATATATATATATTATATATATTTATATATTAATCGAACAAATAGTGTCGCTGTAGTAGCTCGGGGCGACCAAAAGTGGTTTTAAAAAAGGAGGTGTATATATATATCTTTATACTTAATGTGTCGAAAAATATATATATATTATATAATTATAATACTATTAATAATTTATTAATTGGATTATTATATTAGTAAAGATTTATTTATAATATTTTAAGATTTTCTAGATTTAAATAAAATTATATATAATTTTATAATATTATTTAATTCTATATAAAATATATATATATAACCTTTATTAATATATTACGTAGTTATTAATAATTTATATAATAAATTATAAAATTATTATATATTTAATAAACCTGTAGTTATTTAATAAAAAGAAAAAGAATATATAATTATATTTAATATATAATAGTATATATTAACTAATACATTATATATTAAATTTTATCTAATTTTAGATAATATTAAAATAGTTAATATATTTTATAGTATTTGAATAATAAATTTAAGTAATATAAAAATTTAATTAATAAATTATTAATAGTATTCTAATTTTATACTATAAATATGTAGTTTATAATATAGTATATAATTATTTTATTTAATTATTAGATAATATTTAATAACTAACAAGTTCTAATAATTAATTCCTATTTACTTTTAAAAAAAGTATATGCTATGTTTAATACTTAAGATTATATATTAAATTATAATTATTTTATATTTATTATTATAAATATTTTTATAAAATACTAATATATAATAATTTTAAAATAATATTAAAAAGTAGTTAGTGTATATAAATCTATATAACTTTAAAGTTAAAAATAAAGCTTTAGTTTTAATAATAAAAAGTAATATACTAATTAATATAGTATAGTAATAACTAAAATATTATAAAGTATAAATACAATAAACTATTTATAATTTTTAAAAAATTAATATTAAAAAATTATACAATAAAGCTTTTAGATAGATTTTTATAGTCTTAAATTATTAGTAGCGTGCTAATATTAGGGTACGTATTAATAATTTTAGTATAATAGTACTATTTAATAATCTCTATTTATATATTAGTATTAAAGAAACCCTTTTATATTATCTTAAAAGCGCTATTCTGTTTACTCTTTTTACAAGACTTCTTATTTTTTACTTATAATTTTATTTATTACTCTTACTGCTATTTTTCCGTTTTATATTTATTACTAAGTCTTTTATAATATTTATTAATTTTTAAATTATTATTAACTTCCTTCTTATACTTATTACTTTTATTACTTAAAATATATAGTTTATTAGTTTTAAGAATTATACTATTTTTACTAAAAAGCTATTTAAAAAACATTAGCTTACGCTTTCTATAGTAATTAGTACGTATATATATATAATAAAATAATATAATAAATTTACTTAAAATTTTTAGCTATTACTATTATTAGCTTTTTTATATTATGTTCTCTATCAAAGTATATTACTTATTTTTAGTCTTTTTACTTTTAAATATATTTAACTTTAGCTTTTTTAATTTTTTTAAATATATATTTTATATAATCTTTTATAGGATATTACTTACTCTATATATAAAAGTTATTATATAACTTTTAGTTTCCTTATTAGGGTTACCTATAGCAGTTTAATAAAGCTTTTTTAAGCCTTTTCTATACTGCCTATTATTAACTTCTAATATAATATCTTTTTATTTTTTAAAAATATATTAAAGTTATATTTATAGCTAATTAGTTATACTATATTAGTATAAAACTATAATAAATAGATATAATAACTTACTACCCTTCTTATTATAAAACTTTCTTTTTTTAAGCTTTTTAAATTTTATTTTAATTACTTCTTTTAGGTATCTTGTCCAGTTATTTTAAGCTTTTTTATAAGTTAGGATTTTACTAAATAATTCGCCGTAAGAACTTTCTTTAAGATTTTCTCTTTTATATTTTTTATATATAATTAATTTTTTTATACTATAGCGTGAGCGCTTAAGCTTAGCTAGTCCTTAAATAGTACTTATAGATTTATTAAATAACTTTTTTATAAGTTACCTATAGCGCGTATTTTAAAAATTTTATTAATTTTATCTATTTTATAAGTAAACCCTTATACTAGTTAAAAAATACTATTATAAATAACTGTGTTAATTTACTCTAGTAAGCTTATTTTACTTATTATACTTAAAATTTAGTAGAATTTTAATTTGGCGAAGTAATAGTAGTTTATTTATATAATTAAAAGTCTTTTACTTAATAGAATCTATAATACAGTACGCTAATATAATAAAAGTATATAATAATATATAGATTAAGTATACGGTAAAGCATAGTAAAGTAGTAAAAGTAAAAAATATTAGCCTAATCTAAAAAGTAGTCTATATATAATTAAGTAGTAGTATTAATAGTAGTTTATATACTATTAGCCTAATTACGTATCTATACTGAATTATTATCCTTATTTACTCTACTATTAACTTAACTGCCTACTTTTTTATTATTATATATAATTATAATAGCCTAATATATATCTAATTATTTGCTTTATCTTTATAATATCGCGTACCTACTAAAATTATAGTACAAAACTTACTAAAATAGTTTTTAGTAAATAGTAGTCTAAGAAAGCTTTTAAAGGTTTTAAGAAACTTAAAAAAGTAACTACTAGTAGTAAAAAATTTATTAGTACTACTAGTAGGGATACCCTAAAAAAAACGCGAAGTTAAACTAAAAAGTAAGTTATTATAGCTTTTAATAATAGTTAAATATTAATATTATATAGGTATCGCCTTTTACAAATTAAACGCTATTAATAAAAAACTAACCTACTAATTAAAAAATTTTTTTTTACTTAACTAGTCTGTAAAATTACTACAACGAAATTCTCTAGTAAAAATTATTAATTTTAATTTTTTATACTATAAGATATATAAATAGCCTCTAAAGTCTTTTTAGTTAGATATTTTAAAAGTATAATAACCTATACTATATTATTTATTATATACTAACTATTATAAACTATAATATAAATTATATTTATACTAAAAAAGTTATTATTTAGACTAAAAACTCGTGGATAGCGCTTAGGTACTTAGCAAAGTATAGTAAAAATTTTAGGTTTTTAATTTTTTTAGTTTAGTATAGAGTATAGCGTAAATAATAAAGAAACTATATTATAGTTTTAATATAATTATTTATTTTATAAACTATAATAGACTATAATAACTAATTATAATATATATCTTAATTAGAAAACCTTAATCTAAATTTTATAATTTAACTCTAACTTATAGTCTATATAATTTTTATTTAACTTTAATACCTAGTCTGTATAATTCTAATCTAATCTTAATCTATACTAGCGTTAAAAAAAATAGGTTAGGGCTATAATTAGGTTAGAGTTTTACGTAAGCTAACTTAACTCTTACTTAATTTTAATTTATTTACTAGCGTAGCCTTTAATAACGTTAAGCTAATAGTATTTTTATTTTATTTATAGTAATAAAAATATTATTTATAATTAAAGAGACAGCTATAAAGCGATTATATTTTAAATTTTAAAAATTATTTTTAAGATTTAATAGACTAGTTTCTTTATTTTTATATATTTTTTAGTAGCTCTTAGGTATCCTCTAATCTTTTATAAAATTACTTTAAATAGCGTCTAGCCTTAGTATTACTTTTAAAATTATAAGTTTTAATTATTTATTTAATATTATATAAATTCTTAAATAAGTATTAACTAAATAATTATTCTATATAGCTATTAAATTCTTAGTAGTACTAAAAGGGGTATAGTTTATTTTTTTCTTACGCTAACTATAATTAGTATCTTTAAGTTTATAATGAAAATTTAAATATTTTTTATTTTTTAATTACTTATTAGACTAGCTTAGTAAATATATATTATTAAATACTACGCTTAAGTTTATAAATTTATTATTATAAAGTATTTTAATAACTAAAACTACTTCTTCCTTAAATCTCTAGAATTAGATAGCCCTTTATAGAATAGCTCTTTATTAACAATAATATTTTAAGGTATAATTATTTAATTAAGTATTTGGATCTATATTCTATAAATATTAAAAATATAATAGTTTACTAAATATCTAATATAGCGCCGTAGATTTATTTTAAATTTACGCTTATTATAAACTATTAAACGTTTTTTTAAAGGGTAAGTACGGTAGCTATATATATAAATTTTACTTTAATTAGAGTGTAAATCTATTATTATATTTTTTATAATTATAAGCTTTTACTATTTAAAGTATTACTTAAACTAACTATTTAGTACTTTATTTAGTATTTATATCTTATAGAATAATAATAGACTTATTTTATATAACTATATTATAGTATCTATTATTTTTAAGTAAAACTTAGTAGGTAGATTATTGTTTAATTATATGTTAATTACTTTTAAGATTATATTTTAGTCTACCCTTTTAGTACTACTGTTTAGTTTATAAGTATATAGTAGGGTTGTAATATATTTAATTTTTTAAAGTATAAGTAACTATACTATTATACTATAGTAGTAGTATTATTACTTTAAATTAGTATATAGATTTTTAAATTATATTATATAAAAAGTAGCTTAGTAAAGTTTTTAAAGACTTTTATAATTAATTTTAAACTCTTTAAGTAGAGATTATAATTATAAATCCTTTTACTAAAGTTATTATTTAGAATTATATTTTATTAATTGCCTAATCTACTTATTAGTATATTAAGAAGGTTTTATAATATTTAAAAGAATAACTATAGTAATTATTTTCTTAGTTTCTTTAAAATTACTTATATTATATAAGTAGTAAAGTAGTATACGGTCTTTAGATAAGCTATAATATTAATTTTAATATTCTAAATATACTATATTAATACTTATAAAACTATTTTCTTAAATATTTTAATTACTAATACTATATGTGTTGAATATTAATATAAAAATAATTAATTTATAATTTTTAAGTTTTATAATTATCTATTACAGTATTAATTATAAAGTAAAAGGTAATTAGTTTATATTTAATAAAAGTAAAATTATACTAATATTATAGCTTTATTAAAATAATATTTTAATTTAGTATACTTATACGTAAAGTATAATTAAAATCTAAGTACTAAATACTAATTTTCTATATATAAGTTATAAAAATAATATTAATATAGAAGCTTTATACTATTATAATATTTTTAAATATTAAATTTTTTATACGAGGGCTAGTTATACTATATAAAACTTATTTTAAAATTTAGTTATCTATTCTAATAATTATTAATATTTATATTCTAGCTTTAATACTCTTACTTTTAGTTACCTTTTTAAATATTTTAGAAATAAGCATTAAGGTATTAATAATAAGATATATAATAGTACTATTATCTAAAATAGTACTTTCTAAACAAGAGTATATATTAAATATTATAGTATTATATCTTACCCTAAAGTTATTACTGTAATATTACGTAACCCTAGACTAACTATTTAAATTTCTACTGTACTACGTAATTATTAACGCTAATGTATGTTAATAAGCTTCTTATGTAGTAATTATAATAACTTATATAAAGGTATATATATACTCCTCCTTTTTTAAAACTCCTTTTAGTCGCCTACACAGCTACTACAGCTATACCTTTTTATTCGATTAATATATAAATATATATATAATAATTTATAATTATAATAACTTTTTTACTAGCGCTCCCCGTAGGATTCTTTAATGTTTTTAAAATAATTACTAACTCCCTAATAGTAAGCTCCTATACGACTACCTTTTAAAGTTATAGTAAAGTCTTTTAAAGTTTATTTATATATATATATAAATAATTTTAACTGCTTTTAAAAGCTTCTTTTTTTAAAGCCGCGCCTGTCTTCCTTACGCCATCCTAAAAAACTCTTTTTTATTTATTCTAAAGTGTATATTACCCTCTACCTTACTAAGTAAACTTTTAGTACTTTTAAATTATTATTTTACTAGCTCTATTTTATTACCGTATAATTATAAACTGTAAATATTATTAAAATTAAAAATTACCTTATATTTATAGATAAAGAGCTATAATATAACTAACCTAAAACTAAAAACGCTAAAAAAAAAACGGTCTTAGACTAGCCTTTTGTATAAGCTTATAATAATACTCTAATATTAAGTAATTTTTAATATAGCCCTGCCAGTCGTTTTAATTTTTAGTAAAAATTAAGATTACCATTAATTTTTAGCTAGGGTTAGTAGTTATAATTATTAAGCGCCTAAAAGCGGGCTTTACAGTTCTTTTAGTTATAATAATTAAAAAAAAATATTTTAGATAGTATTATAGAAAGAAAAGAGAAGTACTATATTTACTTTTAAACGCACTATATATAGTCTATAGTTTTACCTATAATAATTAGATTTCTATTTTATAATTATTATTTTACTATTATTCTGCTATTATTACTACTATACCCTAATAAGTTATTAGTAAAATTATCGCTCTATTAGCTATAAAATTTAAAAAATTTTATATTTAATAGGCCCTAAATTATAGTGCCTCTATTTTTATCTACTTATATATTAAGTAAGGATATAGCGTACACTAAGTTAATATAGCTCCTATAAATAAACGTAAAAAAATATTATAGTATAATAAACTTCTATACTCTCTTTAATAGATTTAAATATTACAAAATCTATAATAGTAACTATAATTTTTTTAAATATATTATTTTAATATTAGTATTTACCTTTTAATTTTTAAATTTTTTTTATATTTATATATAGATTAGTATATTTAGTCTATTATAAGTAATTAAAAATTTTCTTTCTATCAGCGCTGGAAAGTATAATTAGTAATAATTTTTTTTAAATAATTTTTTATAATTATAGTCTTAAGCCTACAGTAATAAACTAGTTTCTAGTAGTAATAAATATATTTTAAATATAAATAAATAGCTTTACGCTTAGTTTAACACTTATTTTAATTTTTATTAGTACTTAAGTTAGTACTAGATTTACCTTTACTAAGTATTATAAATACTACTAAGTTTTTTTTATAATTAGTGCGTAGAGACTGCTACTAAAGTATTATAAAAAAATATTTTTAATTATATTTAAAATAAAAAGAGGTTATTTAAGTATTAAATTACGCGTAATATTTTACTCTATTAATTATATTTAGTTAAAAATAATCCTTTAATCTAGTATAATTAAAAAATTATAAATAGTTATTTTTTTTATATTGAGTATTTTATACATACGCGCATTTTTATAAAAGAGTTTCTATTTATTATACTATTACTTACGATTCTGCCTTTTATACTTAGCTTTTTTAAAATAAGTATAGTACTATACTTATACTAAATTTTATATAATAGTATTAGTTAGTAATAGATTAATTTTAAATATATATATTATCTCTTAAAGCGTTAACTTTTAGTAATTAAGAATTTTAATTATTATTAGCCCTAAAATATTAGAATATACTATTTTATCTACCCAGTCTCTAAGGTTTTTAAAATTATTATTATCTATAATTTAATTAGTAGATAGTACTTTATATTTTACTATATATATAAAGTACTACTTTACTTAAATTTTATATTTTTACAAAAAAATTTTTTTTTTGCCTAATTATAGGATTATTAGTATTTAAAAGGACTAGTTAAATAAAAGGTAAAAAGTACTAGAATTAATAATCTTTTATAGGAGTAACGTTTTTTTTATTATAATTAATTTTTTTTAAATCCCTTTCTGTATAGTAAAAAATTAAAATTATATATACTAATTAGGCTAGCTTACGTAGCTTATTAACTAATAGAGTCCTATTAGAATTAAGTTAGTTATTATAATAGTTTAATTACTAAGTAATTAAGAAAGAGATAAAAAGATACGTAGCGATAATTAAATATAGTAGTATAATAATAAGAAATAATTAAAGTATATAAAAATAAGTACCTACTAGCGTTAAGTCGCGTAGAAAAAATTATTCTATAGTTTAAAACGCTAGACTTATACTTATAGTAAACTAGATAATACTTATTTTTAGAGTAAAATGTATATTAATATTATTTATAAAATAAAATAATTAAGATTAAATATATATATAATAGGCGAGTAATTAAGTAATCTAGTTATATAATTAACTCGTAATTAGAGAGGGTATATAAGCCTTAATATTACAACACTAAATAAAATAAAATAAAAAATAAAAAATAATATATACTTAGTTTAAAAAAAAATTTTTAAAAGTTATATAAAAGAAGTTAGTATAGTTTTAAAAAAAAAAGTGTTTAAAAGTAGTTAAAATTATTTATACGTATATATAAAGGTAAAAATAAATAAATAATTAAAAAGTAAAAGTACGTCTAGACCTTAATCCAGGGGTATAAATATAGTAAGGGAACTCTATTAGATACTAAACTATATACGTAATAATTAAAAGCTAATTTATAAGAGCCGACTTTGAAGGATAATATTTATTCGAATAGCTACTTAATTAAATAATAAGTATGCTAGTGGGTTAAAAAAAATAAATAATAAAATAAAAAGTACGCTATAGCGATATAAGATAATTATATAAAGGTTTATTATTAATAGAATTAGTAGTTACTTTTTTATAAAACTAAAAATCTTATAAAAAATATTAAAAGATTATAAAAATTAGTATTAGTAAAAAGTTATACTAGTTACTACGTAAAATGCTTACTAAAATAAATTAGTATTTAATAATTACTATTACAGAAAAATATCTTTAAGTTTACTTTAATTACTTATAAAATTCTTTAAAATAAAGAATTTATTTCTCTTCTACGGATATACGGTAGAAAAAAAGTAATATTAAAAGATATTATTTTTAAAAGTTTATATTAAATTAATTACTAAGCGTAAAAATACGTAAATAATACTGTTCTAATAAAAAGGGTATAGAGGATATTTTAATAATTTTAGTTACGGCTTTTTAACTTCGTATAATAAATTAAAATTACTTAAATAAAATAATTTTTAATTTCTTTTTTAGTTTATTATAACTTTTTAGTTAATAAATATATATAACTAAAATTTTAATTATATCCTTTTAGACTAAGTGTAAGTCACGTAATCTAAAATTTAATAATATTTTATTATATAATAATAAAATTATACAATTAATAAAAATATAGCTATTACTTATATAATTACTACTTACGTAATATATTATTATTATTATAGTATATTAAAAAATATTTTAACTTCTATAAATTTAAACTTCTATTATTTTAAAATTGTACTAAATTTTTTAAAACTTTAATTAAAAAGTAAACTATTATTAAAAGTAAATAATTTACCTTTTTTAATTACTACTCTTTTAAATAAGTTAGAGAAATATATTTATAATACGATAAAACGTATTAAACATTACAAACAAAATTAGAATATAAAAAAAATTAAAAAAGGTTAAGTCTTAAAGTTAACTTTAAGGCATAAAAGAGTTATTAATAAAGACTTAATTAGAAGTTCGAAAAAGAAAAATAAAAAACTATTATTAGAAATTAATGTAAAAATTATAAAATAGTCCTAATAAAAAATTTTAAATATATATAATTACAATGTTAATATAAGTAAAAAAAAACTAATAATTAAAAAAGAAAATACTAAAGAAAAGTTAAAAATACGCTAAAGAAAATATAAAAATTTAAATTGAAATAAATAATATTTTCTAACAAGTTAGTAATATAAAGTAGATAAGATTATAAAAAATATTATAGAAAAAGAAGTAATAATTAAATTAGAAAAGATGTAGCTATTAGTTAATTATAAAGTAACTTATATTATCTTTTTAAAATATTATTATATATAATATTTTATATATTTTTAAGTTATAGTTTTAGTTTTTTAATATTAATTATATTATTTATTTTATAGACCGAAATCTTACCCTATAAGTTTAGGGTAAAATATAGATAGGAGGTAGAAGTAATTTAGTACTTATAAAAATACCTTATTTTTTTATTTTTATTTTTTACTAGTAAGAATTATATAAATAAAGTCCTTATACCCGAAGCTAACTAGAAGACGAAATAGAATAAGTAATTTAACTAATTTTTTGTCCTTTTTTAGTATAATAATATATATATATATATATATATTAATTATAAATATTACATTAATATTAATTTAGATTAGTAATTTTAATAAAATAAAGTCCCTATTTATAATATAATAAACGAGTTAAACTGGTTTAAAAATAATAAAATTATAGTTTTTTCTTACTTAGCCTATACTTTAGATTTTAGTCCTATTAATAAATATATAGAGATTATTAAAATCTAGACTAATTAAAGGATTTAAAGGTAATTTAGGTATAGAAATAAGTTTAGAAAGTATAGAGGCTAATAAAAAAGCTATTATAAAGGAGTAGTATAATATACTATAAAAAGATATTAATAGTTATATTTTATTACTCCCTAACTATTATAAAGTAGTTATAAAGCTTAGGGGTACTAGATTAAGTATTAATAATATATTATTTACTAGTTTATTATTAAAAATATAAAATATTATGTTTCATTAATAATAATATATAAAATATATTAATATATAAAAATTAGTCAATTTTATATCTTAAATAAAAAGTAATAATAGTCTAAAGTAGAGTCCTAAAAAAGTTTTAACTTTACTAATTTTTAATTACTACTAAACAGCTTACTAAGCAGCCTATAATAGGGTAAATAGAGTACGCTAGTCTTTCTCTTTAAAATAATATTTTTTTTATATATTTAGGCTTATTAATTAAAAAGCTATATGACTTTAAAAAAGCTACCTTTTTAGAGTACTCTTTCGCTGTCACCCCCCTGTAGAATAATTAGTCTGCTTGTTTGCTGAGGGGTTTAGCAGAGCTTACTATTCTAGGAACCTTCTTTCTTACGCTTGGACCATCGTCCAACTGCGACTCGTAAAGACGGGAACAAAAACATGCGGCGTCCTATCACCAGACACACTTCCTTAATCTCGAAAGGACTTTTTGCAACGCAAGATATTCAGATAGGTTAAGAACTTTCAAAGCCACAAAGCACGGTGCATACCGTATCGGTGAATTACAGAAATAATTTTGGAAATCAAGTCAGATGAAAATAATCAGAAAATAATTAATTAACCAAGTTGTCGTACGATTCCACACCGCTGCCGCGGACTGCGGAAAATGGCCATAAGAGTGAACAACAATGTCTTGGAATGAAAAATGTATGAAGAAATAGCTGAGCAAAGACATCCGCTTGCATCTACAGTCAAGAGATGGATAAATCCGGGCTCATGACTGAGAGAAGGATCAGCAATCCGGGAGCAGCAAATGCATGAGATGGAGGACTGCATTGCTAACAAAGGCGGGAACATGCCTTATCTATATACATGCAGTGAAGGAGACGCTGGAGGCGTAGACAAAAGGGGGAGATAGCGGAGATGTCCCCAATACAGGCAGCCGAAGGAGCGATGAGCGCGGTGAGCGACGTAGCTGCCTCAGAGTCCCACACTAAGGAGACAATAGAGGTTTTCCAATCTGACCATTTTATATGGTCGGCTAACTTTGTAGTACCCTTATCTTTGCGATACAGAACCTGATTTTCCGCGTCTTCATCATTTCAGATTCTGACACTATGGTATGTGGGACAACTCGTTATTACAGGGTCAGTGATTTATTGATAGCCCCACCTCTCTTCCCTTGCAGTATCGTCTGCGGTGATGCTCACTCGAAAATCAGTATTCGATGCTACATGTACCTCTTAGATGTTCCGATAAAGAGGGATATGGACGAGAGCTCAAAGGACACCATAGACTCGGAATTCTGGGAAAGCAAATGGTTACTCGGGACTGGACGCTTCAGGAGCTCCTTATCCCAGCATCGGCCGAATTCTTTGTTAGCGTCTCCCTAAGTAGGTGCTTATCTCGTTGAATATATTGCTGGGTACGATGAGGAATACCGGCAAGATTTAACAAGGGAATCGATGGATGATTGGTAGGCATTACTAGCCTAAGGTCGTGCTACCGCGTTGAGACTCTAGCATGAGATAACTACGAAGTGTCCTCCACGTCCAAGTCCGAAGCGCATTTCAGGTATTCTTCGTTATAATCATAATATCCCCAATAGAGAAAACGCGCTTTTGTGTACGGAGACCCCCGCGCATGCAAAACTGGCAAGAACCAACTCCTTATTTTCGCATATGTGGCAATGTTGATCATAGACCATCGGACTTTACCCGTAAAACCCATATCGGAACCATCGGAAAGCATTTCGACGAGGCCTTGGACAAAGCTTGCGATGAGTTTAGTACGGCTGGATCTTCCATGGAAGCGAAGATACCCTCCTTTTACCATCATGAACTTGATCACTGCTTTAAGAATGGCAAGAAACACCTCCTCTTTAGAAGACCTATAGTCCACTAGAATTGTGATGGAAGGATGGACGAGCCTGTCTAGGCAATAATAATACACGTGCGCAAGGTAACCGTACTAGTAAAAGTTAATAAATTTAATAAAATAGTATTATTAAGGTTATAGCCTAAAAGTATAAACTATAGTTAAAAGTAAAAGTAAATATAAAAAAATTAAGATTTTTTACCTATCTACTATACTTATACTTATTTATATATATTCCTTATCTCTATTTCTATATTTATATTTAATAATAACTATTTTAAGTATAATAGTATTACTACTAATTTTATAAAAAATCTTATAAATATAAATTCTATATTAGTCCTTTATTTAATCTAGCCTTTTTAAAAAATATAAATAACTAAATTATAAGTAATTTTATTACCTATATTAAAAATATAAATAAGAATATAACTAATCTATTTAAAAAATAAAATATTTTATTTAATATACTTAGTTAGGTGTATTATAAAATAAAATAAAAATATAATTTTAGGAAGTAAATTTTTTTTATACTTATAACTAACTAATTAACTAATTGTTATAAAATTTCTAATATAGTATACTAAAAATAAGTTTTCTATAATTAAAAAACTTTTTAAAAAAGACTAGAAAGAATGTCTTATAAAAGACGTATAAAAATTTTTCTATTATAAGATATTAATAAAATAAAAAAGAGTATATTTTAATTTTTAAAAAAAAACTAAATGCTATAAGGGACGCTTTACTATAATTTATATTTAGTATACTAAGTATAGGTTATATTAATATATAGATTATTATAGGAAAATTATTTAAATAGATAAGCCTAAGTATACTATAGGCCCTATCTTAAATATCTTTACACTACGCCTCCCCGTATACTATAATCACTTCTCTCTAGTTCTCTGGCCGATCCCCTCGCGTTTCTTTATAATTTATTAATTATTTAAGGCGGGAGCCGCTGTAGCTAATATACTAGCTCTTAATCTACTTTAAACTATCCTATATAGGCGATAATATTATACGTACGTAAGGCAATTATACTAGTAAAAATTAATAAATTTAATAAAATAGTATTATTAATATTATAATCTAGGGGTATAAACTATAATTAAAGGTAAACACGGTCGTAAGAAAATTATATATATAGATTCTTTAATTGTTTACTACGCTTATATTTATTTATATATATTATTTATCTCTATGTCTACGCTTATATTTAATAATAGCCATTTTAGGTATAGTAGTATTACTATTTATTTTAAAAAAGTTTTATAAATATAAATTTTATATTAGTATTTTATTTATTCTAGCTCTTTTAAAGAATCTAGATAATTAGGTTATAAATACGTTTATTACCTATATTAAGGACGTAGATAAAAATATATCTAACTTATTTAAAAAGTAAATTATTTTATTTAGTATATTTAGCTAGACGTACTATAGAATAAAATTAATATATAATTTTAATAACTAAATTTATTCTATAATACTTATAACTAATTAATTAATTAACTTTAATACAACTTCTAATATAGTACACTAAAAATAAAATTTTTATAATTAAAAAGCTTCTTAAAAAAGATTATAAAGAACGTTTTATAATAAATCTATAAAACTTCTTTTATTATAAAGTATTAATAAAGTAGAAAAAAGTATATTTTAATTTTTATAAAGTACTAAACACTGTAAATAATATTTTATTATAATTTATATTTAGTATACTAGGTATAGGTTATATTAATATATAGATTATTATAGAAAGATTATTAGCTTTTTAAACTATAACTAGACTATATTACTAATTTTATTAAGTACTTAGTATAATCGACTATAGACTTCTATTTAAGTGTCTTTAAATTCTAGAGGATAATCGTAGACCGTGCTAGAAGAACTCCTTAAATAATCTAGAGTCTTATCTAATATCTGTATCTACTTAGAACTTAGATAGGCTTAAAGATTTACTTTATTTTTTTACGTTTATCTATAGGAGCTGTATCGACGTTATATATACTACGTCCTTACTTAATATAGAGGTAGGTAAATATAGAGGTACTATAACCTAGGGCCTATTAAATATAAGATTTTTTAAATGTTATAGCTAGTAGAGTAATAACTTAATAAATAACTTATTAAGTAATAGCTATAATAATAGCGAGGTAATAACTATAAAATAATAATAAAGTATTTATAGGTTATTATTTTAGGTAAAACTATAAATATAATTATAGGCTGTATATAGCGTGTTTAAAATAGTAAGTATAATAGTTTTTTCTTTTTTCTATAAATACTATATAATATTTAGAAATCTTTTTAATATAATTAAAATAAAATCTTTTATCTTCTTTATATTATATTTACGATATTAGTATTTTAGCGTTTAATAATTAAACTACTAAGTAACTTTTAGTATACGGTATAGGCTTTTACTAATAATAATAATTAGCTAGATTATATTAAGAACTACCCTAATTTCTATCTTAACGTAGTACGACTAGCTAGTCTACTTAATAAGCTAAAAAAATTTTTAGTTAATATTATTTTTAATTCCGATTTAATCCTAACGCGCCTCTTTTTATTTAAAATAGTTATAATTTTTAAGCTTAATAATACCTATAAGGATACTAAAATTTACTTTAGATTATATAGTAATATAATAAATTTTATAGTATAATAGCGTAAAAAAAGTAAAACTTTTTTATTAAAAATAAAAAATAGTAATAGCAGTAGTAGCGGTAGTAGTAGTAGTAATAATAGTAGTAATAGTACCTTAATAATTAAAAAAAAAATTTTCTTAAAATAGTAAAAGAAGTAAAGCTTTAATAAAAGAAACTTATTAAAATAGTTAAAATTATTTAGGTACGGGGATATACGTATATATAAAAGTAAGGCTTTAGGACAGGTAGTAAGTAGTAGAAAAAAGATATACTATAGCGCTGTAAGATAGTTATAGAAACTTACTATTAGAGAAGTTAGTAATTATTTTAAAAAGACTAAGAGGTTCTATAGGGGGTATAGCGTTATTTTAATACTTTAATAATTATTAATAAAATTATAGGCTATTAGTATTAGTAAAAAAGTTATTATAGTTACTATATAAAAAGCTTATTAAGAGTTAATTGATTACGTAATATAGTAGAAGTTTAAATAGCTAGTCTAGAGTTACGTAATATTATAGTAATAACTCTAAAAGAAGAGAAAGATTTACTCTATATAGTCTATACTAGCACTACTTTTTAGTATCGGCGAAGGAATCTTCTATAGGAGCCTTATAGCTTTATTAGAATAATTTTCCTATAATAATCTATATATTAATATAACCTATACCTAGTATACTAAGTATAAATTATAATAAAATATTTCTTATAGTATTTAGTATTCTTTAAAAATTTTAATATATTCTTTTCTACTTTATTAGTACTTTATAATAATAAAAGTTTTATAAATTCTTTATAAGTTATCTTTTATAGTTTTTTTTTAAAAACTTTTTAATTATAAGGTGTTTATTTTTGATATATTATATTAAAGGTCCTATTAAAGTTAGTAAATTAATTAATTATAAGTATAATAGAAAAAATTTAGTTATTAAAATTATATTTTAATTTTATTTTATAGTACGCATAACTAAGTATACTAAATAAAATAATTTATTTTTAAATAAATTAGCTATATACTTATTTACGTTATTAATATAGATAATAAAGTTACCTATAATTTAATTATTTAAGTTTTTTAAATAGGCTACATTAAATAAAGTACTAATATAGAGTTTATATTTATAAAAGTTTTTTAAAATTAGTAATAATACTACTATATATAAAATAGCTATTATTAAATATAAATATAAAAATAGAGATAGAGAATATATATAAATAAATATATATATAGTAAATAGATAAAAGATATATATATATTTTTTTATCTACTTTAATATTTATCTATAATTTATACTTTTAGGCTATAATCTTAATAATACTATTTTATTAAATCTATTAACTTTTACTAGTACAATTATCTCGCGTATATATATTAATATTATTTAAATAAAATAGCTTTATTACTTTTCTTTATATTTTTTTTTTAGTTAGATTAGAACTTCTTCTGCACAAGTATAAATATTAGTTATTTAACTAATTTAGTAATTTCTCTTTAGAGTATTAAATTAATTAATACAAATTTAATTAATATATATAAAAAGTAATTAAATAAATTTTTACGTGTTTACTATACCTGTAGTTATAGAAATTTATATAAGTTTAAATTAATAAAAAATAGCTTATTATTAATAAGAATCTAATAACGTTTAATAAATTAGCCCTACTCGTATAATACCGTACTAAGATAGTTAGTATATAGATATAGATAATACACACTTTAATATTAACGCGCTACTAATATATTAAAATTATAAGACTTTATATTATATAAAGAGAGGTAAAGTGTAGCGTCGAGAAACTAGTCTAAAAAAGGTATAGGCTAAAAAAAGTTATTCCCCTGGATACAGTTATAAAAATAAGCGTATATAAGAATATTAAAAAATGTTTTATTTTGGGTTAGTGTAGTACAAGACTTTATATAAAAGCTTTTATTATAAAATTTTTTAAAATTAAATTTTTTTAACAGTCAATTTTTTTAAAAATAAATTTTTTATAATTATAAATAGTTTTTATATATTTATATTATATAATGTTTTAGTAATTAATAAACTATATTAATTTATATATTATATTTTATAATAAAAACTAGAATTATTTTTTAATTTTAAAGTTTTATAACTTTATACTTAGTAAATATATTTTAATTCTTATTTAATAGTATTATACATTAGTATTTTCTAAATATAATTATAATAATAAAATATAAAATAATTATAATTTAATATATAATATTTGGGTCCAAAAATAGTATATACTTTTTAAATAAAAATATAAAAATAAAAGAATTATATAACTTTTTTATTATTTTGTATTATTTAATAATTAGTTAAAATAAATATATATTATACTATAAACTAAATATTATATTATATTTATATTTATATACTAATCGAACAAATAGTGTGGCTATAGTGGCTCAGGGCGACTAAACGGGGTTTTAAAAAAAGAGGAGTATATATATACCTTTATACTTAATGTGTTAAAAAAAGTTAACTAAAGATTTATAATATAAAATTATAACATAATTAATAATTTATTAATAATATTATTATAATATTATAATTTATATTTATAAATAATTTAAAATTCAATAACTTTTCTAAAATTATTTAAAATTAGATATAATATTATTATAAAATTTAATTTTATATAAAATTAATATATTGATTTTACTAATATATTATAAATTAATTAAAAAGTTATATAATAAAAACTAAAATTTTACTTTTTATTAAGTAAAATATAATTACTTTAGAAAGAGATACAAATAGTAATAATATTTAATATATAATAAATTATATAAATTTATATAGTATATAATACATTTTTATATATTTTTTAATTATATTATAATAATTATTAAATATTAAAATATATAAAATAAAATTTTTTAATAATATAATAATTTTACTAATAAATTCTAATTAGTATTTTAATTTTTTATTATTAATATATATTTTATTATTATACATATATTTAGAAAATACTAGTATATAATAATATAAAAAAAAAGTAAAAAAATATTTAGTGAGTATAAATTTATAAAACTTTAATATTAAAAAATTTTTTAGTTTTAACTAAAATATTATATAATATAAATATATAAGTATATTTATAATTTTAAAAAATTTTAACTCTAAAAAAAATCTTATAATAAAAGCTCTTATATAAAGTTTTATAGTTTTAAATTATTAGTAGCGTGTTAATATTAGGGTATGTATTATCTATCTCTGTGCACTAACTGTCTCGGCACGGTAGAGCTTTGTACTTCGGACGAGAGCTGAGGTGAACGTGGTCTAGCGTACAATAGATGTCACCTTCGCTATCACTCGACGGAGTACTCGGTGCGTGTGGTGTAATGAGGCGAATCTCGTGTTTGCTCTGATCCAGCGGTTCGTGACGGAATTGTACTATTTGCATCGTTTCGATGGTTCGCATGCGCCCTAGGACGTTCTCGCGACAACAGGGTGGTGCCCGCAGCTGCTGCTTGTTGGCGGTTGTCGAGACCTTGTTTTAAGGCCCGCATCAGCGTTAAATTAGGCGACAGCAGCTGCTACCTTATGAACAACTTTCTCAGTAAACAATGGTAAATATCATGCAACGGGAAAGAAGGTTTCACGCACAAGGAGTGCAAGTGGTGGGATATGAAGATAGGCAGCAGAGTTGTGGGTTTCGCTCCTAGCCCTTCGTTGAGGCTGAGGGTCGGGGTCTCTTTTATCGTCGTTACCGACCTGAATAGATTATACGATAACCAGCACGAATTATAATATATTAGCTTTTTCGACACATTAAGTATAAAGGCATACACATACTCCTCCTTTTTTGAAACCCCTTTTAGTCGCCCCGAGCTACTATAGCTACACTATTTGTTCGATTAGTATACAAATATATATAATATATTAATTATAGTAAAAAGGCGTAGTAAATAAGAATATAAAAGAAAAGTTTAATAGAGTAATAGTAGAATTAAATATTTATACTATAAATAGTAATCTTAATACTATAATAAAGGGTAACTGTTTTATAAAAAAGGGCTCTTTAAAGGGCGTTAAGTATTAGTATCTAAAAATAATAAATTACGTTATCTATTATTTTATATTTATTAATACTTTAACTAAGACTATAAAAGCTAATAGTTATATTTAATACTAGACCTACTAAGAGGGTATATATTTTTATTATTAATAAGGACGTCCCTAAGCCATTAAATTATTATAAAAGTAAAATAATTAGGCTAGACGTTATAAAAGGCAAATATAAATAAAAAAAATATATTATAGGTAAAATAAAAGTACTTAGTAATAAGTTTAAAATTAAGTATTTAAAAGTATACTTTATTATTTTAAAAAAAGTAGTATAAGTCTACTATTCTTAAATAATATATATTTATTTATATATAGATAGGTAAGAACGCCTATTATAGTTATAAGTAGATATATATATTAATCGAGGCTAAGGCCTCTAATCTTAGAAAATTGTCGGCTTAAAATTAATTTTATAGTTACGCCTACTGTAGTTGCGGCCCTTAAAGACGGATTCTGCAGTCTATACGCGGTGAGGGCTATAAACCTATCTCTCTTAGAGGCAGAGCTAATGCAGAAACGCTCGCCCTAGAATAGTTACTAGAGCGGAGAAATAAAAATAGTAAAAAAAATTTATAGAAACTATAAGATAATAGTATTTAAATATACCTACTAGTAGTTGTAACTACTTATATAAATTATTATATATTTCTTTATATTAATTTAGTATTTATATAGTTATTGTTATTATTACAGTAAATAAATAATAAAATTATATAATTAAACTATAAAATATTATATATTTAATAAAGGTAATAAGAACTACTTAATTATAATATAGTAATATAAACGTAATAATTAAATTTAAATATTTATAATTACTATAATTTTTACTTAAAATATAGAACTACTAATAAACTTTTTACTTAGTTTATTATTAATTTAATTACGTTTATAACGTTTTATATTAATATATTTTTATATAAAATAGTATTATTTATAATATAAATTAAATTTTAAATATTTAGTATACTACAATTACTACTATATAATACTATAGTATTTAAATAGTTATATTTACTATTATTACTTAGTTTTATAAAAAAGGACCCGTCTCTCTCTAATATACTTAATAAGGATTAAGAAAATTTACGAAGAAGCTTTTATATTTAATATATTTAATAATTTAGTAAGTACAGTATTACTTTTATAAAATTAAATTATAATTAATACTATTACTACTATTATAAATACAGGAGAGTAAAAGAGAAAAGAATTAATTAAAAAAGATACCTTTTTTAAAATAATATAATATTTTAGTTACTAAACCTAATAATACGAAAAAAATAGCGTTTTAAAAAGAAACGTTAGTTAATTCTTTTTACCCTATTAGTTGCTACTTACTAAGGGGTTTAGGGATATAAAAAACTTAGTAAATATAAAAAGTTTTTAGAACCCAATTTTAGACTATTATAACCTATTATTTAAGATATAAAATTGGCCTTTTTTATATATATAATAATAGAGACTAACATTTATTAATATATTACTTATATAATTATAAATAAAAGTTAAATTTTTAAAATTCTAATAATAAACTAGTAAATTATATATTACTACTATTTAGTATAGTAGTCTATAGTTTCTATAATAGCTTTATAACGGTTAGAGAGAAATAAAATATAGTTATTAATAACTTTTTATAGTATATTATTTTACTTCTCGATAATAGCTATTTTAAAAGACTTCATATTTTTTAAATTTAGTCTTATACCTAAATTAGCCTTTTTTTTTAATTAGTTTAGATTTTAATAAATTTTATATATTTTTAATAGGATTTAAATAAGGACTATAGGCTAGATAAAAAAGAAGTTTAATTTTATTATTTTTAAACTAAGTTAGAACGTTATTTAATATATAGATTTTAGCGTTATCTTATTAAAATTACTATGCTAAAATATTATTAATATAGGGATTATAATTATAATATTAATAAAAGAAAAGTAAAAAAAAGTAATATTACATACTACGTTTTATAGTTAGTGTAACTATAGCATTAAGGACTTTATTTATATAGTCCTTACTAGTAAAGGAAGTATTATTATTAAGTATTTTAATAAATACTAAATTACTTCTTTTACTAATTTAAATAGATGTCTATACTTAAATAGTAACGTCTCAATCTATAATTTAATTAGTATTAATAATATAAATAATATAAATAATATAATATATAAGAACATATTAATAACTTACTACGTATTAAGCTAAAAACTAATTCTTTCTTAATTTTATTATTACCCTTTTGTTTATAATATTCTCTTTTAACTTTATATAGTTATGTTACTAACTTATTATAAAATATTATTTTTTTTAAATTTATATTTTATATATTATATTTAGCGTATTGTAATTTTTTTTTGCATTTTCTTAATTTATAAAAGGTTTTTTAGTACTTATATTAATAGAGTAGTTTTTTTCTTTTAAAAATCTTTATATAATATTAAAACTATTTTCTATTAATACTTTTTTATCTTTATTTTTAGGACTTCTAATTAAGTTTTTATTAATAAGTTTTTTATTTTTTTTAAGTTAACTTTATTATTATACTCTTAATAACCTTTTTTATATTATAATTATTATTTTTAAATTCGTTACATAGCGGGATAAATAGTAGTAGAAGTCCTCTTTAGAGTAGTAGTAATTAAAGTAGATAAATTATTTATTTTTAAAGTTAAACTTTAGATTTAAGTTTTAAGAAAATTAGTACTATTTTAAGAATATAGAAGTTTAAGTTTATAAAAGTTATAAGATATTATAATATATTATAATATTAATAATATACTACGTAAGTAGTAATTATATAAGTATAAATTAAATTTTTATAAATTATATAATTTTATTATTATATAATAAATACTTATTAAAATTTAGGTTACGTAACCTAAACTAAGCCTAAAAGAGTATAATTAACTTTTTAGTTAAATATATTTAGTAACTAAATCGTTATACAGGCCTAAAAAAGGGGTTCTAGAAATTATTATACTTAGGTAATTTTTATTTCTTACTTTTCCTTAATAAGTAGTTACTAAACTACTTACTAATTTTTTTATTTTTTTACTTTAATACTATATTATTTACAGATTATTTATTTTATTATTTAATTTTTTATAATTTTTTAAAAAAGGTAACTTTTTACATTAATCCTTTTCGCTTTCA
The DNA here is from genome assembly GCA_030770415.1 of Pleoardoris graminearum. Classification (NCBI taxonomy): domain Eukaryota; kingdom Fungi; phylum Ascomycota; class Dothideomycetes; order Pleosporales; family Didymosphaeriaceae; genus Pleoardoris; species Pleoardoris graminearum. The sequence goes on from JASEKS010000003.1 coordinate 873,071, forward strand.
CTTCCCTATAATACTAAAGAGTAGTATATTAATTAATATAGTATAATAGTAACGAAGATAATATATAATATATATATATAAAAGTTATATATAGGCCGGCACTTATTTATTTAGTTATTATTATCTTTCTTATTAAACTGTCCCTTTATTATTAGTAAGTTAGTTATATAACTATTAGAAGCTTCGCTCTAGTAGCTATTTAATAGTTACTTTTAAAGTTATAAAAATATAATTAACTACGCCGCCTATTAACTTATAATACCTTAAGCGCTATTACTTATTATTTATTATTCTTTATTTTTTATAAGCTTTTATATCTCTAAATATACTAACCCTATATAGCTGCCCCTTTTATCGTTTTCTACCCTTTACCCTTTATACTTTTTTATTTTTTATTTTTTTGTCCTTTACGCTCTACCCTTAGCGCTTAGCGCTTAAAATAAAGCGCTTAAAATAATTTTATACCTATATTTTTACGGTCTATACAACTTCTTAAATATTAATAATATTTTTTTATTAGTTATTATTAATAGTATTTAGGTTTTATTTTTTTTAGTAGTATTACGGAGGCTTTACTTAACTAAACTTATTATTTTAATAAATCTGCTTTTTTTAGCTTTTAGGTTTTATTTTACTATTCTTTAGAGCTCTAATATTTAAATTACTTTTTTAACTCCTACGTAAATAATATTCCTAATATACTTATTTTTAATAGTATATTTAACCCCGTAAATAATTAAATTATATTTACTTAGCTACTAGGTACTTAACTACTAAGTAATTTTTTACTAGATGTTAGTTATGGTTTCATTTATAGTCGTAATATTAACTTATATATAAAATAAATTTTTATATAGATTACCTAAAACTATATAAGCTTTAATAAATCTAGCCTATATATAACGTACTAAAGTATATACTAGCTATTAATTATTACTATAATAATAAGATAATAATTTGCGATAGTAAAAATAATTATAAAAAAAATATTACGTATAAGATAGCTATAATTTATTTTATAGTATACTTTTAATATAGTATTTTTACTAAACTTTATTTTCTCTTTTATTAAAATTTTTTTTAGTAGAAGCGTACGTGCTACTACTAGCTATAGTATAGCTAGTAGTTTACGCTTTTATTATTTTCCTTTTTATACGCCTCCTCGTACCTATATATATAGTAAAAGTATATATATCCTTATACTATTACTTTACTTTTAGGCTAGCCTATATCCTTTTTAACTTACTTTTAATAATTATATATTATATATAATCGGAAAGTATTCTAACTTTAAAAAATCTTATAATAAAAGCTTTTATATAGAGTTTATAGTATTAAGTTATTAATAGTATATTATAGGGGGGTAAAAAAAAAACTAATTAAAAAAGACACTTTTTTTAAAAATTTATATAACATTAAATTATAGGCCTAAATATACGGAAATAATTCTATTTTAAAAAGGAAATTATAAAATACTTTATAAGTATTTTATTTACTACATATTAATTACGTATAATAAATTATAATTACCTAAATAAAGTAATTTTTTAAATCTATATTTTAAGTTTTTATAACCGGTCTCGATAGAGACCTAGAGATTTTAAAGTTATAATAAGATAATTAACACAGAATATTTTATTTTATTTAGTTATATATCTAACTATTTATTTTTATTACTCTAGACCTGCTAGCTATTATCTCCTTATAGTCCTTATAGTCCTTATAGCTTAATTTAAAAAATCTCTTAGTATTTAGGTCTAGCGCACCTATTTTATTTTTATAATATTATATATCTATAGCTCTGCGATATACCTGCGGTTATTTAGCCTACTTTTATATAAAGCCTTTAAGTTATTTTACTACTTTTATATAAAGTGTTTATTTAACTATAAAAGTTTTATAAGTTATTAGTTTTAGTAGTAAACTTACTAAAATAGTAATAGTTATATCTAAAATAATTATTACGTACTACTTTATATCTTAAGTATCTAGTAAGTATCTAAAAGTACTAGTAATACTAGCTTCTTATCTAATCTATAAGGCGTTCTACCTTATTATTTATATCTTAATTAAATGTTTAGTCTTTTAGTAATAGTTACTATAAATATATATTACTTTTTAGTTATACTAGGTATACTATTATATAGTATTAAGCTAAAAATAGTATAAGTATTACCTGTATTACTTTACGCTAGTTATAAAAGGTTAGTTATTATAACTTTAACTTCTTTATTATTTCTTTTACTTATTTATTTTATATATATTTTTTATAATACGCGCTGCAAAAGTTTATAATATAAAAACTAATATATTTATTACTAGCAGGTTATCTATTTTATAGTTTATTAGGTATATAGAAGTCTAGTACTATAATTAATAAAATCTATTATTTTACGCGCTGCGCTGTGTACTATAAATATAATATTTTTTTTTTATAAATACCTGCTTAGTATTAGTTATAATAGTAGATATATAAGTATAAGTTATTATATAAGGTAATAAATTACACTAAGCTACAAATCTGTTAAGTACTATTAAGTAGTTATTATATACCTGTCTTAGTAGGCGCTATCTTTTTTAATTAGACTTAGCGTAGTACCTTTTAAGAGCTAATTATTAGTTTATACAGCATATTTAGTACTCTTTTTTTTAATTAGGTAGTTACTAATAGCAACTTTATTATATAAAAAAAAAAAAAAAGTTTCTATAACGTTATAGTTAGTAAATATATTTAATTAAAATTTTAACTATATCCGTTTAGGCCCAGTATAGATTACGTAACTAGTTTTTTAAAATATATTAATAATCTAATTATATAATTATATTAATAATAAAAATTTAATTTATACTTATATAATTACTACTTATATACTATATTATTAATACTATAGTATATTTAAAAATATTTTTACTTTTATATACCTAATCTACTATTTTCTTAAAATAGTATTAAATTATTAAAAATTTAAATTTAACATGACATATTTTTTAAAAGTAAATAATTTTTCTTTTTTAATTACTACTACTTTAAATAAGTTTTAGTAAAGTATTTATAATACTATATAAAAAATTTAAGAAAAAGAGAATAATAATAATAATATAAATAGAGTTAAAAGAGATAGAGTGACTAAAGTAACTTAAAGAAAAAAAAGAGTTATTAATTAAAACTTATTTAAAAGCCTAAAAAAGAAAATAAAAGACTATTATTAGAAAATAGTTTAAATATTTAAAAAGAGGCTCATAAAGGATTTTAAAAAAAAAACTTATAATATTAATATAAGTAAAAAAAAAAATCTATAATTAATAAAGAGAATATAAAAAATATTAAAAATATATATTTAAAAAACAATAATATTTCCTAATAAGTTAGTAATATAAAGGGCATAAAATAATAAATAATATTATAGAAAAAGAAGTATAAATAAAAGTAAAAAAGAACTAACTATGAGCTAATTATAAAGTAAGTTATTTTAATTTTTTAAAATATTAAAATATATAACTTTTTATATATTTTTATATTATACTATTAGTTTTTTAATACTAATTATTATATAAAGAGAGGTAATGTATAGCGTTAAGACACTAGTCTAAAAAAAATATAGGCTAAAAAAAGTTATTCCCCTAGATATAGTTATAAAAATAAGCATATATAAAAATTACTAAAAATATATTTATTTTATTTTTATTAGTAGAGGACTTACACTTATAGTTTTAGTATATAACTTAATATATAGCTTAGCGTATAGCTTAGCGTATAGCTTAGTATACTTAAGTTTAGTATACTAGGGCTACTATTACCTCTACTTCTTTTTTTTAGGCTAGGCTGCTACAGTACTAGTAATACTATAATATACTTACTCTACTATATTATTATTATTATTATTATTATTATTAAAGTCGTACTTATTATTAAAATTATATAATAGAATCTAGTATATTAACTCAGTATTCGTTCTTAGTAGTATAGCTTATAAAATATAATTAGCTAATATTTATAGGTATATTAATAGTAATAATTACCCTTAATAAAACTATAATAACTAAGCCTTATATACCTATTTATAAGAATATATCTAATAATAACCTATATATATAAGTAGTAAAGGTAGCTATAAAGTACCTATTAAGTATACTAAATATAGGAGGCCTTAACGTACTAAAAAAAGAATACTATAATACCGCCCGCTACCTACTTACTAATAAAAAAGATAAGTATAAGGTAGTAATAATAGTAGAGAAAAATATTAAGCTATACTTATTAGTATAGTACGTCTAAATACTATATAATATAAATAAAAATAATACTAGTCTAGCTATACTATAAAGTAATAAGCTATAATAGCTTATATTAAGATTAACTGAAAAAGAAATAATAAAAAGAGAATAAAAGATTAATTTAATATTAAAGATAATAGACGAGATATAATTATAAAAGGTACTTAATGTAGTAGCAACTATTAAATTATATTAAATAAAATAAAAGGCGGGTATAGCGGCTGCTACGCGTTAAGGGGGGGAAAAGATAGGTAGGTATATATTTAGATTATATAAGCGCATACGCCTAAGTATTGGTAGGCGTTTATATATTAATAAAAATAAAAGATTCGGAGGACTATACTACGTATAGGTAGATAGTAGCTCTTTAATACTATTTATATTATCTAAAAAAGGATTAACTTAATAATCGGATATAAGGTAATAACTATTATTTACAGTAGGTAAAGCTATAAAAACGCTATAATATTAATTATATTAATTATTTTATAGGCTAAGACCTTACGCTATAAGTTTAGTGTGTAATTTAAATAGAAAGTAAAACAAATTTAGTATTTATTAAAATACCCAATTTTTTTATTTCTTTTACTAGTAAAAATTATATAAATAAAGTTTTTAGACCGGAAGTTAAACTAAAAATAAAAAGGAATAAGTAACTTAATAGATTTTTTTATACTTTTTTTTAATACAATAATAAATATATATATATATATATATTATAATATTATATTATAATTATAAACTCGACTAATAACTGCTATTATAACCTATTAGTTACTTTTTTAACTTTATTTTTCTAAAATAGAGGTTATATTTATTTCTATTACTTTTTGCTCCGCCTATATACATAGGTAGTATAGCGTTTAATAGTTAATATTTTTATTTATAATTATAAATTCTTCTTTACTTATAAAAATAATTATAGTAATAATACTAAGTACTCCTATTTACCTATTTAGCCTACGCACTAAATAAAATATATATATATATAAATATCTATTAATACTTTTAAATATTAATTACTTCTAGTATCTTTACCTACTAAAGGCTTTACTATTTTTTATTTATTACTTATTGCCCTATAGGCTCTAAGCTCTAAACTTAAAACATTTTTATTTTTACTACTAGTACCCATTACAGTACTTTGCGTAATTATATAATAAATTTTAGGCTACGTATCTCTATTATAAACTTAATATTAATATATTAACTTTTTATTTTTTATTACTAGTACGGTACTGCTATTTTTATTTTTATTACTTTTATTTTTATATAAACTATTGTAATTAACCCTAAATTCTTAAAGTCTATTACTTTTACTATTAATAGTATTATACTTTTATTTATTTTATTATCGTCTATTTTATAATTTAGGATTTTTTAGTATTAACAAATAGTATTTTTATAAAACTAATAGGTAATATTACTTATATTATATACAGAATGCTTAGTAGTATTAAAAAGAATTTATTAAATTTTATTACCCTATAGGTAGGATATAATAGAGATAATTTATATATTTAGTATAGTAAGCGTATTAAAATTAACCTAAATAAGTATAATATTAGCTAAAAAAAAAGAGTAGGAACAGCTGTATATTATAAGTAAATATAGCTATAATACGTAAAACTCTAGTATATACTTTTACTATAAAAAAATATTTTATAAAGTATATTTTTTTTAATAAATAGTTTAGAACGTTTAGCTATATTAACTATAAAGGAAGATAAAAGAGAGATATATAAGTAGTAGTAGTAGCTATACTCTACGTATTTCTTCTTTAAAAAATATAGTTTTTGTACTAGACTTTTTAAATTAGACTTTTTAACTTTTTTTAATTTAATATTTTTTAGGGGGGCGCGCTAAGTACGCTAGTAGTATACTAGTATAGCGCTATTCTTTTTTTTAACTTAGTCTTACCTTACTTTTTTAATATATTAAGTATAAAGGTATATATATACTCCTTTTTTTTCAAACCCCTTTTAGTCGCCTTAAACTACTACAACTATACTTTTTATTTTATTAATATATAAATATATATAAACTCTATATTAATATTAATTTAGGTTAGTAATTTTAACAAAAAAAATGCCCCTATTTATAAAATAATAAACGTTTTAAATAGGTTTAAAAATAATAATATTATATTTTTTTTTTACCTAGCCTATAGTTTAGATTTAAATCCTATTAAAAAAATATAGAGTTTATTAAAATCTAAACTAAATAAAAGATATAAACGTAATTTAGATATAGAATTAAATTTAATTAGTATAAAAGCCTTTAAAAGAGTTATTATTAAAAAGTAGTATAATATATTATAAAACAATATTAATAATTATATTTTATTACTACTTAACTATTATAAAGCGGTTATATAAGCTTAGAGATATTATACTAAATACTAATAATATATTATTTATTAGTTTATTATTACAAATTTAAAAATTAAACTTTTATTAATAATTATATAATTACTATATTAATATATAAAAATAATCTATATATAAATAAAATATAGTATCTATTATTATTTATATAAAAATAAGGAAATTTTATACCTTAAATAAAAATTTATAATAGCTTAAAGTAGGGCCCTAAAAATTTTATATATTTATTAATTTTTTTTTACCTCTAAACCCCTTAATAAGCAGTCCCTAAGTTAATTAATAAAATATACTAGTTATTTTCTTTAAAATACTATTTTTTTTTTTATTTTTAGGCCTACTAGTTAAAAAGTTATATTATTTTAAAAAATGTATCTTTTTTTATTAGTTTTTTTTTTGTCACCCCCCTGTAATGTTAGGGTGCGCATCGTCTGTCTCGGCGCACTAACTATCTCGGTACAGTAGTACCGCTAACCTCGCAGTAAATAACCCCGACAGCCTTAAATAAAATACAGCTTTATATTTATTACCTCGCCCTTTCGCTATTGTTCTCCCCGCTAACCGAACGAATGCCCTAACCAAGCAGCAGCCGAGAGCTCGTCCCGGCTCGTTAAAGGGGAACATAATAGGAGGGATATAAGACTAAGCTAAGTGCGGCGGCCCTAGATATTAGAGCCTACGCTTTAATAGGTAGATTAAGTGTTACCGGCGAAAGGCCGTCGTTGCGAGCGTATACAAAAGTAGAAAGGAGTAGCTAAAACTTTAGGTCTTAATTATGTCTTTTAGACCTCCTAGAATATAATTACCTTTAAGAATACTAATTACTTAACTACTTTTTTAACTATGTTAGTTATGTTATAGTGTTATCTAATAATAGCTTTAGGAGCATAGTTATTAAGAAAAAACAATTAAAAAGTAAGAAGTTTATAGAATACTTCTAAGTATTACCATTTCGAGCTTTGATCCAACGCACCTGCCAGCAAAGTATTAGCCATATGAAATCAGACAAAAGTCGAAATATATCTCACCATCTCTCGACATCGAAGATAGACCTTGATCCAATGTTGAAGTACAGTGACCCTGAAATGTCACTGGTGAGAGTTTGTAGGCGGAGCATCTAGTGGAGGCAGAGCAGCTTGTGAGGCGGCACATTTAGTGGAGGCGGAGCAATAGCATGTGAGGACGCCTTTGCGCATCTTTGACCGGTCAGGCCAGTGTAAGGAAGTGTTTGAAACAATGGCTCGGCAAATTTTCCATTCCAATTTAACTTTATTGCTTTGTTTTTAGTGTTGCATCGTTCACGGTGTGGGCGCAAAAATGAGGCAAACAAATGTCCGTGCGCCGAGATTTCATCGGTGTCTCTATGAGGCAACCGATTTTACAAGCGGCTGTACCTGGTCGCACTATGCTCCCATACTAAGGGAACTCCCTTCTAAGAACATGCAATTTGGACCGCTGATTAGGGAATTTCCCCAAGTCCCTACAATAGGGGGAAGCTTAATCATGTGACGCAAGGACACGTTGCGATAGTCACAAGAGAAGGACCTTTTTAAAGCCCTCTGTTTCATCGCTGCGACGTTCTGGAAGTAGCTTCACCGCCTTTACATACTCGTCTGTCTGCCTGGGAGGTTTGTATGACTCGCCGGTAGCAAGGCACATATTACATAGCGCCACAATTGCCGTACGCGTATGCCGCATCTGGGAGCTGAGCATGAAACCAAGGGCCATGAATTCCACCGGTCTTGTAGAGATAAGAATACATGTACTCATCTAATCATGACACCGTTCAACAGCCAGCGTCGTCTACGGGCCACGTGTTGGTGGAGGCTGCACAGTTCAACAACTCTCCTGCCAAGGTGATGTGATACAACTCTTCCTGGGAGAACGAACCGGCTGTTTGGTATCGCTGTGATGGATTAAAATTTATTGCGCCTTTCATACACAAGGTGTTCATCGAACAACCTGCCACGTGTCCCACGACTCGGTGGCTGGATATCTTCGACGTAGAACCCAAGCGCATTCCACTGAAACCCATATTCATAGCCATCATCTTTGTCCCAACTATGCCTGGCAACCAAGCTATCTCTGACGACAATGGTATGCCTAACGCCGATGATATACTAATGGAACCGATAATTCCCAATGGGCAAGCAGCGAGACCTGGTGATCCAGAGAACGGCAATCCAAATGAGAATGGCAACCCGATTCCACCGCTCAGAGCGGCGCCCAGAGAGAGATTTCGAGTACGTATAGTAGTACTGTCATTAATTACAGAACTATATGTTAGGATTCCCTGTTACGCATACTAACTTCTACAATAGACGATCGGGCAACATTTCAAATGGTTCTTAAAACAAAATGTCCTTGAGCTTGGCATCTCAATTGTGGCATTGGTTTTCGGCATTCTATCTCTACTTGCTTCTTGGAAAGCGCTAGACATTGCCAAGGCTGCATACAGCCAGGGCTATTATGCTTATGAAGCCCAAAAGATTGGAAATCGTCTCTCCTTTATGCAGCTATGCGCTCTTAACCTTGTAAGTTAATAGGCCCGCACCGTCGAAACATTAACTAACGCGTCGATACGACTAGACGAAGTATGCAGACACTTGCGCGAAAGTTGAGTCTTGGAACTACCTCCCTTACGTTTACGACGTCGTCTATCCAGGTGGAGGAGGCGTCCCAGAAGGCCAGCCTCCAGTACAACTGGCTTTCGGCGCAGGGGGGGCTGCTGCAGTCTTAGGAGGTACGGCCGGTGGTGTTTTCGTGATCTCAATCGCCATGCTGGCCTGGGCTATCTGAAGGCACCCTACTGGAGTAAGAAAGGCCGCTCTATATAGGAAGGCTACGCTACGTATGAGAGACACAGTCTATTCAATTTTCCTTATTAAATTAAGAGGCGATACCTCATGGCGTAAATCGTAATAGTGTCATGAATATTAGGGTAAAAATCCATCCTTTTGCTTGCGAGTATCGTACAGTGCTCTTAGGTTTTCCTAACGTCCTTATACATTAAACCCCCTCTTACGTAGAAAAAGTAGCCTAGCTAACGTTACGCCTAGGTTTTCTCTAAGTAGTTTTAGTTTCGTTCCTATAGTAGAGTCTAGTTAAGTCTAAAATATAATCTATTAAGGCTAGACTATACTTAAAAATAATTTAGTAAGGCGTACCTACTATATAACCTATATTAACTATACGCTATACATCTATAGATATATTTATTCTAGTTCTCTTTTTATCTACGTAAAGAATTAGGCGCTGCTAGATAAACCCTTTAACTAGTATAGATTAACCGTTTTCCTTACTAGTGGTAGTAATATAATATACTATACTATTACTCTAGGTACTGTTTTAACCTATAAGTATACTTATATATCTTACTTACCTAGTTACTAAACTGCGACTATAAAATCTATTAAAAAATAAAAAAAGGCCTAATTAAGTGTAGCTTAAAGAGCTTATATAAAAAAGATTATTATATATTAAGTTAAACTAGAGTTAGCCATTAGCTCTACTTATAAAATTATAACTATATTTACTTTATATTAGAGATTTATACCATATACATATATTGCTAAGCTACACGCCGTGGCTATAAGTTTATTAACTAAAATAAATAATATTTTTTATAATTCTTATACACGCTTATTTTTTTTAACTATATTTAGTAGAATAACTTTTGTTAGTCTATACCTTTTTTAGACTAGTGTCTTAACGCTACACTTTACCTCTCTTTATATAATCTATATATTAAAATTTATATATTTTAATATTTTAAAGAGTTATAATAACTTATATTATAATTAGCTAATAGCTAGTTTTTTTTTTACTTTATTATTACCCCTTTTGTTATAATATTATTTATAATCTTATCCCCTTTATATTACTAGCTTATTAACAAAAACCTTTTTTTTAAATTTATATATTTTATAATTTTTATATTTTCTTTATTATTATATTTTCTTTATTATTATTAGTTTGTTTTTACTTATATTTATAGAGTGATTTTTATTTTTTAATATTTTTATAAGAACTATTTTATAATCTCTAAACTACTTTTTAATAATATACTATTATTTTTCTCTTTAGGACTTTTAGTTAAGACTTTATTAATAATTTTTTTATTTTTATAATTTTTATTATTATCCTCTTATTAACTTTTTTTATATTATAATTATTTTTATTTTTAATACGTTAGATAGTATTATAAATAATCTTTTAAAGCTTTTTTAAAATAGAAATAATTATAAAAACAGGAGTATTTACTATTAAAAAAAGTTAACTTTAAATTTAGGTTTTAAAAATTTTTGGCACTATTTTAAGATAATAGAAGTCTAGGTTTATAAAGTCTAAAAAATATTATATTATATTATAATATTAAAAATATATTAAGTAACTAGTAATTTATTACTATAAGCTAAATATTTAATAATAATATAATATTATTATTATATAACTAATATACTTTAAAAATCTATTAACGTAATATATACTAGCCCTAAGAAAGTATAATTAAAATTTTAGTTAAATATATTTACTAACTAAAATATTGTAGGAACCTAAATAAGAAATTAAAAAAAGTACTCTATTTAGGTAATCTTAATTTATTATACGTAATAAATAAGCAGTAACTAAAACTCTAGTAAAAATTCCTATAATTTTTTTAATACGGTATTATTCACGTATTTTTTAGCTTAGTAATTAATTTTATATAAATTTTTAAAACAGATAACTTTTTAGTGTACTCTTTTTTGCTGCTACCCCCCTATACTATATTAACGAAAACCTCCCAAACTTAGCTTCTACGCAAGACCTTAGCGATATTCGGAAACAGTTTTAGTAATTTTCCAATTAGCTATAAACACTTAGCGCGCCTCAAACTGCTGAACGAGATGAGTCACTTTTAAACAACCTACGCTTTTTAATAATAACTCTTCGACTCTCTAACATATCGCCAGCCTATTTAAGAACGTTCGTCTGGTTATTTTATACGCAGCGTCTCTTAAAACTTAACCTAAGATTAAATATACAACTTACTTCCTGGCTAGAGTGTGGGGAAGGAATTTACTGGATATACGGCAAACCAGGTAATTACGCGCTTACATCCTCCGCGCCCAACTACGTCACGGCTAATCACTAGTCCTAGGCTCCAGAAAGTCCACGCCGATAAAATATCTTGAATATAGTCACTATTTACAACAAGGACTTTACTAGTTGGCTAATAGAGTCCCGCTTTCTGTGGCAGCTTCTACTTCTAGAACGCAGGTACTATAATGCAGAAATCCTTACTCGGTCTGCTGTAATCCCTTCTCTACACTATATTAAGTGGTTGCCTAAATCTTATCCCTATACTTTGCCTGGAGTGAGTCAGCCACGAGAACCCTTCTATTAAAGTTTCTAATTTTTGGAATATAGATGAGCTTCGCTAATCATTTTCCTTGCTTAAAGATTAAACGGTAATGGCTATAAAGTTCTACTTTTATATCGATGGTCTGGGTAAGTATGATGGCGATTACTTCGATATTATCAATATTCTTAAGTCTATCGTAATGGCACTAAATGTCAAGCTGCTAGTCTCAAGCCGACCTTAGAATTGCTTTGAGAACGCGTTTAGAAAACTAAACTACAGCATGCTCTATCTCCATCACGTGACGAAGGAAGACATCGAGCGATGCACGCGGGAAAGGCTGCAAGCTTATATTGGGGACGTATGTCCTAAACAGCGGCAGCCATGCGACGACTTAGTGGCCTAAATACTAGACTGAGCTCAGAGCGTTTTCCTCTGGGTATATCTTGTTATCAATCACTCCGAAACGGATTTACTAATCGCGATGATATTGAAACACCTTAACGGAGGCTAGTGGAACTGCTAACAGATTTAGAAGAATTTTTTGAATATATTTTAAACTCCATCGAGCCTGTTTATAAAGAAGCCATGGCGTTTACCATGATCGTGGCATCAGAGACTCCGGAACCCCTCCAAATTATACACTATTGGTTCCTTGAGGAGCAACCAGATTTCATCTACCGGTGTGACTACAAAGTATTTAAGCTAGAAGTAATCCGCTCGGGATTAGTCGAAACCAAGACCCGTCTAAACGGGCGTTACAAGGGTTTACTCAAGCTCTTAAGACACTAAGGCAACCTTGTTCCTCAGGCTACCGTGAACTTTCTCCATCAAACTCTAGGTCACTATCTACGTATTCCGAGAGTGAAACAACGTCTGATCCGGAATGTTCCTAGGAGGTTTAACCCTTCGGTCGAAATCGGTCGAGCCTTCTTAGTCACAGCCAAGTTCGCTTCGGGAGATGATCTTGTTGCGCTCGAAAGGGCTGTTTGTTGGACGAGAAAAATCACCGCGAAATTGAAAGAGTGTGGCGAGATGTACGCCATGTATAACGCCGCAGAGCTTACAATGAAGGACGGCTGGTCTTCATTTGGGGTCAAGAGTCACCCTGGTCAAGTAATGCTCGGTTATTCTGTCATTTAGGGAGATGTCGACTATATCAAATACCGTCTCTCCATGCGGGACCGCTCCGAGGATATCAATAACCTCTTACAGTTTGCCGTGCCTCCGCGGCAGTAGACATAACACAGGCTTAAATATCGATTCTACCATCCAATTCATGAAGATTTTACAGACGTAACCAGCTATCCAGATATGGTGGAACTGCTTTTGAAGGCCGGCGCTGACCCAAACGCTCGAATGGGAAAAGACACCATTTGGACCGAATTCATCAAGCACTCCACGTCATCAACATATTCTGTCACCAAAGACGGATTCCATTCTATCCTCAAATTAATGATAAAACACGGTGCAGATTTCAAACATGATCTCGACATCTACATCGAGTATCGTATCTCACATTGCCGGATGAGGATTAGTCCGGCCGACTACGAGATACTGGTTGGAGTAAGGCGGATGTGTAAAGTTCTTCCGGAAAACGATTTGAATCCCATTACAGTATATCCTGGCATAACCATGTGGAGAGCGTATTTGATCTTCGACTGTTACGTCATCCAATCGATCCGAGTCATACACTTGAGAACGGAAGTTTTGGAGTGCTTCTTGTTGCATGGAGCAAGCTTCGACGCAATTTTTGCTGATGATGATGACTATTGGAGTTGACTTGAGCACACCCTCCGCGAAGTACATGAAAACGGTCATGCTGTGGTCGCCTGCTTTGAAGTCATGTACAAATTCGGCTTAGATCCGAACCTCCGACGGCCCGACAAGACTGTTTGGAAAGAGGTGATAAACCAAATACGCCACTGTAGACCTTCACAATGACCGGAAGGTCTGCGTTGGACAGCACCCTTAATCATTCTATGTCTCAAGTATGGTGCCGACCCGTTTTGTGAAGAATTGCATAGCCTCCTGGAACTCGCTTATCCAAAAGAAGACTTGATTTTCGGTAGTCAAGGGATTCACGATATCAAAGCTATTTTGAATAAAGAGATGCAGCACCTATCCTCCAGACGACAATCTATAGGAACACAGTATTCATACGAGAACATTCACCTAACCAACACCAAGAAGAGATTATACGAAGACTATCCAAGCGATGTCCCATCCAATTCTCGTTGTGCCAGCACGCATAACCGCAGACGGAAAGCCATTAAAATCAAAAGAGGTTCCGGAAACCTTACCCAATCAAACCAAAAGAAAGCGGATGAGCGCGCGCAAATAATGATACTCACGCTAAGAGTTCGAGCAAGGATGACCCAAAAGACTTCGTTCGGTAGAACACCACGTAAGAGTGTGTTCGCTCTAATGCGCGTAGGCAGAGTACTTACAAGAACGGAGTCAAAGTTCGTGGCATAGCTGAAGAGATCCCTACCATCTGAACCTCATTTGCATGCGACGCAATATGAGCGAGACATGACCATTTGTCCGCATTCTCTCCGCTTTGGAAGTAGGCATGTGCTTTGGCGCTTCTCACAGGGTTCACATTACTATGCAACCCCTCGGACCGCTACCATACATCATCTTATACCACCTCTCCTTCCACTTCATCTGCATCTGCATCTTCTGCAACTCAAGCTCGTGCGCATGGCTTTCCTTCATCATATTCAGTTGCATCTGACTCTGCTGAATCAACAACTCCTTTTCCTGCATCGACTTTGTCATCTCCGCCATCTCCTTTTCATACCTTTGCTTCATCTCCTCATACAGCTGATCGCTATCCGCGCGCATCCGCTGCAGCTCCTCCTGGCCACGCTGAATTTTCGACTCAAATTCGGCCTTCGCTTCCTGTATCTCTTCTCTCCGCTCATTGTCCTGTATGGACAGTGCGTCGGCGAGTTGTTTTTCGAGATCTCTGAGTTTCCGGTCGTAGTGCTGCTTCGCTTTCTCTACTTCGGAAGCGACTTCAGCGCCTGCGCCCGTCTGTCCTAGCTGCAGCTTTTGGTCCACCATCTCGCGCTGGATGTCGAGCGTCACTGGTCGTTTCCGATCTATCAAATACTGCACGATGCTGAGCCCGGACGCAGCGCCTGCATCATGCCGTAACACCTTGCTCCCTTGGTCGATCATCGGTTTCCAGAAAATCGACGTCTTAATCAGTTCTGCCTCGCGCTTTTCACCAACCTCCCGACTAGTTGTTTCCCACATGGTCGTCGCCAGCACTACGCTCCGGAGCCCGTCGTCGCCGCATAGTTTCTTGAACATCCGTAGGTTCTTGACGCCTGAGCCACCGACCCGCACGTCGAGTATACGATGCAGGTAGATAATTCCTGTTAGTTTGATGTGGGACTTGTGCGCTGCGTTGAGCCACATGGCTACTTCGCGCAGGATTTCGGAGTCGGTCCGTAATGAGTCGTCGAAGCCGGGCGTGTCTGCTAGGTAGATCTTCTTTCCGGTTGAAAGCGTGCATGGGACTACTTGTACATTTTGTGTGCCTTTCAAAGTGAGTAATGGAGAAAATAATGCGATGAACCGGGTGGGATGCGAACATGAATCTAAGCCGTGCCCCACTTCAAGCTTGTAGTCCGCAAAAAGGTTCACAAAAGTCGTTTTCCCGCTCCCCGTAGTCCCCATGACCGCGATTATAATATCATCAGGCCTTTCGGAAGATGTGAGACTATAGTCTCAAGATGAGCGCGGGATTCAAACGTACTTCAGATCCGGTGGTTCTGGTGGCGGTCCATCCTTCGCACCGGTAGCTCGTTGTTTACCGCTCCCGCCCATTGGGCGCGATGAAAACGTCCCTGTCATGAAAAACCACAAAATGGAAGGTTTCAAGATTCTCGTATGGAACGGGCGTCAGTATGTGACTTGGGAGCTCAAGCTCGTGTCGTGCAGGGCGCGTTGTGAAGCACAAAGTATGTCATCCAACACCAATTCGCTCATGTTAGAGCAGGCCGCGGCTCTAGGTCTAGTCCGCAGGCGCGTTCCGCCGGTCATTAGTCATGCACACCGAAATAGCAGTCCGGCAAATCCTGCCTCTTCTCAGCGCTCTACCGGTGAACTGCGTGGCCCGTATGCAAGTGTTACGCGAAGACGCCGGAAATGGTGTGGCTTCAAGATCCCCGCCCCCAAAAAGTCGATACCCATTGGCCTCTTCATCTAGACTTGCATGCTCACTGCAAAACTAATACTCATAAGCAGGGATATAAGGACGATAAATTAATTAATTAGGTCTTTAACTATAGTATATTTTAAGAATATTTTTTTCTTTTAGTATAGTATTCTAGTTCTTAGTATTAACTATTTTATTTAGCTTATTACCCTTTTACTTTAAAAGTTTTTATATAATTTTTACTATCTTATATACGTTTTAGGTATTTTTAGTTTTAGTAATATTATAATAGGTTTATTTAATATAGGTAATAATAAGTACGTAAAAGTAATTTTTATTTTTAATATAGTTTTAGGTTATAGGTAGTATTATAATATTATAATATAAAAGTTTATTTTTATAAACTTTATACTATTTCCTCCTAATAAAATTAGTAAATATTAATATTATTATAGTATATTTTATATTTTATTAAGATTATTAATAGTACCTAGATTTAGTATAGAAATATTTCTAAAAATAGTTAAAATAAGTATAAATATTATAAGTATAAATAGTATAAAAAGATAGAAAGCCTACTAAGTAATAAAAATATATTAGACTTTATATATTTTTTAGTACCCTATTAGTAAAATACGTTATTAGAAGCCTTAGTAAAGTATATAGATTATAAAAGGTATTCTTATATTAATTATTATAATAGATTACGTCTACGTAAACTACTAGACTTTTTTTTCTAAATAGTTATCTTCTTTTATAGTACGACGCATTAAGGCAGGACTATAATAGTGTCTTATTTTCTTAAAATAACGTATATTTTATATATATTTACTATAACGCTAACTAATAATCGTTTTAATATATTATATAACCTAATATTCTTTTTTTATTATTACTTCTGTATACTACGTATAGTTAATAATTATTTTAAATAATTAAATTTATTTATAATTTTTTTTATATACTCTATCTATTATAGTATCTAGTTCTGAATTTTAATTATTAAAAATTAATTTACGGTATATAGCTATTTATAATATATAAAAGTATTCTTTTATATTATTTAATTATTTCTTTACGTTTATCTGTAGAAGCTATATCGACTTAGTATATATTACGTCCTTACTTAATATAAAGATAGGTAAAAATAGAAACGCTATAATCTAAAGCCTATTAAATATAGAATTTTTTAAATTTTATAGCTAGTAGAGCGATAATTTAACTAATAACTTATTAGGCTATAGTAGTAATAACGGCGTATAAGTAAAATTATAAGTAGAACTATAGGCTGTATATAGTATATTTAAATTAGGTCTTTTTTTTCCTTTTATACTATATAACACCTTCTAAAATATCTTCTTCTTCTTTTTTTTCTTTTTTAAATTATTATAGCTAGGAGGACTTTAAAGCCCGCTTTTAGACACCTAATAATTATAACTAACCCTAGCTAGTTAATAATAATAATAGTAATCTTAACTTTTATTAAAAATTTAAATAACTAGTAGGGCTATATTAAAAATTACCTAAGGCTAAAGTATTATTATAAGGTTATAGAAAAGACCGGTCTTTTTAAAGGGCTATTTTCTTTTATTAATATTTTTAATTTTAGGTTAGTTACCGTACGGCTCTTTATTCTTAAATATAAAATAATTTTTAATTTTAATAATATCTACGGCTTATGCTTATATAGTAATATAATAAAGCTAGTAAAATAGTAGCTTAAAAGGGCTAAAAACTTACTAAGTAAGGTAGACGGCAAAGTAGATAGTAAGAAGAAGAGTAAAGAGAAAAGTAAAAAGGAATTTTTTAGGGTAGTATAAGGAAAACAGGTAAGACTTTAAAAAAAAAGCTCTTAGAGGTAATTAAAATTATTTATATATACGTAAAATAGGACTTTAAAGTAGGTAGTAAGTAGTAAAAAAAAAGTATACTATAGCACTGTAAGGTAGTTATATAGAAGTTTACTATTAGGAAGTTAATAATTATTGTAAAAAAATTAAGAGATTTTATAAAAAGTAGCTTTAATTACTATTAAAAAGATTATAAATTATTAGTATTAGTAAAAAAGTTATTATAGTTACTATATAAAAAGCTCGTTAAGAGTTAGTTAATTATATAATATAGTAGAAGTTTAAACAGTAAATCTAAAGTCGCGTAATATTATAGTAATAACTTTAGTTATCTTCTCTAGAGTTATTACCGTAACGTTACGCGACTCTAGACTAGCTATTTAAACTTCTACTATATTACGTAATTAACTAACTTTTAATAAGCTTCTTACGTAGTAACTATAATAACTTTTCTGCTAGCGCTAATAACCTATAACCTTTTTAACGGTAATTAAAGTATTAAAATATAATATAGTACTCCCTGCAGGATTTTTATAAAATTTTTTAATTCTTTTATAATAACTACTAACTCCCTAATAGTAAACTTCTATACGACTACCTTACAGCGCTGTAGTATACTTTTTTTTTACTACCTACTACCTGCTTTACTCTTATACGTACGTATATTCTTATGCCTAAATAATTCTAACCGCTTTAATAAGCTTTTTTTACTATAATTATACTTCTTAACTTCGCGCCGCTGTAAGAAACCTTCTCTTTTTTTTTTAAAAAATATTGCTCTCTATACTCTATAAAAGAGTATAACCCTTCTCTTACTATCTCTTTATAAATTTTATTATATTTTTATATAGGTAAAATTAAACTTTATAGTCTTTATAGGTGTTATTAAGATTAAGGATAGTATTCTACTTAAGTAAAAAGAGATACGTTAAAATTAAATCGGAATTAAAGATATTAACTAAAAAATTTTTTAGCCTATTAAGTAGGCTAGCTAGTCGTACTACGCGGAGATAGAAGTTAGAGTAGTCCTTAATATAATTTAGCTAGTTATTGCTATTAGTAAAAGCTTATACTATACGCTATAGGTTACCCGGTTTAATTATTAAATACTAGAATACTAGTATTATAAATATAATAAAGAAAAAATAAAAGGTGTAGTTCTAATAATAGTATTAAAAAGATTTTTAGACTTTAAGTATATAGTTATAGAAAGGAGAGAAAGCTATTACGTTTACTATTTTAAACACGCTGTGTATTAAACGCGCTATATATAATTTATAGTTCTACTCTACCTAAAATAATAATCTATAGATACTTTATTATTATTTTATAGTTATTACCCCGCCGTTGTTACAGCTGCCGCCTAATAAGTTATCTATTAAGTTATTATAGCTGTAAAATTTAAAAAATCCTATATTTAATAGGCCCTAGTTATAGTGCTATTATTTTTACCTACCTCTATATTAAGTAAAGACGTAGTGTACTAGTACTAAGTTAATACAGCTCCTACGAATAAACGTAAAGAAATAGTAATAACTTTAGGGGAGGGAATATTATTTAATTATATAGTAGCCTATTAAGATAGAGTAGTATAGTAGGTAAGTATTTAGAAATATCTATATTTTTTATTTTTTAATATACTTTCTTATATTAGGAATTTAATTTCCCTTTCTACTATAGTATTCTTTAAACGCGCCTATTCTAGTAATAAAAAAAATTAAGTTTTTAAAAGTATAAAACACTATTAAGAAATTAATAAAATATTATAAAATATTAAAATATCTATATAGAATATATAATATATAAAGATATTTTATATTAATATTACTATTTAAAATTAAATAAGATAAAATATTATCTTAAATAGGCTTAGCGTAGTAAACTAGACCTAACTAGATTACGCTAGTAAATTCGTTAAGATTAGAATTAGGTTAGGATTATAAAGCTAGGGCTATATTTTATAAGAATACTAAAGTCTTTTTTAAAAAGTAGTTATTAACTTTTTAAATATAATTAATTAAATAATAAAATAATAATAAAACTTTTAGCGTATAAACTAAAGTTAAATTATAAATTATAATAATAACACTCTTATTTACTAGATTCTATATAATTTATAATTTAAATAGGTTTTCTGTTTATATTTTATATTATATAGAATCTAGAAAATAAAAGTATTATTATTATAATTTATAATTTAACTTTAGCCTATACGCTAAAACCTTTATTATTATTTCTTTACGTTTAATTCGTGGAAGCTGTATTAACTTAGTATACGCTACATCCTTACTTAATATAGTAGATATAAATAGAGGCGCTATAATCTAGAACCTATTAAATATAGGTTTTTTTTTATTTTATTTCTAGTGGAGCGATAACTTAATAAATAATTTATTAAATAGTAGTAGTAATAACAGTAAAATAATAACTATAAAATAATAATAAAGTATTTATAAGTTATTATTTTAGGTAAAGTAGAATTCTAGATTATATATAGCACGTTTAAAATAGTAAGTATAATAGCTTTCTCTTCTTTCTATAAATACTATATACTTAAAGTTTAGAAATTTTTCTAGTACTATTATTTAAACTATATTTTTTTATTTTTTTTTATTATATTTATAATTTTAATTTTATACTAGCGTATAATAATTAAACTAAGTAATCTCTAGCGTATAGTATAAGCATTTATTAATAGTAATAATTAGTTAGTATTAAAGTACTTTCGGGCTTCGGGTGAGTTCTTAGGTAAAAGTAGTAATAATAGTTTAGAGTAGGGTATTACTATATAAACTAGTAATAGAGGGTTAGTATTAATATCGTAAAATATTAAATTAATAAGAGCCTAAATAATCTAAATAATAGATTAAGAATAGATTAAATATAAGTTCTAATTACTTAGTTCCTACGCTCTTATATAGTATAGTAATAAACCTAATAAATAATTATTATATCTATTAATAGACCTATTAAAAGTTTATTAATAGATGTACTAAAAGTCTATTAATAAATATAATAAACCTCTATTATATTTATTAGTTATAAAACCCTTTTTTTATAGCTTTTATTAGCCCTTTAAAAGTCTCCGTGCACTATAGCCTAATACCTAAATACTAATTATAATATTATTCTTATTTTTTAACTAATTCGTTTTTAAATTACGTATTCTTTTAGGCCTTAATTAATTTAAATCCGGTTCTTATTTTATACTTATAACTTTATTATCTTCGTTATATTTACATTTAAAGCTTACGCCCTTTAAACTAGCCTTAAAATTTATTATAATAGTTAAATTACTTTTATATTTTATAATTATTATTCTGCTTCTAATATTCTCTATTATATTATATTCTTTAATCATTTTAACGCCTATACGTGCTACGTAAAATACGTTACCGTATATAAATTTTATATAAACCTATTATAGACCTTCTTAAATAAGACTTATAAAGAGTATTAAAAGAAAGTAAATAAAAATAAAAAATTATTTAATATTATATTAGCTCGTCTAATATGTAATAAAAAGATTTTAAAATAGACTAAGCTACATACTTATAAAAATAATTAAATACCTTTTATTTAAAATAAAGACTACTAAAAAAATTAAATTTAATAATCTAAAACTATTCGGGTATCTTATTTATAATATAAATATTAGTTTATTACCCTTACTATAGTCTATGTTAAATATAGTAAATACTTTTATTACTTTTAATTTGGCTAAGTTATTATAATACGTTTTTTTAAGTACTTTCTAATTAGCTTTTTATAATTATTTAGATTATCCTCTAGTTTTTATATATTTTTTAACTCTAAGTAGTCTTTTTACTTAACTAAAAACTACCTTAGGTCTATTTTTTAATTATTATATATCTTTTCTATCTTATACTTATTGTTTTCTTTAAATATATAATAAAAAGTTATTTAATTAAGTATTTATAGGTTAGCTAGTTCTAATAATAATATATAAAATACTAAATATACTTTTACGTCTTTAAGTAGCTTTAGTTTATAATTAACTAAACTTCTTTATTTTAAAATAAAAATAGTTTAACTTTAACGTAGTCTAGTTTTTTATATTTTTATTTTTATTTTTAGGTTCTTTGTAAAAAGATAAACTTTATCCCCCTTCTTTAGCTAAAGTATTATTTTTCTTTTTCTATTAGCGTAATGCGTATTTGTTCTTCTAGTAGTATATATATTTTTAAATATATACTTCTATCTTCTCTATTATCTTTAGGAAATAGTAGTTTTATTAAATTAATTTTATTATTTATATTACTTTTAAATATCTATATAGTGATTTGTTATAGTATTTCTATATAATTATTTATTAATATTTTTCTAGTCTTTTATTCGTAATTTTTATAAATTTATTTAGTTTCTTTAAGAGTTTTAGTAAACTATTATAGTTTTTCTTACTTTTTTAACACATTAAGTATAGAGGTAAATATATACTCCTTCTTTTTTAAAACCCCTTTTAGTTACCCTGAGCTACTACAGCTACACTTTTTATTTAATTAATATATAAATATATATATAGTTTTTCTTAAATATAGCTACTATATTAGTAGTTTTTTTTTTAGTTAAATTATTTCTTTGGCTTAGTATATCTACTTGCCTATTATTATTTTTTTAAAGTATATATACGGTCTCGACAGAGACCTAAAGGTTTTAAAATTATAATAAAATAATTAATATAGAATATTCTATTTTATTTAGTTATATATCTAGCTATTTATTTTTATTATTTTAGACCTACTAGCTATTATTATCGCGTTAAAAGTGTTTAGTCTAGAAAGGTCTTAAAACTTTTTATATTTTTTACCTACTTTATACTCGTGCTAGTATACTCTATTATTTTTTTAATAAAGCTTAGATAGTTCTCTATATTTACCCTTATATCTAGTAAGCGCTTTTATATACTTAAAATAACGTCCTTATTATACTACTAGTTCTCCTTTAACTTATTTATACTTATTAGTTATTACTATTACTCTTATAAAGCAACTTATTATATACTTTTAGTAACTAGTATATATTTATAAGTAGTAAGCCAATTAGCTTTTTTTTTATAATATAAATAGATTACAACGTAATAGCTACCTTATTTATAACTCTAAGCTTTTAAGGACCTTACCTATTATGTAGTAGTTATTTTTACTTATTAATTATACGCCTATAATACTATAGTGCTATATATAATACTAGATATTATTAATAATTATTATATATAGCGTAGGTCGCGATAGTTTAATTATAATATTAATTTATTTTATAAATATTATATACTTTATAGTACCCTTTATAGTATTTTTTATAATATTTAGCGTAAGCCTATATTATACTTTACGGCGCCTAGTACGGGTCTATATATATACTTTTAGGTCTATTTTATAGTATTAGGAGTATACCTCTTAAATACGTAATTACAGGAGTACTATATTATAATTAGTAAAATAATACTTTAGGTAGCGTAATTTATACTATAAATATACTATTTTCTTTCTTTTTCTTTACAATGCCTACTTAGTATTAGTTATAATAGTAAATATATAAGTATAAGTTATTATAAAATAATAAATTATACTAAGCTGCAAATCTATTAAATACTATTAAGTAGTTATTACGTGCCTATCTTAGCGCTATTTTTTCTAATTAGGCTTAGCGTAGTACCTTTTAAGAGCTAGTTGTTAGTTTATATAGTATATTTAGTACTCTCTTTTTTAATTAGGTAGTTACTAATAGTAACTTTATTACATAAAAAAAAAAAAAAAGTATATATAATTTAGAATTTATATTATTTTAATATTTCTAACTATTTTACTTATTATAGTATTAGTTTCTTAGTTATTATAGATTAAAGTAAGTTCTTATAGTCTATAAAAATTTTTAGTATTAAGTAATTATAAGCATAGATTTCTTAGTACTTAAGTATCTTTATAATTATATATAGTTTTTTATTATATATATTATATTTTATTTCTACATTCTTAAACTTATATAAATAGTATACTATAAGGTGCTATCCTCTATTTTTTTTTATTTAATATAAGCTTTAATAGTTTTATTTAATGTATCTATCTTAAACTATAATAGTTATTTATTAATAAATATAATAAATATAGATAGCGTAATATATATTTTTATTAGTATTTTAAATACTTCTTATTGTTTCATTTCCTATTTAAATAAGGTAGTTTTTTTAGTTAGTTCTATTAAAGGGTACGTAATCTTTACGTATTCTTTAATAAATTATTAATTAAATCTATAAAATTCTAGAAATTTTTATACCTATTTTATAGTTATTAGCTTTTATTAGTTTTATATAACTTTTATATTTATTAGACTTATCTTTATTCCTTCTATAAAAATAATATATTTTAAATATTTTAATTATATTTTATAGAATTGATACTATTTTACTTTTAGTTTAAGGTTTATCTTATTTAAGACTCTTAGGATAATTTTTATATATTTAATATAGTCTTCCCTATTTTTTAAAAACATAAAAATATCGTCTAGGTATATAATAATAAAGATATTAAAGTAGTTTCTTAATATATTATATATAAAAGCCTAAAAGGTAGCTAGTGTATTTATAAGTCTAAATAATATAATTAAGTATTTAAATAGTCTATATCTTATCTAAAACGCTATTATTTATTTATCTCTTTTTTTAATATATATTAAATAGTAATTACCTTGTAAATCCAGTACTATAAATATTTTTTTTTAACTAGCCTATTTTATAGCTCTCTTACGATTAGTAGTAAATATTAGTTTTTTTATTATTATATTATTAAGTTTTTTATAGTTAATATATAGTCTTAGCGTCCTATTTTTTTTAGTATAAATATTAGTGGTAATACTACTAGTAATAGTAATAGTTATATATAGCCCTTTTTAAAATATTACTTAAAAAAATTTTATATCTATTAGAGTTATTTTTTTATCTAGGGGTATAATAGTTTAAAAAATAGTATTTTTCTTTCCTCTAAAACTATTTTATAATGAATTCGTTTTTTTTTTAATAATACTTAGCGTTCTATTTTTTTTTAAATAAGTAATTTTATTCCTTATATTTCTTAGGGATTTTATAAGTTATATAGTTCTCTACTTTCTTATACCTTATAATTTATTAACCTAATTTAGTATCTATTAAAATAGATATATTTTTATTAAATTCTAGTTTTAAAATAATTATTTTTATTACTTTTTTATATACTATCTTTAGTATAGGATACGTAGGCTTTACTTATAATATATAATTATAGTACTTTAATAAAAGTTTCTTTTTCCCTTAATTAATATTTAGATTATGCTTTTATAACTATAAAAGTTTTAATATAATATTATAATTACTATTTATTAGTATATTAAAGGTTATCTCTTTTGAGTGTTAATAGATCTTAAAATTATTTATAACTTTATAATTAATTTATAGTTTATTTAGTATTAGATTTCTATTCGCGATATAAAGTATATAAGAATTATTTTTAAATTTTTATTAGATACTTACTTTTTTAATTACCTATTATAATACGTGGTTTCCTTATACTTTTAAATTTAATATAGTTTTTATATATCTTCTTTTAAGCTATACTAGTAGTGTAATTAATAAAATACTAATTATTATATTTAGTTTTCTTATAATCTCTTTAGGTTTACTAATAGATCTAAAAAAGTCTCTATAAAAGTAGTTATTGTTTTTTTAAAATATTCTTCTACTTTTCTAAATCTAAATATTCTTTTACTCTACCTATATTTATTATATCTTAAATATAGATATAATTACTAATACTTGTAAATATAATTTCTATTAATAATTATATTTATTATTATATAATTTGCCTCTATATAGTTTAGAAAGTTCTTTTTTTCTTTTTTCTTTTATAAATACTAGTTATAGTTATTAATTAGGCAGTTAAACTATATTTACTAATATTTTAGTCTAAAAGTAGAAAACTAGTTCTCCTTTTTTATAGTATAATATATTAAATATACGTTTACTTTATATAATTACTATTTTAATATATAATATATTAGATTTTAGTAGTCTAGACTATATTTTAGTTTATAGCTAAAGTCTTTACTTTAGTAATTTTAGTTACTAGATTAGTTTTAGTAAACTATATCTACCTACTTTTAGTCTTTTTTAGAGATTATTTTTATTTTTTATAACATAGCTATAGTATAAGTAAAATAAAGTATTATTATATCTATTACTTTTTTATTAGATTAGTTTCGTTTCTAGTAGTTTTATATATTAAAAAATTAATTTTTTTTATTTATTTTACTTGTTCTTTCTAGGTATAGCGTTAGTACCCTAAGTAGTAAAAATTTTTTTTAGCTATCTTCCTCGTTTTTAGGATTTTTATATAATCCTAAGTTAGTTAAATTGTCTTTTTCTTCTTTATTAGGATTAAAGTTACTAATACTATTAATAATAATCTACTTATTGTTTTTAGGGTTTATATTATTAGCACCTAATATATTTAACTACTATTTATTCTTATTTCTAGATCTGTAGTTTTTAGTAATATAGTTTAGTTTTTTATATATAAAATAAGTTTATTCTCCTTTATTAGGATCGTTTTTATTATTTAGCTTAAAAAATCTTTTCTTTTATTCTTTTAGTAAGAGTATCTAGGTCTATAGATTAGTACCTATAAAAATATTTACTCCGCTAATTAATATATCTCTTATAGTAATTAGTTTATCTATTTAGCTTACTAAATTTTAGCTAATTTTATTTATACTAAAATATTTAGTTTAACTCGTACTATTTTACGTTAATTTAGATAAATTTATTATATAACTTTTAAAGTTTATTAGTTAAAGCCCTACTTTTTAAAAATTCCTCTCTTACGCTCCTTTTTAATTCTTATTTATATAGTATTATTAATGGTGTATTTTTTTATTTTAGTTATATAATATAATACATAAATCTTATTATATAATCTGTAGCTAAATAGATTTATTTTAGTCCTTAAATAGCTTACTTAATTAGTAGTATCCAGTTAGTAACTATAAAAAATTATTTAAAATTCTCCCTAAAGATAGAATAGTCCTTAATTATTTTATTAATTTTATTTCCTTTAGAGTTTTCCTTAGCTAAGTAAATATTTATATAGAGTTAAATTTATTCCGCAGCTTTTCTTTATATATAAGTAGTAGTAAATAAAATCTTATTTTTATCTTTTATATCTAGAGTAGTAAAGTAAAAGTATAAGTCTAGTTATAGTAGCTAGTAGTTCAGTTTTCTCTAGTTTCTATTATATAAGTTTAGTAGTATAGTCTTATTATATACATTTTATATAATAGTAAAGTTCTTAAAGCTATTTAAAGAATTAAAATTCTTTTAGGCTTTAGGGTAGTTCTTAGGTAAAAGTAGTAATAATAGTTTAACGTAAAGTATTACTATATAAACTAGTAATAGGGGGTTAGTTTTAATATTATAAAATATTAAATTAATAAGAGCCTAAGTAACCTAAATAATAAATTAAGAATAGGTTAAATATAAGTTTTAATTACTTAGTTTTTACGCTTCTATATAGTATAGTACTAGACTTAATAGATATTTATTATATCTATTAATAAACCTATTAAAAGTCTATTAATAGATTTACTAAAAGTCTATTAATAAATATAATAGACTTCTATTATATTTATTAGTTACGTAACCTTCTCTTTTTCTAGCTTTTATTAGCTCTTTAGAGGTTCCCGTATACTATAGCCTAATACCTAAATACTAATTATAATAGCTAGATTATATTAAGAACTACTGTAATTTTTACTTTAATGCTATATAAGGGGCTGGCCTACTTAATACACTAGATTTTTTAGTTAATATTTTTAATTTTAATTTAATTCTAACGCGCCTCTTCTTGCTTAAGATACATGTAATTCTTAGCCTTAATAATACTTATAAGAACGTTAAGGTCTACTTCTAATTATACAGCGATATAAACTTTTATTATTATACTATTATTTTAGTAATTATACTTAAAAAGTTAGTAAATACTGTTTAAAAAAGACTTTAAAGTTTCTTACTTATGTTTATTTATATACGATCCTAAGTGGTCTGTGTAACCTTAACCTGTTCGCCAGCCTAAACTAGATTAAATAAATTAGTAAATTAATATAATTTTATATAGTAATATTAGTTTTAAAAATAAGAAAATATAGATTATAAAAAAAAAACGTCTAGTAAATATAATTAAAAGGAGTATATATATAATCCTTTTCTTATTAAAGAAATATACTAAAATTAGTGTCCATTTATAAAAAAGAAAAATAATGATTATATAGTATTAGTCTTTAATACCTAAAATCTATATATAAGTATAAAATATTATATTAATTTTTAAATTATACTTTACTATATTAATAACTATTATTAATTATGTAAAAATATTTACTATATTAAAAATTTACTAACTATATAAAAAGTTACCTTAGTATATATTGTTAAGTAACTAAATAGTATATATAATATTTAGTATTATTATATTAGTTAGTGTATATATAATAAAACGTTATTAAATTATATAAATATATAATACTATTTAGTATTACTAATACTAATTTACTTTCTTATTATTCTTTCTTTTATTTTATAAATTAGTTATATAACTATTAAAATTTTACTTTAGTAACTATATAAGCATGTTTTTAAACTTTTACTTTAGTAACTATATAAGCATTTTTTTTAAAATTATAATAATATAACTAAATATATTATCTATTAATTAATTTATATACTTTACGAAGCTTTATAAAGCCGCGGTATAAGTTAATAATAAAAACTTAATAAATGCTAAATAACTTATATAATACTAACGAGGTTATATATAAGTAGTATATATTTTAAATTCTTAAAAGTTATACTTCTTTTTTTAGTAAGGGCTATAGTGTTCTATTAAATAGAGTAATACTTATAATTTAATTTAAATTTATAGATTAGCGACTGCTTATAATTATATATAAAATAATTAGTTAACCTAGAAGTTACTAGGCGGATAAACCTCAGGACTAATATAGTTATTAAATTAATATTTTAAGTCTATAATATTTAGCTATTATATTAATAAGTCTATCTATCTATTTATACTTTACACTATATTATCTTTTACTTTTTAGAGTTCTCATAAATATCTATTTAGTTTTTTTTTTAAATTATTTTATACTATTACTATTATTGCTATTATATCTTAGGCTACTAATAAAATTCTATTATTTATTTTTATTATAAACGCGCCTTTTATTAATAAGATTACGTGAAAACTTTATACTAATAGTATAATTTTAGTCCTAAAAGTAGTCTGTAATACTCTAGTAATTAATAAATTTTTTTATAAATAACTTATTAAGATAGTACCTAAAATAGCTGTTAGCTAAATTAAAAAGTAAAGGTTTATTACTTTTTATAAATTTAGTAATATACTTAGTGTATACTACTAAAAGGATTAATACGTAAAAAAGAGTATTCTTATTTAAGTAGAGACTATAATATATATATAAAAAATAAAAAAAGTAAAAAGTATAATAAATTTCTTATAAGTCTTAAATAATATTAAAACTAAATAAAGAAAATAATATACGTCAAGAAGTACGCACTTAAAATCTAAAATACTCTTAATTAAGTAATATATTACTATAAAACCGGGTAATACTAAATATACTTTTATCCTTAACTAGTAGGTATTACTAATTAAATAGTAAGTATTTTTCTTTTTTTACTTATAGGCGGCGAAGGTGCTAATAATAGTAAGTATAATTTTTATTTTATTTTATAAAGTTACTAGATAAGTTAAGTATATACGTAATTTACTTTAATAGGCCTTTAGTATTATTATTTTAGTAAAAAGTTTAATGTGTAATATAAAGACTTATATAGAATTAAATAAATATTATTTTAAATTATATAATAAGTCTATAATAACGTTATTAATTTACTATATTATTAGGCGGGGTAACATATAATAAAAGTAAAATATAAAAGAATAAATAAGCCTTTTATACTTATACTTGAGAATAATATTTAAAGTATTAGTTATATATTATTAATTATGTATTATTTTTCTAAACTTTTATAAGAGTATAAATACTAATTCTATATAGTTATTTATTTCGTTATATTTTTTTTTATACTCTACGTTTTATACTAAAAATAAGTTTCTTAAAGTAATAATCTTTATAAATATTTAAGATACTAAATATATTATAACTTTAATATAAATATTAAAATAAATATACTTACGCTAGTCTATACTCGTATTTTAATATATATTTTTATATTATTTTTAAAATATTTAATTATTACGATTTTCGTGTCTCCGCTCTAGATAGGAACGTGCTTACGTAATAAGGGATGTATAGTCTATACTACGGGACTTTTCACTAAGTAGTAATTTATCTTTTCTTTCTTAAATAATATATACTCTATTCGTCTTACATACTATGCTATATTACTACCTAACCTAATTTTTAATATTAATTAGTTTTATATATTTAAGCTTTTATTAAATATTAATATTTTATATATACTTTTAAATAAGGTATTTATATAATTATACTGTATATATTAAAGTACATAAATATTATAGAAAACGAAATCTAGTATATTATTAAAATACTAGTCTAAAGAATTATATATATATATTTTAAATTATAATAATTTATATTTTACTATTAATAAAATAGTAGTAAATTAATTTGTTTATTATATAAATATCTTAATCTTAATAGAGACGGAGAGATTTTGAAATTATAATACAATAATTAATATAAAATATTTTATTTTATTAAGTTATATATTAAGCTATTTCCCTATATTCTTTTATACTAGTTATCTATTATCCTCTCTTTAACTATCCCTCTTTACTTACCTTTAGATATTCTTTATAGTATTATACTATAGTACTTTTTTATATATTAGTATTTTTTATTTTATATTATTTTAATTAAAATTATATACGCCTTTTATACTATAAACTATAGCCTCTAACATATTTAATTACTTATTAAAAAACTCTACCATCTTCTTACTCAAGTGCTTTATAATTGCTAACGTTAGTATTATTATTAGTAATAAGTAACTTACTTTTATTTAGTAATAATTTAGTATAATAGTATAATTATACTAGTTATTATATAAAAACGGTATGTGTAGCGTCGAGACACTAGTCTAAAAAAGGTATAAGCTAAAAAAGTTATTCTCCCAGATATAATTAAAAATATAAGTGTAGATTAAAATTATAAAAAATATTATTTATTTTAGTTAGTAAACTTATAGCTATAGTATATAGTAGAAAAAGCTTATTAAGGTAGTTAGAATTATTTAAATATAGGGATATACGTACGCGTAAGAGTAAAACTTTAAAATAGATAGTAGACGGTAAAAAAAAGTGCACTATAGTGTTACAAGATAGTTATATAGAAACTTACTATTAAGAAGTTAGTAGTTATTATAATACAATTAAATAATTCTATAGAGAGTACTATATTATATTTTAATATTTTAATTATTATTTGTCTAAAAAGATTATAGGTTATTAGTACTAGTAAAACAAGTTATTATAGTTACTATATAAGAAGCTTTTTAAAATAAGTTAGCATTAACGATTACGTAATATAGTAAAAGTTTAAATAGTTAGTCTAGGATCGTGTAACGTTATAGTAATAACTCTTAAAAAAGCTTTTTAAGTATTTTATAATTAAATAGCCCCTTATAGAAAAGCTTTTTATTAAAAATAATATTTTAAGTTATAATTACCTAATTAAGTACTAGGACTTATACTCTATGAATATTATAAGTATAATAGTCTATTAAATATCTAATATAGTTTTATAGATTTACTAGTTATATAATTTTTAAATTTAGACTAAGAAGTACTATAAAAAGAGTAAAATCTTAAACTTACTTTTAAAATTAAAAAGAAGTACTAGACTATAAAGCCTACTTTAAATAAAACTAAAAATTATAAACTAAATAGTAACCTAAAGTAGTTTATAGATAATAGTATATTTATAAAAAAGTCTATAACTTTTTATTAATTAGGAGTAGTACATATGTAACGCGTTTATATATTTACTAATTATATTTAATATTTTTTTTATACTACTAGGTATAAAGTATTACTTTTAATGTAGTACTATTTTACTAGCGTTTACCTATTTAGTATAATTATAAGTAGAATAATAATAACTTTATTAAAAATTATATAATACTAATACGCTATATAGACCTATCTTTTAATTAATTATATAGATTTTTAATATTAGTAGTTATAGAAATATTATAGTTAGTATAATATTTTATATTACTTTAATAAATGGAGACTAATATAAATAGTTACTATAGTAATAGTTTAATTTAAATACTATTATTTTTTTACTTTATTTATATATAGAGTTATAAGCCTTAAACTATAATTATTTAATTATTACGTTATAGCTAATAATATTTATAATCTAGTACTAGTTCTTATTAATATCTCTTTTAATTACTATATATACTTTAGTTATATATATTATCTTACCTACAACGTTACCGTTAGTAAGTTTTAAAATAATAAAATTTATACTATAACTATTTAAAGCTTATAGGCGTATATAAAACTAGTACTAATAATTTATTTAATATAACTACTATCCAGAAGAACGTATATAGTAATTAATATTTTATTAGGTATATTAACTTATATTTTTAATTTTATCTAAGCGCTATATAGTAGTCTATATAGTAGATTCTTATTACTATTAAATAGGTAATTTATTATATTATAGATTATAAAAGTAGTAAATTATTATTTTATAAACTATAAGTTATATAGTAAATATTACTTAATAAATTAAAAGATAGTTATAAGTTTAATTAGTTTACTAGTATACGTCGCTCTATTACTAGATAATATTAAAAAGTATTTAAAATCTTCTTTTTATATATAGGCGAGGGTCTTTAGGGGCAACTATTTTAAAATATTTTTTTTAACGTCTAGTAATTATATTATTATTATAGGCGTTATTAGTATTAGCGTTTTAAAAGTCTATTATCTAGAACTATTTAGTAAATATTAGGGCTATAAGGTCCTTTTTATAGAAGTTAAACTAATTTGAATTAAATATATAGCTAGGTCTTAGATAGTAAATATATTCTTTTTTATTTTAGACTATATAGAATTCTTTTAATAAATAATAATTTAGGTTAAAAATAAAATTATATTTATTATTACAGTTAAACCTCCTACTAGTAGAAGCGCTAGCCTATAAAAACTTTTTATTATTTTTATTATTATTTTTTAACTTTTTATAAGTAACCTTTTTAAGAGGTTTATATTAGAAAAGCTGTTAAATAAATTATATTTAAATTGTATTAGCTAGAACTATACTTATTACGGCAACTTCTAAGTATAAATTAAAATTAGTTATAGTTTTAAACTTTATTAAAATAGGTTTTAGATATACTTACGTTACCTTTATTTTTAAAATAAACTAATTATTTACTAAAGGGTTTATTATTACGTTATTATCGAAAAGTAAAAGTACGCCTAGACCTCGATCCAGGAGTACGAACGCAGTGAGGGAACTCTGTTGGGTGCTAAACCGTGTACGCAATAATTACGTTATTATAACTTACTAAAGTTAGATTCTATAAACGCGATAAGTTATTAATTAATTAAATTAAATATTTTTTTATAGATTATTATACAGCTCTTAAGTACTCTAATATAGGATATTTAATATTATAATAGCGTAATTATAAATATAAATAAGCGCGTAATCTTTATACGCTTAATAAAAATATTTAATTTTAAACTACTTATTATAAAAGAGTTTATATAATTACTAAAACTTTATTTTTACATTTTTAATTTATATATTTAGATTTTTATTAGCGGTACTACTAAATTTATTACTATTTTGTTTATTTATTATTTAAATACCGCTCCTTTTAAGAGATAATAGTATTAATTATTCTATGAAGTATAAAGATATATATATACTTCTCCTGTTTTAAAATCCCTTTTAGTCACCTATACAGTCACTATAGCTATACTATTTATTTAATTAATATATAAATATAGTATTAATTATTAATATTAGTATACTATTATATTACTATTAACTTTTATATAATAAAAGAAAATTTTATTAAATAACGTTAACTCTACATTACTATAATAAGTAGAATTATTAAAACTACTAAAGCTATTACTACTATTACTATTAAATAGGTTTAAGAACGTAAAATCTTATAGTAACTTATATAATACTATTTTTTACTTTTTAGGTTTTTTTTTTTTTTTTACACTTTTTATTTTTTTTAAAGGATTTATTATCTACTATAATAATACGGAAAACTTTTATTAATATTTTTAAATATTTTAGTTTATTTTATAGTTTATACGCTATTTAAATTACTATAGTAAAGTATTATTTATATTTATTACTATATTAGATCGCCTTACTAAGACTCTTATTAGCGGCTAGTTAGTACTACTATTTAGTATTTAGCTTCTTCTATAGAGTATATACGTTATTTTTTATACTATTACACTTTTAATAAATATAAGTAACTAATTAGGTAATACTACGAAGATTTTATTTTTACTACTAAATCTACAGCTTTAGTTATACTATATTTATTTTAGTAGTATATTATAGTTTTTATATTTTTACTTTAAACTATTTTATAAGTTTAATTATTTATTTAACAATATTTACATTACTGCGTAATAAGCTCTAGTAATAAAAGTACTTTAAAATAGTAGTAAATTAGTTTTTTAAATATTTTATAATACTTACCTAAAAGCTATTAATAAAAGAGATAGTAGTAATAATATACTTATATATAAACTATTTATTAAGTAGAGTATAAACTAAGATAAAATATTTATATTTAAGTACTTCTTTAGCATGTTCTTTATTAGTTATAATAGCTATTTTAATAAATAATAAAATATTAGTTTTTATAGTCTTAGCCTATCTAATAAATATTTTATAATTAACTATAAAGTTATACTATAACTGCTAATCTATTATAGGTCTACTAGTATTAGTAATTATTATATTAAAATTTTTATTATTATTACTAATTTTTAGTAGAACGGGGTAAAAAATACTAAAACTATTTTTATAGTAATTATTTTTTAAAGAGTCTTTACTAGTATTTACTATTAAGTTTTTTTTAATTTTTTTTAATAAAAGGACTATTTATAAACCGTTTACTAAAGTTATAAAAAATACTTAGTAATTTAATAATTATATTTTTATAGGGCTTATTAACTTTAAATTTAAAAGTAATTTTTTTTACTATATTAGATAATCGTAAGAATAATAGTAAAAGTAATTTATTTAGCTAATTATATAATATATTATTAGCTACTATATACAAAATTAATTCTTAAGTATTATATTTTTCGGCGGCGCTATTACTAATTTATTTTAAAAGAGTACTATTGTCGACTTATTTTAAAATAGTATTATTACTAGTCTACTTAAATAAAATTTTTATATAAAGTTTTCCTATTTTATCTATACTAATAGATATTTTATATAATATAGAAAATTAGTTTACTATAACTATATATTTAATAAGACGTTAATTTTTAAAATTTAGCACTTACGTAATCTATTATATAGAACGTGATTTTATAAGTACTTTATTTATAAGTATAAAGAGATACGTAGATTATATTACAGGGGGGTGCAACAAAAAAAGAGTACTTAAAAAAGTTACCTTTTTTAAAGTTATATAACTTTTTAAGTAGTAAGCTAAAAAATACAAGAAAAATAGTATTTTAAAGAGAAAGACTAGTAGATTCTATTCACCCTGTCAGGGGCTGCTTACTAAGGGGTTTAGGGGTAGTAAAAAATTAGTAAATATAGAAAATTTTTAGGGCCCTACTTTAAGTTAGTACAACTTTTTATTTAAGGTGTAAAATTAGCTTATATTTATATATATAATAATAGATACTAAGTTTTATTAGTATATTAAATATTTATATATATTTATATATTAATTATATATTTGTATATTAATCAAATAAAAAGTGTGGCTGTGGTGGCTCGGGGCGACCCAAAAGGGGGTTCGAAAAAGGAGGAGTATGTGTATGCCTTCATTTAGTTAATTATATAATTATATATAAAAGTCACTTTTTCACATTTTTAATAATAAACTAGTAAATAATAAATTACTAGTACTTAGTATAGTAGTCTTTAGCTTCTATAACCCCCTTATAACGGTTAGGAAGAGATAAAATATAGTTATTAATAATTTCTTATAGTATATTCTACTACTTTTTATTAATAACTCTTTTAAAGGCCTCTATACTTTCTAAACTAGATCCTACACCTAAATTAGCTATATTAATATTATTTAGCCTTAATTTTAATATACCCTATATATTTTCTATAGGGACTAAATCAGGGCTATAGGCTGGGTAAGGAAATAGTTTAATTTTGTTATTTTTAAACTAAGTTAAAACGTCCTTAGTTTTATAAATAGGGATGTTATCTTGTTAAAAATACTAACCTATATTAATATTATTATAAAGATTATAATTATAATATAATATAATAATATATATATATATATATTATTATATTATTTAAAAAAGGGGTAAAAAAGTATTATAAAACTTACCCCTTTTTATATAGGATTTAACCTTAGGTATAAGGACTTTGTTTATATAGTCCTTACTAGTAAAAGAAGTAAAAAAATTAGGTGTTTTAATAAATACTAAATTACTTCTACTTTTTACCTAAATTGCACCCTAAACTTGTAGAGTAAGATCTCGTCTTATAAAATAATTAATATAATTAATATTAAAAAACTAAAACTATAACTTAAAAATATATAAAAAGTTATATATTTTAATATTTTAAAAAGTTAAAATAACTGATTTTGTAATTAGCTAACAGCTAGTTCTCTTCTCACTCTATTATTACTCCTTTTTTTATAATATTTTTTATTTTGCTGTCCCCTTTGTATTGCTAACTTATTAGAAAATATTATTTTTTTTAAATTTATTTTTTTAATATTTTTTAGATTCTCTTTAGCGTATTTTAATCTTTTTTTAGCGTTTTCTTTATCAATTATTTGTTTTTTTTTTATTTATATTAATAGAATAGTTCTCTTCTTTTAAAAAGGATTATAAAGTCCTTTTTTTTATATTTAGACTATTTTCTATTAATAATCTTTTATTTTCTTTTTTAGGACTTCTAGTTAAGTCTCTATTAATAACTCTTTTATCTCTTAAAGTTAACTTTAAAACTTAGCCTTTTTTAATCTTATTTATATTATAATCTTTGTTTCTTTATTTTTAATACGTTGTATAGTATTATAAATAGTCTTTTTAGGCTTATTTAAAGTAGAAATAATTGTAGAAATAGGAGTATTTACTTTTAAAAGTAAGTTAATTTTAGATTTAAGTTTTGAAAAATTCGGCGCCATTTTAAGAAAATAGGAGTTTAAGTTTATAAAAGTAAAAAAATATTAATATATACTATAATATTAATAATATATTACGTGATTAGTGATTATATAAGCCTTAGTAATATTTTTATAATTAATATAATTATATAATTAGATTACTAATATACTTCGAAAAACTAGTCACGTGACCTATACTAGGCCTAAAAGGGTATAGTTAAAATTTTAGTTAAATATATTTACTAACTAAAAAGTTATAGGAACCTAAAAAATGGGTTAAAAAAATTACTATGTTTAGGTAATTTTAATTTATTATAGGTAATATATATTACGTAACTAACATTCCTGTATAAATCTCCACTATTTTCTCTTTAAAACGATATTATTCACGTATTTTTAGGCTTATTAATTAATTTTATATAATTTTTTAAAAAAGATAACTTTTTTAAGTACTCTTTTTTTGTTGCACCCCCCTGTAAAAAGACTTAAAAATAGATATTAAATATTAATATTTAATAAGAATTTATGTATGTGAAGCTAATTAGGTATTTTAAAATAAAATAATAGTATATACTAAAACGCTGGCGTAGACTAGTGTAAGTATACCTATTTTAGTATATATACTTTAGTCTTAACAGAGACCTAAAGATTTTAAAGTTATAATAAAATAATTAATATAAAATATATTATATTATTTAGTTATATATTAAACTATTTATTTATATTCTCCTATACTAGTCATCTATTATCCTCTTTTTAAAAATCTTTTTTTACTTACCTTTAAATATCTTTTATAGTATTAAGCTACAGCGCTCCTCTATATACTAGTAACTTTTACCTTATATTATTCTAATTAGAATTATATACGCTCTTTACGCTATAGACTATAGTTTTTAATATATTTAATTACTTACTAAAAAACTATATTATCTCTTTACTCTAGCGCCCTATAATTATTAGCGTTAGTGTTATTATTAGTAATAAAAGACTTACTCTCGCTCGTTAATTACTTAGTATAGTAATATAATTATAGTAATTTTAGTATTATTTTTTTATTTAGTAATACCCCTAAATAGTAAATTTTTAGTTTTTTTATAAAATATTATAGTTTCTTTTTATATACAGTTAAGTCTACGCTTATATTAATAAAATTATTTTATTTAAGTATAGACTTTTATAGGTTACCTATAAAAATAAATAGTATTATAGTAATTATATTAGATATCCTTACTATTTTATATTATTTATTTATTTAGTTTAATTTAAAAGTTTAAAGTATATATTATACTCTATAGTATAGGCTAGAGTAAGTCTAGTATATATATTTTACTAAAATTTTATTTTTTAACGTATTAAGAGCATATATTTTAGTTATAGAGTAGTAGTATACTACTATTAATAAATAGTACTTTAGACGCTATAACGCGTATTATAGTTATAATATATTAATATTTCTTTCTTTATAAATACCTACTTAGTATTAGTTTATAATAATAAATACACTAATATAAGTTACTATATAGAGTAATAAACTATACTAAACTATAAAACTATTAGGTACTATTAAATAGTTATTACATATCTATTTTAGTAGGCGTAGTACCTTTTCTAATTAGACTTAGTATAGTACTTTTAAGAGCCGGTTATTAAATTATATAGTATATATAGTACTTTCTTTCCTAATTAGTTAGTTACTAATAGTAACTTTATTATATAAAAAAAAAATGTATATATACTTAGGCGAGGGTATGTTTCTACCTATAATAATAAAGGACTTTTTTTTTTTAACAAAAAAAAATAAGCCTTTTACATTAAGGCTACCTAACTATTTAAGAAAAGTATTTTATCTCTTAAATAAACTAGAACCGGCTCTTTAATTCTCCTAATTAGGTTATTATTTATTAAATAGTTAAACTAAACTACTAATTTATTACCTAATTAGGACTAGTTTACTACGCTAGGCCTATTAGGTATAGATTTTTATCTTATCTAACTTTAGATAGTAATTTTAGCCTAAATACTTACTTATATTTTTAGATATAACATATTCTATATAGGGATTTAAGCTTTTTATAGTTTTATATTAATTTTTTAGTAGTACCCTATACTTCTAAAAACTCTATTTTTTACTAGTAAAATAGGCGTATTTAAAGAATACTATAATAAGGAGAGGAATCGAACCTTTAATATAAAGAATAATAACGAAAATTTAAAGAATTTTGCGAATCTAAACATTTCTGGGCACTTACCCACTATGCCACCCCACTAATAAAGGACTTTAAAAATCCTATTATTATAAACGCTAACCTAAACTATATTTATAAATAAAAGTAGTATTTTTTAACTATACTAAATAACTAAAATAACTTTAACTACGCTAAGTTTAAAAATAAAATAGTAATTATTATTTTAATAGTAGTATAGCTATAAAACGTAAAAAACCTAATAAAGATAGTATTAGTAATAATATAAAAGCTATATATAAAATAGAAAATATAACTAGTAAATATATATTTATATATTAAATAAATAGTGTGGCTGTAGTGGCTGTATAGGCGACTAAAAGGGGTTTTAAAAAAGAAGGAGTATATATATACCTTTATCTAGTAAATATAATAAATATAGCGATAATATATAAAGGGAAAGAAAAGGAGTATTATAAAATACCTATAAGTGTAGGTAAGATAATATATAATAGTTTAGATACAAAATATAATAGTTTAGGTATAAAATATAATAGTTTAGGTATAAAATATAATAGTTTAGGTATAAAATATAATAGTTTAGGTATAAAATATAATAGTTTAGGTATAAAATATAATAGTTTAGGTAT
The DNA here is from genome assembly GCA_030770415.1 of Pleoardoris graminearum. Lineage (NCBI taxonomy): Eukaryota > Fungi > Ascomycota > Dothideomycetes > Pleosporales > Didymosphaeriaceae > Pleoardoris > Pleoardoris graminearum. Next base: position 913,372 of record JASEKS010000003.1, read on the forward strand.
AAAATATAATAGTTTAGGTATAAGATATAATAGTTTAGGTATAAAATATAATAGTTTAGGTATAAGATATAATAGTTTAGGTATAAAATATAATAGTTTACGTATAAAAAAATAGGTAGTTAGTATTTAAAAAAAAAAGTCTCTATTTTATTATAAACTTATTAATAAATACTATTATAATCTATTAGATTTAACCCATTATAATTAAGCCTATACGTAAAGACTATTAATATATTATATAACCTTAGATTCTTATATAGTATTAAAAAGCTGCTAATTATTATATTATTTTACACTTAGTCCTTAAACTCTTTTATAGTGCTAGAATAGTATTATTTAATTAACACTATACTTCGTTGCTATTTTTATATAGTTAGGTTTTTCTTTTATTTTTAGCAACTCTAAGACTGTAAGCGCAGCTTTAATATTACCCATATTAGTAGAACTATAAATTATTAAAGTTTTAGTAGTTTTTAGAAAAACCGTGCATTAGGTGGGAGCGGGCGCTAGGTCGTGAATTATAGAAGAAGAATTGTTATAACAAGACTTAACTATAAGGATTCTAAAAAAATAGAATAGTTTTATTAAAGGCGCTTTTTTATAAGGGCGCGTAGAAATAGGAGGTTCTTAGGGACCCCGTGTGACGTGTCTTAGCTTAATAATCTTAAGCTGATATAACTCCTTAATGAAGTTGCCTGGGGAATAAGGCGAAGGTGAGGACTTTAGAGACAGGCGTCTAAGGAGACCATAGAATCCTTTTTACATTTCGCGCGCGTTTAATCTGTTTAAGTATACGTGGAGCCTTATCTAAAAAGGACGACAAAGCATATTATCTGCTAACTAACACAATAACTGTAACAAGGGCGAGCTTGGGTAAGAGACTGCTAAGCGACCGAACTTAGATATGGGACGCGATGAAACATTTCCATTGTTACAATAGCAAGTGATGGAGGTCATATTGGCAGCTAGAAGTACTCATAAATATTGCCTAAAAGTAATTGAATTGAATTGAAGAAGCTGAAGAATGCTATCGTACATAAATAGCAAAATAAGTTCTGAGGGTGATTTGTAAGCTGTATCATGATCGATAGGGGGAAAGTAGGATCGACAAGGTAGCAAGGTTGCCTATGGTAGTTTTGCAAACAGCAAGCTACTAAGGGAATAAACAGATAGCAAGGCCAAAGGCCCAGCGAGGTACACGTATAAAAAGACAAAGACAACATTCCGGTTTTGTAATACAGAAAGCTTGAACCCATCTCTAAGAAGACGGAGGTCGGGGATCGATATTAATGTTTCCTCTAGTAGGTGTATGTTCGTGCTCAAATTTACGTCCGTGCCTTAGCGGCAGCCTACAGTAGGGCTTTTATTATTAAGCGCACAATTGCCTACGGTTCTTATATCTTTTTTTCTTAACTATTATTATTATTAAAATTTAGTACTAAGTCGTATACTAGCTATTTATATATATAATAAAATAGACTCTATAACTCTTTCTCTTTTATTAAACTATCTTTTACTATAAATATAAATCTTTTTATTAATAATACTACTTACTACATACTGTAAAGAAGATATATATAAATAATATAGTACACGGCCTAAAATAAGTAGTAGTAGAATTATAGCTATAGCTAGTACTAATATATTATAGTCTAAAAGTTTTATACTATAACTTAGGTAAATACTATCTAAAAGGTTTCTTATTTTTAAATATATTATATACGTAACTACAGAGATATTAATTATAAAATTAATATATATAGTAAGCTTAAGGAGTTTAAAAATAATTTTAATAAATATATATATAACTTAGTCTAGGCGCGTATCCCTAAATATATTAATAAAAATATTAATAAAATGTTAATAGAGCGTTAAGTCTAGCTTTTTAATATAGTTACTTACTATATTATTATTTACTTTAGGAAAAATACGTCTTCTAATATTATTTAGAGATAATACTAATATTAGTAGAATATCTTTTATAGGGCTATTAAAAGTAGGAGATAGATACTATAAAAATACTTTAAAAAAAATTAAGAATAGTAAAATACTTAACTATAAAAAGTTGCTATATATAGACTATATAGATAAGACGTTTAGTAATCTTACGCTATTTATAGAGCTAGATTTTATTTAAATATATAAGTATAGGGATTTAGTATTAATTTTATTAACTTCCTTATTATATAACTAGACTAGTATTAAAATTTATAATATATATTGTGTCGCAAACACATAGAGTCACACATTACTAGGTGCTAAAACACAAGATCTGTGCTCAAATTTAGTTTGGCCTGTAAATTATTTAGTCCAAACTTCTTTATAGTGCCGCAAAATCTTCTCGATAAATACCTACTATTACTTCTTGGGATGTTCAGGCTCTCCCCCTCCCTCGGGGACACAAAAGATCTCCTTTACGCCAGTATCTGCCCTGATGTCATCCAAGACCTCGTCTGCGACACCTTTACAGTTGTATCCTACTGAGTCCGGAAACACGTATTTTAGGATGACCGCATGATACTCATTCATATCTCTCCTAATACTACGACAGTGTTCTTCGAAAGAGTAGCCTGGAGAAAGTTGAACCATGTATCGCCCCTTGATAATTTCGCCGAATGAACCATCGCAGCCTCGTAGCGGGGCTTGGTAGGTCGGACATTGGGCTTCCGAGGATGTCGCAAGTAGTTGCTGCTGAGGGTTCGGGGAAGACATTGATGCTGTTGCCATTACCGCACATAAGCAAAGCGCTGTTACGTGAAATTGAGGCAGGAAGAACAAGACCATTATACCGTAGTCGAATTTCAATGAGTAGCAGTATGTAAAAATGTGGCAAACATACAACTGTGAGAAAGGTATATCTGGAGTGTACTACCTGAGCGCAAGATTACGTGGTGCTGCGGGGTAATCGGGCGAATGGGGCGTAGTTGAAGGCATGGCTGCTGCGGTCACGCCACAGCTTGTTTCACACTTTGTTCGAGTGGCAGTGAATTTTACTCGCCTCACAAGCTAAGAACACGTTATTCCCTCTTAGCGCGTTGGGCGAGTACCTCAAGAGGTTCATCCCGGAAGGAAGACCTATGTTACCAGAAATAGCCTCCTGCTGCTCGGGTTGACAATTGGCCGGCTTGGCATTTCCTGTAGTAGGTATAACTATAGCCTCCGCTTGCACTCTAGATTCTCCCACACACAATACAATCCTGTTCAGTCTCTCAACTGCTTTCCAAGTACTATCACTGCTTACAACCTAGAAGTCATGGAGTCTGCTTAGTCGTGGATCCTCGCATACACCTGGATGTGGATTTTTTAGGCTAGTACTCAATGAGGTTTAGCTTAATCTTGTGTACTCAATTGGCGATCAGACGTGCCTCCCCCTGACTCGTAGAGGTGCCTCCCACTGGCAGAGGTGCCGCAGTTTATACAAATAATAATCAAACGTTTCGTTTCATACTGAAATAAGCCCCGAAAAGGAAGCAGCACCTATCATCCCGCCCCGTTCAGGGCGTAAAGCCCGAAAGATGATGCGCTGTCCTTATTTCATTAGAGTTGAAGGAGGTATAAAGCTCGAGAAAGCTCTCCTACTGCTCTTCACTGCCTGAAATTTAGCCAAACAATCTTCATCTAAACTCTCTCCGGTCACTTTATATATCTTCAAATTACTTCGTTGCTCGCCATGAGAGGAGTTGCATATCTCGTCGCCTTCGGAGCAACACTGGGCAGTGCGTTACCAAATCGAAAGCGTTCAACACCTTGCCCCTATTATCGAGCGAACGACAGTCCCCTCGAACTGCTTATCAAAGACGAATACACAGTTGAACTTCACCCTGGTTACTCTCTCGATGAACACTTTGACTTCATCGGCTATAATCTGTCTGCCAAAGCCGAAAAATTTCATCTTATGGAACAGCTCAACGCTTATGGATTAAAAATCGACGAAGATACACTGCATAACATCATTCGATACGACCCTGGCGTTCATCGGGTCTCGCATAACATGGCCTTCAATCCCGAGAAGCCGTGGTATAACTCGTGGGGGAGTATGAACGAGTCCACTGATTCCGCTCTATTAGAGAAGCGATGGCACGAGTATCATACAGTCCGTCATTGCTCGGTACGAATGCTCAACAGCTGGGACAAGCAAGATAATAGTGGGGGAGAGTTTTATCGCTCGGTAAGAAACCACGAGGGTATATCTGAGGAACGATGGCTAATAGTATGGAGTAGGACTTGTTGTGGGATGCTGGGAAAGGAGTTGATGTGTACATCCTGGACGGAGGAATAATACGAAACCATCGAAGGTGGTACACATACGGTCACCTAAGATATCTTCGGGACGGAAAGCAATACACAGACGAGGATATGGTAAGTGTAGGCATTCTCCCTGTGTGGCTTTGCGAGGCTGACTTATTTAGCACTCAAACGCCGAACATGGTACAGCAGTAAGCATCAGTTTTCCTTTGGGCCTTGATTCTAGCTTACAATATGCAGGTCGGGGGTGTCGTATCGTTTAATGCACCATTCGTGACCATTATTAGTGCAAAAGTACTGGGAAATGGTGGGAATTATGATCGGATGACAGAGGGTATGTATCATTTACAACGGCTGGATAAAGCTAATACGAAATAATAGCAATAAACGATATTATTGCTGACCACAAAAAGTTCTCGGAGGGACCCGATGTTAGTATTCGAACTTACTCTTTAAATGCCTCTAGTTAATGTAAAACAGCCGCCTAACTGGCAGTTTAAAGGCTCTGTCATCAACATGTCGTTTAAGGTGGGCATCGATTACCCTCCACTTCAATTGGCAATCAAGACTGCCATCAACGCAGGCATTGTCGTGGTCACATCAGCCGGAAATGGAGATGCAAAGGGCAATGGCTTACCTGAAGGAACAAAGCCCTGTGGGTACGTCAAACTTCTGTTCTCCCTATATTACACCCCCGCTTACAATACTCCTAGCTACGACAACGTCATCTGCGTCGGAGCCGTCGCCAAAGACTACCGCAAAACCCAGTATTCCAACTACGACAAATACGTCACTCTCTATGCACCTGGTCACGATATTTGGGTGCCAGGACCCAACAGCTCAGAGAACTATCACTATGTCTCTGGAACTAGTTTTGCGTCTCCAGCTGTTGCGGGAATGCTCGCGCATTATATCGGATTTGAGGTTATTAAAGACGATGCTTTGAAAGCCATCGACAGATTAAAAAGTAATTGGCACGAAGGGATTCTAGACGTGGCCACTCCGAATATATTTGCACACTCTGGGCTGAGTCATCCGAGTAAGTTGTTTGATTGTCCGTATAATGGGCCTGAGGCTTGTGAACATGCGACTGAGACTACTGAAGAGGGTATGTTTGACGCTAAAGAAATGAAAAATTGAACGTATGCTGATCTGCCACTAGATTCGGGTATTGATCCCAACACTCCGGGAGATGGAGGAAACGGCAAGTTTCTGGATGAGCCTTCACTTCCAGACCCTTCTCAAGCACCGTGTCCCGTCGGGTGTACTTGTGACGTGCCTGGGGTTCCTCTTTGTTCGTAATTGCATCAAGACTGAGACATACATGGCTACGCTATCGCACACAGGACTCTCGAGATTCTTTTGGCGTTTGGAAACATGTTGGATCGCTAATGGGCAATCAATTGGACTTGGGTTTGGGAATAAGCAGGGCTAAGGTAACCTTTGATAGACTATGAGGGAATCAATTTGTAGCATTCAAATTTGGAGCCAAGCGCTAGTCCCGTTGGGGATTAGGTGGGCTACTTAGAACTCCCCACTTCCGCCGGACTGAGAGTTGGTATGGTGGGCTGAGAGTTGGTGTGGTAGGCTGAGCTAATATTTGTTAAGCGAGGTTTTAGCGTAGTGGGCTGAGCTGTCGTCACCAATTTGGTAAGCAGAATCGATTAGTAGTGGTTCCAAAGGTGGTGAGAATCAATCGGTAGTGGCTCTAAAAGGGGTGAGAATCAATTAATAGTAGTTCTAAAGGTGCCCTATATAAATTGCGGGCTTACTCGACTTAAACTTAGTGCTTTAAATAGTAGTTAATTTAGGTATAATAAGAAACTTAACTATGTAATATATATACTATATTACTCCTAGTAGTACTTATATATAGTCCTATTAAACTCTATACCCCTATTTAGGTTCTGTTTAGGCCTTTTTTATCTTTACTTAGCTTGTGGGCTCTAAATAGTAGTTATAGGTATTTTAGGATATTTTTTAGGCTTTTTAGCTAGCTTTTCTAGTATAAGCTAATTAATATTATTTAGGTTTCCCTTAGCTAGAGTACTAGATTAGACCTAGGGATGCTACTAGAGCCTTATAAAAGTCTTAAGAAGAGTTTTCTATAGCTTTTCTACTAGTTCTAGTAGTGAAATATTAACTAGTTATTTTTTTTTAAGGGGCTTATAAGCCTAATAAGGCCTTTTTATATTACTTTACTATTACTAATTACTATATCCTTAGTTATTTTACTACTACTACTTAGGTTACTATTAGATTATAGTAATAGTATACTAGCTTACTTAGTAAGCTTTTATAGAGCTTTATTTACTTATCTCTTTACTTAGTACTTATAAAGACTTTTTAGCTAGACTTTTTATACTACTTTAGTAGAGGTAGCTACTAACACTATAAGGCTAGGACTTTAAATACTATACTCTATAGGAGTTACCTAAGCTCTTAATATTAAAGAAGTTTTTTATAAGTTATTTCTATAAAGCTTTCTATATACTAAGTAATAGAGATTTAATAGTTAAATAGTAAAGTCTTTATAAATTATACTAAGTTAAGAACTTTTACTTTTACTCTAGTTAATTGTCCTAGTATAGTATTAACTAGAGAACTTTTAATTATTAGTTTACTTATATATTTTAGTTTTTACTAGTTCTAAGTATTTACTACTTATACGAGAAACTATCTAGAGTAGATAATTAATATAGAAATAAGCTTTTTATAAGCTAAGAAGTAAACTAGTATATAGTAGTAAAATAGCCTAAAGCGTAAAAGCTTTTTATAATTATAGTTTTTTTACTTTTACTATTTCTTTACTAAGTTAAACTTATTTTAGAAAGCTATTTTTATAGCTAATTTTATATTATAAAATACTTAGAGTAGTATAAAATAGATTGCTCTATTATTAACTACTTAGAAGTAGTCTTAGATAAAGTCTAAAATAATTAGATATAGTAAAGAGCTTTTAAATTTATTTTTAAGTCTTATTAGCTCTTTAAAATAAGTTATTATTTATATATTAATAGTTACTATAGTAGATTTAAGGCTAACTTAGTAGCTAGTAAATAACTTATAGTATATATTTATACTCTTACTCTATTATACAGTACTACTATCTAGATTTAGTAAAAACTATATATAAGTATTAATAAGCTACTTTTTTTACTATATATATTTACTTAAACTACTATTTATTATCTAGATATAGTAATTTAGGTATTCGAAAAGTAAAACTACGCCTAGACCTTACTCCAGGGGTATGAACGTAGTAAGAGAACTCTATTAGGTACTAAATCGTGTACGAAATAGTAATTTAAGTATTATAACTTAGTATTATATAAAGATCTTAATATTAAATGTTTTTAAGTATAGCTACTATAATACTCTTAGCTACTCTCTTTTGTTTTTAGTATAACTATTTCTCTATAAGTAAATATATTATTTATACTAGTTAATATACTTTTATATTACTTTTATAGTATACTACTAGGAATATTATTAAATAATATTACTATTTTATAGAACTACTTTAAGGCTTTTATTAAAGTTTCTAATAATAATTTATAATTTTTAATTCTATATATTTTAAACACTTATATTAATAAAGAAATGCTAATTTAATTTACTTTTGCTTTTAATTAAGGAGAAATATAATAATAAAAATTGTCTAGTATTTATTATACTAGTAGGTATTACTAATAGTAATTTATTATAATTAATATTAAAGGTAGTATTTATTTAATATCTAAAGTCTCTAATAAATTACCGTAAAAATATTTTTATACTAGTATTTAGTAGCGTTTTTACGGCTTTACTATAAATAATAGTTATTACCTTATATCTAACTATTAAGTTAATCTTTTTCTAGGTAATATAAATAATATTAAAGAGCTACTATCTATTTATACGTAGTATAGTCCTCTAAATTCTTCGCCTATTAATATATAAACGCCTACTAATACTTAGGCGTATACGTATATGTAATCTAATATACCTATCTATCTCTTTCTCTTTTTATTAATACACAGCAACCGCTATATTTATTTTATACTTTACTATCTACCGCCGCTAGTAATAAGTTATTTAGTATAATTTAGTAGCTACTATTATATTAAGTACTTTCTATAACTACCCGCTATCTATATTTATTATATTAAATATAAAGTCTATCTCTTATTCTTTTACTATTTTTTTTATAAAATCTTATTATAAGCTGTCGTAGCTTATTACTTTATAATATAGTTAAACTAATAGTATTTTTATTTTTATTATATAGTATTTAGACGTACTATACTAATAAGTATAACTTAATACCTTCCCCTATTATAATTACTACTTTATACCTATCTTCCTTAGCTCTTTTAGCTCTCTTAGCTTCTTTAGCTCTAGTAAGTAAGCGGTAGATAGTATTATAGTATTTCCTTTTTAGTATATTAAGGTCTCCTATAGCGTACGCTAGTATATTTAAAAAATATTTTATAGCTACTTCTACTACTTATATATATAGGTTATTATTAGATATACCCCTATAAATAGGTATATAAGGCACGGTCGTCGTAGTCTTATTAAAATTAATAGTAATATATAAAGTTGCTGTTAGTATACTTATAATAAAAGTTAGCTAACTATACTCTATAAGCTATACTACTAAAAACGAATACTATACTAGTATTTACGTTAATATACTAAATTCTATTTTATAACTTTAACTTTAATTTTAATAATAATAATAATACAATAGAGTAGGCGTATTATAGTATTATTAGTACTATAGTAGTCTAGCCTAAAAAAAAAAAAAAATAAAAGTAATAGTAGCCTTAGTATACTAAACTTAAATACGCTAAGCTATACGCTAAGCTATATACTAAGTTATATATTAAGCTATATATTAAGGCTATAAATTTAAGTCCTCTACTAACAAAAATAAAATAAAAATATTTTTAGTAATTTTTATATACGCTTATTTTTATAACTATATCTAGGAGAATAACTTTTTTTAGCCTATACCTTTTTTAGACTAGTATCTCGACGCTATACTTTACCTCTCTTTATATAATACTAGTATCTATAATACTACTTACTCTATATTTCTAATAATTATATAATTATTTTAGCTTATTATATAAGTATAGTAACTTTTATAGCAAAAGTCTTACTTATATAATATATATTTAAGTACTTTAAGAGTATATTTCTAGTTAGTAAGCTTAGATAAAATATAATACTAGTTTTAGTCTAGGTTATAGTAAAACTACTATAAAACCTTAAGTTTTTACTTAGTAAACCAGCGCTTAACTATTATATACGTTTTATTTATTATTTAAAGTATATAGCTATTCTAATAGCTTTATAATATATAGAAAGATATTATTAATATATAATAAAGAATAGTAGAATAGGACTATATTATAGTTAAATACTAAAGGATTCTTATACTAGTAATAAGTAACTATTAAAACTTATACTCTATTAGTACTACTAGATCGTAATAATTTATACACAACTTCTATAGCCTAAAAATAACGTTTTTAAAATACTCTAGTCGTATTTCTTATATAATTACTAGTAGTTATAGTAATAGAATTAGGTTTCTAGATATTATATATTTATATATTATTCGAATAAAGTAGTGTGGCTGTAGTGGCTTAGGGCGACTAAAAGGGATTTTAAAAAAGGAGAAGTATATATATACTTTTATACTTAATGTATTAAAAAATTATATTTTATAATAGAAAATAATTTACTAGGTACTAAAAATCTTTTATATAACTATAAAGTCTTTTATAAAATATAGTTCTAAAGCTATTTATATATTTTATTAATACTCTTAAATAACCTATTATTTTAGATACTATTAAATATTATAGGGGTATTTTATTAACTACTTTTTATACTATATTAACTAGATTTTATTATAACTAAGAATACGACTCTTAGTAAAGATATAGTAGTAGAAAAACTATTAGTAATAGAGAAAATAGCTAAAAAGTTTTTAGAGTTTTTCTATAGCCTTTTATACTATCTACTACTTTTAGAAAAAGTTTTTTTTAGATATAAGTAATTAGTATTTTATACTATTAGATACTCTAGATAGTTCGTAATTAAGAGAAAATAATAATAATAATAATAATAAAGACTTAAACTTTAATAGAAACTACTAGGAGCTCTCTAAAAGAGAGAGAAAAATAATAAATAAGCTTAATATTAAGTATAATAGAAGTCGGAAAAAAGTAATAAGTAAGCTTAATATAGAGTATACTAAGAAAAGGAGAGAATTAATAGGTAAGCTTAATACTATTAGGATTAGGTTATACTAAGTACTATTATATAGCTCTATTTAAACTAAATAATATAAAATATTATATATAGATAGTAGAAAGAAGATTTAGATTACTTAGTTAATAATAACTAGTAAGTAAAACTTATCTATAAGAAATAGTACTAGCTAATACATTTACTAAAAAGCTTAATACTAATTTTTACTAATATAAAATACTATTAACTTAGTTACTAGTTATTACTAAGTTAGTTATAACTACTTTTACTAATATAGAATACTACTATATTAGTTATTATTACTAATACTAATATAGAAGTCTTTCTACTTAATATATAGTATAAGTATACAATCTTAAAATTTTCTATTTAGAGAATATCTATATACTTTTATTAATATTAGTAAAATTATTGAAAAGTAAAAGTACCCCTAGACCTCGATCCAGGGGTTATTAGTAAAATTATATTAGTCTAGTTTTAAAATTATTTATATTATTAATTATTAGAATTACTTTTATAGATTCGCTATAGCTGCTATAAGAATATAGTAGAATAAAATATATTTTTATAAAAACTAGACTTATTTATAAATAGGCTTATCTATAATATTAAATTTTGTTTATATAGTTTAAGACGTCTAGCCTATTACTAGAGTATATATATAGCTACGTATATTTTATCTTTACTTTTCTATACTAATCTAATCTAATCTAGACTAAATCTAGTATTAATAGCGCTAAGTTAGCTAAAGCTATTAAATACTTAACTAGTATAGTATAAAGCTTAGTTAACTATAATTATATAAGTAAGAAGCTAATAAAGTTAATTCTAAAAAAAAAAATAGTTAATAATATTAATAGTCTAGTTATAGAACTAGTTTAAAAAAGTTATATTTTTAAGTAAATTTACTTTATTAAAATACGTAATACGTAAAACCTATATTAACTTTTATATACTACTATAGTATTAAAATAAGATCTATTCTATTAGAAATTTTAGATAATTATAGAGACAATTAAGGCTTATTACCTAACAAATACGCTATTATTATAGATAGGGTACTACGTAGAGAAAGAATTAGCTTATTACAAATAAAGGCATGCACATACTCCTCCTTTTTTAAAACCCCTTTTAGTTGCCCTAAGCTATCACAGCCACACTATTTGTTTAATTAGTATATAAATATATAGCTTATTACTAATAAATTTAGAAATAATTAATTAATAGTTATATATATCTATAAAAAATAGTAAAAACTTAGTACTACTATTTTAAAACAATGTACGGGCTAGGTAAAGACTATTACACTTTATAAATCTTTTTAGTATTATTTTACCTAGCTTTTTTAATACATTAGGTATAAAGGTATATATATATTTCTTTTTTTTAAACCCCTTTTAGTCGCCCCGAGCTACTACAGCTACACTTTTTACTTAATTAATATATAAATATATAAATATATACACTTTATAAAAAGCGTTATATCCATTTTATAGTACGAAGGACGCCTAAAACTATATATAAAAAGCTTTAAGATAAACTATTATTTATAATACTTACTTTAACCTAGGCGTATCTATCTAGTCGTACTACTATTTAGTATATACTTAAGAAACTTAGCCTTATAAATTATATAGCCGCCTAGAGGCCTAAGTTAAAACTAAAGTACGCTTTTTTATATTATTAGTTTAAGTACTATTACCGTTACTTTAATTAGTGCTAGTTAATTATTAAGTTTAGTAATAAGTATAGTATATAGAAAAGCTCTAGTAAAAAGGTAAAATAAGTATTTTAGTTTTTATAGAAGAAATATAAGTCTAATATAATTATAAAGAAAACTAAAGATAAATATATAAGCTAGATAGTATAAAAGTATATATAGCTTAACGCGTATAGTTACCTCTAATAGAGTTCTCTTATTATTATAAAGTATAACTTTAAGCCTAAAAAGTAAGAATACTCTAGTAGATTATATATTAAAACTTTATAAAAAAAATTATTACTTAATTATAAGCTTAAGTAGGTGTTTATATAGAATAATATATCTATATACGTTTATTAAGAGTTACGAAATCTAGATACTTAAATAGCTTTTATACTTACTAGATCTTAATTCTATTAAGTATCTATAGTAGGCTCTTAAAAAGCTTATCTATAAACTATATCCTAAGCTTAAGACTATAAACGATAGTAAGCACAATTAGGTATATTTAAAAGCTACTTTAAAAGAAGCCTAGAAAGCAATACCTAGGTTACTAATTAAATAGCTTATTACGTCTATACTATACTATTTAAGGATTATAAGAAAAGTAAAAGGCTAGTAAACGAGATATTAATTAATAGATATATACGTATAATTAATCTAGGAGTTTTTTATAATAGAAAACTAATTATTAGAACATAGAGTTTAAATTTAAAATTTATATATAGTTTTTACAACGATTTGTAAAAAGTTTTAAGATATAACTATTTTAAAATATAACTATACTATTTATAAAGTAAATATCTATGGTTTACTATAAAGAAAAACTCTTCTCCTTCCTTTTAAGCTAAAGTATATAGAAAATTAAACTCCAGACCTTATATATTAATTTAACTATAACGGGTTAGTTATTATATATTACCCGGCGCTAACGGACGTATTATATATATAGTCTAGTATTATTAATAGTAGTATCTCCCTTTTATAGTCTCTATCTTTTTTAGAGGTATAGTTTTAAAGTCTTACTTTAAAATACTAACTATTTTTATATTTTTATAGAATTTATATAGCTAATAGGCGTATAAGTAGATAGCTAGTATAGTATAAAACTTTTTATAATACTAGCGTAAAAGTTTAAACTATATTTTAGTTATATTATTAACTTTACGCTGTAGGCTATAAAAGAAATAGTAGAGTATATTTATAGTAAAGATATATAGAGTATTATAGAATTTTATAAACTACTTTTTATATATATAACTGCTATTAATTTTTTAGTAGTTACTTTCTAGTAGTACTAGCTTTGCTAAATAATTATAACTTAACTATTATATATATATTTATCTACTAATCTTTTAAATTATAGTATAAGAATACTAGTAGTTAGTATCTACATAGAAATATATATATTTATTTAAATTTTATATAATTTAGAGTTGTATATAGAGTGGTTAACCTAAATAAATTTACTAGTAATACGGAGTGTACAGATTATATAACTATAGTTATATAATTATATAATCTATACTAGTAAGTAGAATTTTTATCTAGCTATCGCATAAATAGTAGAAGAGAAGAATATATTAAAATATAACTATTATTATTTATTATTTTATACTATTTATTATTTATTATAATATTACAGACGACTATTACTCCGTATAAGTAAAATATAATTACCCTAATACTAATTAGTAGTTAGTTAATTAAATTATTTAACTATTTTATTACTAGTAGTTAATTAGATTTTTTTATTTACTATAAATTAGTAAGAGCGTATAAAGAGATTAAGTTATATTAAACCTATACTACGTAAAAATAATTTTATATATTACGCGACTCTTCTCTATATCTGTAGATAAAAGGAAGTATATTAAATTATATATTTTATGAAACCCTTATCTATATAAAAAATAAGAATAACTTTTTTTAAAACTAAACTACTTTATATAAATCTATAAATATAGTAAGCTAGAACTATATAATTAATTATATAAATTAAATAATATAATAGTACTAAAAGAAGCTTTCTCTATAAAAAAAGATAAGAAGCGTATAATAGAAATAAATCTAGATTTATTATAAAAAAAATATATTTAAGAATATAATATTTTTATACGAGTACTTAAAAACTAAACTAAGTTATAATACTAGATAGAAAATCTAAATATTTAAAATAATATATTTACTAAATAATTTAATACATATATTAGCTGCGTTATTATAAAACTTTATATAGAGTAAAGAGATAGCCGAAATTTAGTTACTTTATACTATAATTTATTTACTAAATAGAACTATTCCTATTTTATATTACTAGAATAAGTATTTTAAAAAAAATTATTAAAAATATTATAAGATAACGCCGTACGACTTTTAGTAGATAAATAAATAAAAAACGCTAATAAGTTTTATATAAATTTTTCTTTAGATTATAAAAGGATATTAGAAAGTTAAAAACTTTTAAATAAAATTAAAAAGTTTAATAAAAAGCCTAATTATTATTATAAAATAACCTATATAAAAGCTATTAAGCTTAAACCTCTAAGTTTTTAGTTAATAGCTAAATATTTTATATACTCTAGCTATACTTTTTACATAATAAAAAAGCTAACTATTATATTATATATCGTACGAGTAATTAATCCCGCGATACTGGTGTTACTTAGAGAATTTTAGGCATATATTATATAAGTATAAATATATATTATATAAATCTAATTATAAAGGTATATATATACTCCTCTTTTTTTAAAACCCCTTTTGGTCGTCCCGAGCCACCACAGCCACACTATTTATTCGATTAGTATACAAATATATAAATCTAAATAATTTTAGGTTTTATATAATTTATATACCCTAGTACCGCCTCTAGGTATATATAATAGTAAATTATAATACTTAATATATTTACTATTATATATATATATTTGTATATTTATATACTAATCGAACAAATAGTATGGCTGTGGTGGCTCGGGGTAACCAAAAGGGATTTTAAAAAAGGAGTATATGCATGCCTTCATACTTAATGTGTTAAAAAAATTACTATTATATAATTTTAAAATAATACTATTTCCCTTAGAAACTAGTTATAGAATATTAATAACTAATTATTTACTAATTTTTTAACTTTTATATACTGCTTACTAAAATTTAATATTTTAACTTTTACCTATATAGGATATACCGCTAGAGAAACTTAATTTATAAAAAATAATTATATTTTAAAAAATATAGAAAAAAGTAAATAACTATACTAGCTACCTATATAATATTTTAGCTAATAAGACTCGTATATTTATTAAGCTTTATTAAAAAATTAATATTAAAGAGTTATAGTACGCTATTATTTTTTTATATATTTTAAAAAATTACGTAGGCTAGTTCTATTTATATAATATTAGCCTAGGATACTCGTAGAAATAGTTATATAATAGGTTAAACTACTATTTTAATATATATATTAACTATAACTAGTATTAGACTAACTGGACTATTATTATTTTTATATAATTTAAGTAAAAAAACTCTAATAAGACTCCGTATAAAACCTTAGAGGTAATAATTAATAAATTAACTTTAGTATAAAGAGTTCTAAACTTTTAGTTTAAAAAAAAAGTACTACTTTATATAGCGATTATACGAGTATATAAAGGTTAATTAAAACTAAAATAAGCTATATTTTTAATATAACCCTTATATAAAGGACTATTAAGTAATTTAAAATATATATTATATTTAGTTATAAGTATTACACGAAACCTTCTATATAGATTAGAGGTATACTAATAATAAGAATAGACCCCCCTAGCACTAATAATTCTACTTTTATATATAATAACTCTTCTAAAAATCTAAAAATATAACCTTAGTAATAAGAAAGAAGAAGTATTTTATCTATTATAAAAAAAATATTAGTTATTAAACTATTTTATATAAAATAAGGTCTAAGTACGTAATTAGTATATTATAATATATAAAAACTTTTATAAAAAAAATATTTTTTTAAGGTAATATTACCTTCTATATTTAAAACTTTAAAGAATCCTTATATAATAATATAAAGGAATTAAAAAGTAAAACTATATTTAATCTTAATTCTTAAAAAAAAAAGTAGTTTAATATTTTATTACTGCTATATTCCTTTATTATATAATAGTAGAAGATATATTTTTTATAAATAAAAAAAAATAGTTAAATAATTTACTCGTAAAGGAAAGTACTATACGTAGTACTAAGGCGAACTGTAAAATATAAGTATAGCTTAATTTTTTATAGTTAGTTAGGACTAGCTTAAAGCGTACGTTTATAAAAATTTTAATATAAAAATTAATTAAACTCTAAAAGAAACTACTATTAGCTTTAGAAGTAATATACTAATATATATTTTTAGTACTATATAAATTAAAAACCTAATTAATATAATAATCTACTATATTTTAGATATACTAATACTCTTTTTACTCTTTTTAGTAAATACTAACTATATAAGAGTATATTTTAATAATATATTAGACGTTATTATACGTAAAAATAGTATAATAGTTTCAGTTATACGTAAATAGGAATATTTATGTTTTAATATAAGCTATATAAAAGCTATTTTATTTTTTACTAAAAAAAATTTTTATAGACTTTATAAACGTTTTAGATGCTCTTATACAAAATAATTTTATAAGTTATTTTATAATATAGGCTATAAGATTAACTTTATTATACTAGAGTAGATTTAGAAACTATATTATTACTATTAAATATATAGAGTAGCTTTATATAAATTTAAGTTTTCTATTAAAAATAATACCTATTTTAACTATAAGATTATTATTAATATTATACGAATCGGTAACCGCGATATCCTTTATATTATTAACTTAAAAATATTATTTTAGGCTGCTATCTTTCTTAATTTAATATTTATATAAAAAGTATAGATAGCTTTTATTAATTAACGTACTTTACGAGCTTTATAAAGCCGCGGTACAACGTAATAATAAAAACTTAATAAATACTAAATAACTTATATAATACTAATAAGGCTATATATAAATAATATAAATTTTAAATTTTTAAAAGTTATACTTTATTCTTTTAGTAAGGGCTATAATTACTCTACTAAATATAGTAACACGCTTACACTTTAATCTATATCTATAAATTAGTAACTACTTATAATCGTCCTTAAGGGTATTAGCGATTACTACTTATAATTATATATAAAATAGTTAGTTAATCTAGAGGTTACTAGGCGTGCAAATTTTAGAACTAATAAAGTTATTAGACAATTACTTAGAGCCTATATAACTAAATATCTAGCCTTTAAGTAAGTCTAGTTATTCGTCTTATACTTTATACTATATTATTACTTACTTAAAATACTTTACTATATTATATTTTTATAAGTTTTTTTTATTTCTAAAACGTCTATTACTATACTAATTTTTAATAGGTTACTAACTTACTGCCTATTATACTAACTACTTTTAGTAGTAGTAATACTTTAAACTAGTATAAAATTTAAAATTAACTAGAACTATCTACTTATATACTATTTATTAATAAATTCTACGCCGACCTGCGCGTACGTAAACTTTTAATAAAAAATAACTTTTTTAAGTATATTATTCTTTTTTATTTTATAAACTTCTTTAATATACTATCCTATATAGATAGATCTTAAACTAATAAAATAAAAGTTATATAGAAATAGGTATTTAATAAAAAAGAGTTAAGAGACCTAGCGTTATTAAAAAAACTAAAAATAAATTTAAGAAATTTAAGATAATCACGATTCTAGGCTTAGGCTAATAAAATAAAATAAATCTATTAGTACGCTTATAAAATCTAGAATAAAAAAAAACTAAATATAAACTTCGGGGCCTATTAGGGCGCGTAGTATTAGATAAGTATACGCTCTTATCCTTAACTAGTAGGTATTACTAACTAGGCGGCAGGTATTTTTCTCTTTTTACCTATAGGCGGCGTAGGTGTTAATAATAGTAAATATAGTTTCTCTTATTTTATAAAACTACTAAATAAGCCGGGTGTATACGTAACTTACTTTAGCAGGCCTTTATAGTATTATTATTTTAGTAAAAAGTTTAATAGATACTATAGAGGCTTACGCAGAATTAAATAAAAAAATATTACTTTAAATTATATAATAAGTCTATAATAATATTATTAGTTTATAATATTAGTAAGCGGGGTAAAACGCGAAAAAATAAAATATAAAAAAATAAATAAGCCTTTTATACTCCTGCTTAGGAGTAGGCAGCTTTTATATAATACTAAATTAATATATACTAAGATTTTTTAAATTTTATTATATTTAATCTAGGTACTAATTTTACTTTAAAAGAGTTTAAAAATAGCGTATAAATTATAAAAGTAGAGTATTACTAAATACTAGTAAAAGTTTATTAGATAGTTAATAAAATTAAAAGAGTATACGGCCTATTATAGTAAGTCTTTAAAATTTTAAAAAATAAAATTAGATATTGTATAAGTAATAAAAATATTTTTTAAATAGTTATAAAAGTATTAAATAATACTATAGGCCTAAATAGCTTTATACTAATACTTTTTATCTTTAGCGCCTATTTAAAAATTAGTATAATATCTTTACTATTACTAAATATTATTATAAAAGTTAATACTATTTATAAAGCTTTAAAGGCCTTATAGACTAATTATATAAAACTTATACTACACTATATAATTAATATACATAATAGACTAGATCTACAAAAAATTTTATTCCTTTTTATTAAATTAGAAGTTCTACTTTAAAGAAAAAAAAGAATAAATAGGTCTATACGTACTATAATTAATTAATAAACTAAATATTATTATAAATTTAAAAAATAGTTTACTAATCATAAAATAAATATATATAAAACTATATTACTATAAATTTCTTTTATATAATAACCCTTTAGCTGTAGAAGAGAAGAATATAATTATATAACCTAAACCTAAAAAGCTAAAAAAGTAAAATTACTTAAAAAAGAACTATATAGTAAAAGTCTTTATAATTTAAAAAAAAAGCTTAACTTTATACTAGTAATAAAGCTACACTAAAATAATATTATTATAATACTTAAAGCTCTATTTCAAGAATCTAATTATATAAAGATTAATTCCCTTATTATAAATAATATTTTTAAATTTATTATATATAATTCTGCCGTTTATATAGGCTATATATTTAATTTTAGAATAGTATAGGAGGTTAAAAATAAAAATATAGTGTTATATAAAAAATTTTACTATATACTTATTAACTACTTTAATAATAATAACTAGTCTATTTTTATATACTTACTAACTATCTAGAGAATAAACTAAAGACTTATTTTAGTCTTAGGCGTAATACTTTTTAAATTATATAGTATAAAATATAAATTACGCGATATTAATTAGGCCTATATATAATTTAAAGACTTACTATTTTATACGCTATACGCAAAACCCCTAAAAAAAAAAATTACTTTTTTTTTTAATATACAGGGGGGTGAAAAAAAAAAGACAAATTAAAAAAGATACCTTTTTTAAAGTTATATAACTTATTAATTAGTAAGCTAAAAAATACTAAAAAAATAGTATTTTAAAAAGAAAGACTAGGAGATTATATTTATCCTATTAGGGGCTGCTTACTAAGAGGTTTAGAAGTAAAAAAAAATTAGTAAATATAGAAAATTTTTAGAGTCCTACTTTAGGCTATTATAACTTTTTATTTAAAGTATAAAATTTACTTATTTTTATATATATTATAATAGTATCTATAATATATAAGTATATAAAATATTTTTATATATTTATACATTAATTATATAATTATATATAAAAGTCACTTTTTTAAATTTTTAATAATAAACTAGTAAATAATATATTACTAGTATTTAGTATAATAGCCTTTAGCTTTTATAACCGCCTTATAACAGTTAGGGAGTAATAAAATATAATTATTAATAGCTTGTTAAGGTATTTTATTCTACTTCTCTATAGTAGCTCTTTTAAAGGCGTTTATACTATTTAAACTATTTCCTACACCTAAATTAGCCTTTTTATTTTTAATTAGCCCTAATTTTAATAAACTCTATATATTTTCTATAGGGGCTAAATCAGGACTATAGGCTAGGTAAAAAAATAGTTTAATTTTATTATTTTTAAACTAAGTTAAAACGTCCTTAGTTTTATAAATAGGGACGTTATCTTATTAAAATTACTAACCTATATTAATATTATTATAAAGATTATAATTATAATATAATATAATAATATATATATATATATATATTATTATATTATTAAAAATAGGGGTAAAAAAATATTATAAAACTTACTACTTTTTATATAGGGTTTAACCTTAGGTATAAGGACTTTATTTATATAGTCCTTACTAGTATAAGAAGTAGAAGAATTAGGTGTTTTAATAAATACTAAATTATTTCTACCTTCTACCTAAATTGCACCCTAAATATATAGGGTAAGGTCGTGGTCTATAAAATAATTAATTATAATTAATATTAAAAAACTAAAACTATAGCCTAAAAATAGATAAAAAGTTATATATTTTAATATTTTAAAAAGTTAAAATAACTTACTTTGTAATTAGCTAACAGCTAGTTCTCTTCTAACTCTATTATTATCCCTTTTTCTATAGTATTACTTTCTAGCTTTACCCCTTTACATTGCTGACTTATTAGAAAATATTATTTTTTTTTAATTTATCTTTTTTATATTTTTTAATTATTTTTTTAGCGTATTTTATTATTTTTTTAGCGTTTTCTTTGTTAATTATTAGTTTTTTATTACTTATATTAATAGAGTAGTCCTCTTTTTTTAAAAAGTTCTATAAAGTCTTTTTTATAATATTTAGACTCTTCTTTATTAATATACTTTTATTTTCTTTTTTAGGGCTTTTAATTAAGTCTCTATTAATAACTCTTTTTTCTCTTTTAGTTATTTTAGAGACTCTACCCCTCTTAATTTTATTTATATTATTATTATGTTTGTTTTTATTTTTAATACGTTATATAGTATTATAAATACTATTAAGAGTTCTTTTTAAAGTAGAAATAATTATTAAAATAGGAGTATTTACTTATAAAAGAAGATTAACTTTAGATTCGAGTTTTGTTAAATTTAGTGCTATTTTTAAGGAAATAGGAGTCTAGGTTTATAAAATTAAAAAGATATTACTATATACTATAATATTAATAATATATTACGTTATTAGTAATTATATAAGCCTTAGCATAATTTTTATAATTAATATAATTTTATTATTAGATTACTAATATACTTTAAAAATCTAGTCACGTGACCTATACTAGGCCTAAAAGGGTATAGTTAAAATATTAGTTAAATATATTCCCTAACTAAAAAGTTATAGGAACTTAAAAAAGGGGTTAAAAAAATTACTAGGTTTAGGTAATTTTAGTTATTTACTTATGCTTAGTAAGCAGTAACTAAAATAGTAGTTAAAATCTCTGTAATTTTCTCTTTAAAACGTTATTATTCACGTATTTTTAGGACTATTATTTAATTTTATATAAATTTTTTAAAAAGGTATCTTTTTTAATTTGTCTTTTTTTTTTCACCCCCCTGTAATTTTTTAAGTTGTACGGCCTCTATCTAGTATAACTAAATTAAGTTTATATTAGTTTAAAATATACTATAACTACTATACTAGAAGGCTAAAAATATTCCCCTCTACGTATAATTTATACCTACTTATAATAAAGAAAGAAATAGAAACTTTTAGCCTAATAAGTATATAAATAAATAATACTTTAAGTGTTATTTTACTTACTTTCTCTAATAAAAAAAAATAAACTATAAGCTATAGAGTTCTATATAAAAAATAAGTAATTTTTTTTATATATAAACCTCTAGAGTTTAATAAAATTAAAATTACTTTAAAAAAGATAAGATAATTACTATAATTTAAAAAAATAGAGTAAAGGTCTCTAGATAATAAATCTAACTAATCTAGAAACTTAATAGTAGTATATTAAATAGCGTATAAAAGGTATATATATTACTTTTATCTATTAATTAAAAACTATATTTAACTTCTTTATAGCTATATAAATAAAAGAGTCTGTTATATTAGAAGTAAAAGTACTAAATAAAAGAATTAAGTAGCAGATTAAGAATATAGAGAAAGAAGTTATATATATTTTATTAGACTTTTAATATATAAAACTTTTTATTTTTATAAATAAATTTTTTATAAATAACTAAAATCTTAGTTTATAGTTTAGATATTTTATTATTTTTAGAGTTAAAAACTATATAGACACTAAGTTTACTGTATATAGTAATATTATTTATTAAAATTTAACTAAATATAAATAAGTTACGTAAAATATTCTTACTAGTAAGTTATATAGAATAGTTATAAGATTTAATATAACTATTACTCTTAGTATTACTATTAATAAAATCTTTTATATAATTAACCTTTTACTAGTATCTATAGTAGTTTATATAGATTTAAAATTTTTATATAATTATTTTATTAAACTTAATACGATAAATAAAAAGAGACTTATAATAAATATTATATTTTTTTACTAATTATATAAGAACCGTAAGATCTCTAAAGTATAATAAATAGTAAAAAAGAATAATCTTATAGATACATTTATAAAGAGTAAACTAAATAGTTTTTTTATATAATTAGTATCTTTTAATACCCTTTTTTATAGTATTAAAGTTTTAATTAATAGGTTAGAGCCTGTACGAGAGGCCTAATAAAGTATTTTATATATTTTTTATATTTTAAATTAGATATCCCCTATTATATAATTTACTTTTTAGTATATTTTTTTTCTTTTATATATTATATTCTTTTATTTTATTATATAAAAGTTAAAAAGAGAACTTTTAAAGTATTATACCTAAAAAAAAATAAAAGAAAAATAAAAGAAAAATAAAAGAAAATCCTTTACTTTTTTTATATATCCCTAATTCTCCTCTATATTAATAAAGGAAAAATAAAAAAAAGATAAAAGAAAAGCCTATATATCTTAAATATAATATTTATACTAGATCCTATATAACTACTATATATAGAAATTATACGTATTACTTTAAAATACTACTAAAGTATAATACTTTATAAAGGGTAAGGGCTTAGTATTATTATTATATTTTTATATATATAACTATAGCTCTAGGACTTTATATAATTATATTAGAAGTATATAAAAGTAGTTTTTATAATAAATAATTTTTATAGTAAAGAGAGTTAAGTTAGTATTACTAGATAGGATAATATTTATATTATATAAAGGTAACTAGTATATTATATACTTATTATTTTATAAGATATTACTATAGAGAAAGAATTATATAAATATATATATATATATTAATATAAAGAACTAATAAGAATACCCTGTTAGTAGTAGTTCTAGTAAAAATAGTAATTTAAATTTAACTACTAAGTATAAAAGCCTATATAAGAGTAAAACTAAATATAACTATAATTTATTATAATTATTACTACTACTATCTATATAAAACTAGAACTATTTTAAAAGTTTTATTAGAAGTTAACTCTGTATAAAAGAAGATAGCTAGAAAATTAAAAAAACAAAAGAATAATATCTAAAACTACGTACGGAGATAATAATAGATAAAAACTAAAAAAAAAAAAATACTATAGAAAAGAAAAAGTTATTTTTTATATATTATTATCCCGTATAGCTTTACTCTAGCTCTTTTTAATAATTATATAATAACTGCTTATTTTTATTTACTATAATCTTACTTTTTACTTTTATATAATATATAAAGTTATTAACTCGTTACTTTAGTTTACTATAATCTTAATTAATAAGTAGTAGTATATTATTTAATTTTACTTCTTATTATTATATAACGCGCGAATAATAGACTATAATTTAGTTATATAAGTATATATTAAAATAGAGGGATACTTATACAAAAAAAAAAACTACTTATTTATATATAAAAAGAGATATAGAAAGATAGAGTATTTATATAGTATTACTATAAAAAGAAGAATTATTAGTGTATATAGAGTAGTTAACCTAAATAAATTTACTAGTAATACGGAGCGTATAAATTATATACTTATAATTATATAATTATATAATCTATACTAGTAAGTAAAATCTTTATTTATCTATCGTACGGATAGTAAAAGAAAAGAATATATTAAAATATAACTATTATTATTTATAATTTTATACTATTTCCTATTTACTATAATATTATAGACGACTATTACTCCGTATAAGTAGAGTATAGTTACCCCAATAAGAGTAATATATACAATTTTTTTTTATTTTTTTTATAATATATTAGTTTTTATAAACTATATAATATCTTAAATATTTTTTTTTTTTAAAAAAAAAAAGGTCTATACTTTATAAGCTTATTACTATACTTACTTATTAAATAGTACTAGTTTATTTTACCGAATATACATTATATAAATATTTAAATAAACATAGTTAATAGAAATATTATAGTAAGTTATATAATTTATATATATATAATAGGTTATTAAAATTTATTATATAGTATATAACTTTAAATATATTTATAAGTTTATAATTTACCTATTTTATATAATAATATAATTAATACTAAAGTACTACTAGTCTATATTCTAAATATAGGTATCTAATAGTAAATTATAGAAAAAATAAAAATATACTACTAATAATTTTATAGTAGTAGCTAGTCTTTAAATTTATAAAATTTTATTATAATACTTTAATTTATTTTAAGAAATAGTTTAGCGTACTAAAGTTTAGTATACTAGGGCCACCGTTGCCTTTACTCTTTTTTTTAAAGATATACTATTATAGTACTACTATACTGTAATATGTCTACTCTACTATATTATTATTAAAGTTATACTTATTATTAAAGTTTTACTTATTATTAAAGTTATACTTATTATTAAAGTTATATAATAGAATCTAGTATATTAATATAGTATTTATTTTTAGAAGCGTAGCTTATAGAATATAGTTAGCTAATATTTATAGGTATACTAATAGTAACTTTATATATTATAATCGCCCTTAGGAATACGACTACGACTAAGCCTTATATATTTATTTATAAAAGTATACCTAATAATAACCTTTGCGTATAAGCGATAGAGGTAGTTATAAAATACCTATTAAGTATACTAAACATAGGAGGCCTTAATATACTAAAAAAAAAATACTATAATACTATATACTCCCTACTCGCTACTAGAGATAAAGAAAATAAAAAAGATAAGTATATAATAATAATAATAGGGGAAGGTATTAAGTTATATTTATTAATATAGCACGTCTAGATACTATATAATATAAATAAAAATAATACTAGTCTAGCTATACTATAAAGTATTAAGCTATAATAGCTTATATTAAAATTAAATAAAAAAGAAGTAATAAGAGAAGAATAAGAAATTAACTTTATACTAGAAATAATAGATAAAGTATAGTTATAAAAAATACTTAATATAATAATAGTTACTAAATTATACTAAATAAGGTGCGAGACGAGTATAATAATTATTATATATTAAGAAGAAAAAAAATAAATAGGTATATTATATTACGTATACGCCTAAGTGTCGGTAGACGTTTATATATTAATAAGGTAGGCGGAGGATTCGGAGAACTATAATTATAGACTAGTAAATAGTAGCTTTTTAATACTACTTATACTTAGTAGAAGATTAACTTAATAGTTAAATATAAGATAATAACTATTATTTACGGCGTGAAGCCATAAAGATACTATTATACTAGTTATAATATTTTTTATTGTATCTTTAAATAATAAATTTTTAGCTTTATAATAAAATATTATATTTTTTATTTATATATAGTTAAGTTTATACCTATATTAAT
Organism: Pleoardoris graminearum; assembly: GCA_030770415.1. Lineage (NCBI taxonomy): Eukaryota > Fungi > Ascomycota > Dothideomycetes > Pleosporales > Didymosphaeriaceae > Pleoardoris > Pleoardoris graminearum. The sequence goes on from JASEKS010000003.1 coordinate 939,496, forward strand.
AGAATTATTTTATTTAAATATAAACTTTTATAGGTTATTTATAAAAATAAGTAGTAATATAGTAACTATATTAAATATATTTATTACTTTATATTTATTAATTATTTAGTTTAATTTAAAGGTTTAGTGTATATATTATACTTTATAATATAGGCTAAAGTAAGTCTAGTCTCTATATTTTACTAAAATTTTAATTTTTTAATATACTAAGAGTACGTACTTTAATTATAATATAGTAGTATATTACTATTAGTAAATAGTACTTAGAATACTATAATATATACTCTAATAATTTAACTAAAATTAAATTATTTTTTATAATTCTTATATACGATTATTGTTTTAACCATATCTAGAAAAATAATATTTTTTAGCTTATACATTTTTTAAACTAGTGTCTCGACGCTATACTTTATGTCTTTTTATAAAATATACTATAATTATAATATATTAATATCTCTTTTTTTTATAAATACCTATTTAATATAAATTTATAATAATAGATATATAAGTATAAGTTATAATATAAAGTAATAAATTATATAAAACTATAAATATATTAAATACTATTAAGTAGTTTTTACGTATGTATTTAATAAGTACTACTTTTTTTAATAAGATTTAGTGCAGTATATTTAAGAGCTAATTATTAGCCTATATAGTATATATAATACTTTTTATTCTAATTAAATAGTTTCTAATAGGAACTTTATTATATATATAAAATATAAATATCTATTTAAATAAATAAATAAAAAAGTTTATATATAAGTTTAATTTAGATAAACAAGTAATAAAATCGTTTTTATATAAACTAGTAGTAGTAGTAGTACTAAAAAGTATAATATTTATAAATTAATATAAAGTACACTAACTAGTAATATTTTTTATATTTATTTTTATAAATTATTATTATTATTATTACTACTATTAATATTATTATTATTAATATTATTATTATTATTATTATTAATATTATTATTATTATTATTATTATTATTACTATTATTATTATTATTACTATTATTATGATTATTACTATTATTATTATTATTACTATTATTATTATTATTACTATTATTATTATTATTACTATTATTATTATTATTACTATTATTATTATTATTACTATTATTATTATTATTACTATTATTATTATTATTACTATTATTATTATTATTACTATTATTATTATTATTACTATTATTATTATTATTACTATTATTATTATTATTACTATTATTATTATTATTACTATTATTATTATTATTACTATTATTATTATTATTACTATTATTATTATTATTACTATTATTATTATTATTACTATTATTATTATTATTACTATTATTATTATTATTACTATTATTATTATTATTACTATTATTATTATTATTACTATTATTATTATTATTATTATTATCTAATATTATAAAGAAAAATTTATAATAAATAAGTCTATTAAAAATAGAATTACTAAATTACTAAATTACTAAATATCTTTTATAATTTTAGTAAATAGTTTATAAATACTCTTTTTATTAAAAAAATAAAAAAAACTTTAAAGTTTAAATTTTGCTCTCGTCTACTTTAATCTACTATCTAATTAATTAGTTTATTAGATTTTAGACTTAACCTTATTAGGTTTAGTTATATTATTTAATTAGGCTAGTTAATTTCCTAAATAGGTTTAGTTTAGTTTAAATTCCTAATTAGGTTAGCGTGGTGACCTAACCTAATTAGGAACTAGACTATTTCTAAATAGGAAAGAAGCTATTCCTAAATAAGTAATTAATTAAATTCTAGTATAGATTACTTAACTAGCCTATATATATTAGTTAAAAATTAAAGAGCCGGTTGTTAGTTCGCTTAGGAGATAAAGTACTTTTTTTAAATAGTTAGGTAGCCTTAATATAAGACTTATTTTTTTTTTAAAAAAAAAAGTATTTTATATTCTATTATATTCTATTTTATATATTAATTATAATTAATTAATTTATAATAAGGTAGTAATTATTATTATATTATATGGTTAACGATAAAATATTATATATATAAATTAAAAATATAAAAGTGAATATTTTATTATCTATTAAAACGACTAATATAATTACAGGGGGGTAATACTAGGAAACCTAAATCTAAAAAGTTACCTTTTTAAAAATTAATTTAAAATTAATTACTAAGTCTAAAAATACGTAAATTATAGCGTTTTAAAGAGAAAGTTAAGAAAATATATATAATAATTTTAGTTACTGCTTAATTAGTATACGTAATAAATTAAAATTACCTAAATATAATTATATTTTTAGCCCCTGTCTTAGGTCTCTATAACTTGTTAGTTAGTAAATATATTTAACTAAAACTTTAACTATATTATTTTAGGACCAGCGTAGGTTACGTAACCTAAATTTTAATAAGAATTTATTATATAATAATAAAGTTATATACCTAGTAAAAATTTAGTTCTTACTTATATAATTAGTAATTACGTAATATATTATTAATATTATAATATATTATAATATCTTTTAACTTTTATATACTTAAATTCCTATTCTTTTAAAATAGCTCTAACTCCTTTAAAACTCGAATATAAAATTAATTTACTTTTAAAAGTAAATAATTCTTCTTTTTTAATTACTATTTATTAGACTCTAACACGTCTTAAATATAAAGAAAAAATAATTATAATATAAAAAAAAATTATACAGGGGGTATAAAAAAGTTAACTAAAATAAATAAAAGAGTTATTGATAAAAACTTAACTAATGGTTTTAAAAAGTAAACTAGAAAAGTATTATTAGAAAATAATCTAAATATTATAAAAAGATAATTATAAAAAGTATTTTTTTTTTAAAAAAAAAAGGTTATATATTTAATATAAGTAAAAAAAAACTAATAATAAATAAAGAAAATGCTAAACAAAGATTAAAATACGCTAGAGATAATATAAAAAATATTAAAAATTTAAATTTAAAATAATAATATTTTCTAATAAGTTAGCAATATAAAGGAGTAAAATTAAAGAAGAGTATTATAAAAAAGTAATAATAAAATTAAAAAAGAACTACCTATTAGCTAATTATAAAATAAGTTATTTTAGAATTTTAATATATTATAATATACTACATTTTATATATTTTTAAGTTATAGTTTTATTTTTTTAATATTAGTTATATTAATTATTTTATAGGCCATTATAAAATATTCTAAGTTTAGAGTACTATTTAGTTAAATAGTAAAAGTAATTTAGTATTTATTAGAATACTACATTTTTTATTTCTTATACTAGTAAGAATTATATTAATAAAGCTTTTATACCTAAAGTTAAACCGAAGATAAAAAGCGGTAAGTAACTTAATAAAATTTTTAATTTCTTTTTTAATATATATATATTATTATATTATATTATAATTATAAACTTTATATTAATATTAATTCGATTAGTAATTTTAATAAAATAATACCGCTATTTATAACATAACAGACGTTTTAAACTAGTTTAAAAATAATAAAATTATACTTTTCTCTTACTTAGCCTATAGTCCTAATTTAGTCTCTATAGAACATATATAGAGTTATTTAAAATCTAGACTAATTAATTATAAAAAGACTAATTTAGGTATAGAATTAAGTTTATAAAGTATAGTGTCTTTTAAAAAAGCTATTATAAAGAAGTAGAATAATATACTATAGGAAGTTATTAATAATAATATTTTATTTTTCTCTTACTATTATAGGGTAGTTATAAAAGCTAAAGGCTACTATACTAAATACTAGTAATTTATTATTTATTAGTTTATTATTAAAAATTGTAAAAAGCATCTTTTATATATAAATATATAATTAATATATTAATATATAAAAATAATTTATATACTAATATAATATAGTAGTTATTATACAGGGGGGTAACATAAAAAAGGGTTAATTTAAAAAGTTATCTTTTTTAAAAAATTATATAAAATTAAATAATAAAGGTAAAAATACGTGAATAATATCGTTTTAAATAGAAAATTAAGGAGACTTAAATTATAATTTTAGTTACTACTTACTAACTATAGGTAAATAACTAAAGTTACCTAAACCTAGTAATTATTTTAACCCCTTTTTTAGGTTCCTATAACTTTTTAGTTAGTAAATATATTTAACTAAAATTTTAATAATACCCTTTTAGGCGAGGTGTAGGTTACGTGACTAATTTTTCGAAGTATATTAGTAATCTAATAATTAAATTATATTAATATTAAAAATATAGCCTATGCTTATATAATTGCTCCTTACGTAATATATTACTAATATTATAGTATATAATTATATCGTTTTAATTTTATAAACCTAGATTTCTATTTCTTTAAAATAGCGTAATATTTAACAAATTTTAAATTTAGAGTTAATCTTCTTTTAAAAGTAAATACTTTTATTCTAATAATTATTTTTACTGTAAAAGAACTTTAAATAATATATATATATCTGTATAATATTTTAAAAATAATATAATAATATAATTAATATAAATAACGTTAAAAGTGGTACAGTTCTTAAGATAATTTAAAGAGTAAAAAGAATTATTAATAGAGACTTAATTAAAGGCCCTAAAAAATAAAATAAAATACTATAGTTAGAAGATAGTCTAAATATTATAAAAATATTCTTCTAAAAGTATTTTCGAAGAGAAGTGTTATAATATTTATATTAATAAAAAAACGTATAATTAATAAGGAAAACGCTAAAAATATATATTAAAATACACTAAAGCAAATACTAAAAATATTAAAAATATAAATTATAAACAAATTATAATTTTTAAGAAGTTAAAATTATAAATAGAAGAGATTAGAAAGGAGTATTAAAAAAGAAGGAGTAATAATAGAGTTAAAAAAAGTACTAGCTATTAGCTATTAAAAAAGTGAGTTATTTTTATATTTTATTGTATTTTAATATATAACTATTTATATATTGTTACGTTATAGTTTTATTTTTTTAATATTAATTATATTAATTATTTTATTAGTTATTATGTAATATTCTAATTTTAGAACGTTATTTAGTTAAAAGATAGAAGTAATTTAGTACCTATTAAAATACCTAATTTATCTATTTTTTTTACTAGTAAAGACTATATAAAAAAAATTTCTATATCTAAAGTTAAACTAAAGATAAAAAGGAGTAAGTAATTTAATAAATTTTTTAGTCCTTTTTCTAATATAATAATATAAATATTAATATATATTATTATATTATAGTATAATTATAAAATTTATATAAATATTAATTTCTATTAGTAATTGTAATAAGATAATACTCTTATTTATAAAATAACGGACGTCTTAAACCAGTTAAAGTATAATTAAAAAAAAATTTTTTTTACCTAGCCTTTAATACTGATTTAGCCTATATAAAAAATATACAGGATTATATAAAATCTAGACTAAATAATAATAAAATACCTAATTTAAATATAGAATTACGGTTAGAAAGTATAGAGGGTATAAAAGAACTACTGTTATATAGTAAAATAAAAAACTATAAAAAGTTATTATTACTTATAGTTTATTACTCCCTAGCTATAATAAAATACTTATTAAATCTTAGGGGTACTATACTAAGTACTAGTAATATATTATTTACTAGTTTATTATTAAAAATGTGAAAAAGTGACTTTTATATATAACTATATAAATAATATATAAATATATAAATATATTTAATATACTAATAAAACTTAGTATTTATTATTATATATATAAAAAAAAGCTAATTTTACACCTTAAATAAAAAGTTATATTAACTTAAAGTATAGCCCTAAAAATTTTATATATTTACTAATTTTTTTTAACCCCTAAACCCTATAGTAAGCAGCACCTAATAGGCTGAACGGAATCTGCTAGTCTTTCTCTTTAAACCACTATTTTTCTTGTATTTTTAGGCTTGCTAATTAAAAAGATATATTATATTAAAAAAGATATCTTTTTTAATTAACTCTGTTTTGTGTCACCCCCCTGTACAATATATAAAAATCAGCTAATTTTACACCTTAGATAGAAAGTTATAATAGACTAAAATAGAGTTCTAAAAGTTCTTTATATTTACTAAATTCTTTTATCCCGTAGGGTTTTACTAAGCAGCCCCTAATAGGGTAAATAAGGTAAACTAGACTTTCTCTTTAAAATAGTATTATTTTTATATTTTTAGACTTTATATATAAAAAGTTATATTATTATAAAGAAGGTAATTTTTTTAATTTAGATTTACTAATATTACCTCTCTATAATAGGGAATATTCTAAAAATAATATAAATATAACTATTTTATTATAGCTTATTCTCTACTAAATAATATACTAATAAATAAATATATTTTTATTAGGGTTTTAAAATTTATAAATTTTAAGTGTATTAATATATTTATTAAGTTTTTTACTATATTTATACTTCTAAATAAAGATTTATATATACTTATTACTATTTAATTACTAAATATTTAATAAATAAGTTTATTATAATTTAAAAATATTTTTACTACTAGACTATGCTATAGAATAATATAAATATAAGTAAATAATTAATTAACCTATAAAATAATAATTAAATATAAAATCTTAAAAATTATAATATATTATTAATATAAATACTATATAATTAAATTTTTAAATCTAATAATAAAAATATAATCTTAATAAAATTTTTTTATTAATTACTTATCTTTATTAAAAATAAAATTTTATAAAAAATTACGTATATATACTATATAAAAAATATAATATTAAGTAAAATACTAGCGAGAGGGTGTGTGGCTTAGTAGATAATACACCCGGCTGCCTATAATAGTAATATTATACGTTATAAGTTTAAATCTCGTTTTTATTTACTTTAATTTACTATTTAATTAATGAGTTTATTAGGTTTTTGACTTAATTCTATTAGGTTTAATTATATTACTTAATTAGTCTAGTTAATTTCCTTAATAGATTTAGTTTAATTACTTAATTAGGTTAGTATAGTAATCTAATCTAATTAGTATTAGACTATTCTTAAATAGGAAAGACACTAGTTCTAAATAAGTAATTAATTAAATTCTAGTATAGATTACTTAACTAGTCTATATTTAATTAGTTAATTACTTAAAGAGCTAATTGTTAGGTTACTTAGGAGATAAAGCACTATTCTTAAATAGTTAAGTAGCCTTATTATAAATGGCTTATTTTTTTTTTAAAAAAAAAAGTAAAATACTAATATATTATTAATAATAATATATTTAACTAAAGCTTTATAATATTCTAATAAGTATAAATATTATTTTATTATAGTAATTTAAATATAATATACACTATGAAATATTAAAGGTTGAAGAATATATAGCTTAGTATATAATATATTTAATTATTTATAGTACTTATATTATATTGGAGAGGATATTAAAAAAAAGATTTTAAAAAGTTACCTTTTTTAAAATAATATAACCTTTTAGTTATAAGGCCTAAAAATACGATAAAAATACTATATTAAAGAAAAAGACTAATATACTCTATTTATCCTATTAGAGACTGCTTATTACAGAGTTTAGAGGGGAAAAAATTAATAAATATAGAAAATTTTTAAAGCCCTACTATAGACTACTATAACTTTTTATTTAAAGTTTAACATTACCGTATTTTTATATATTAATATATTAATTATATAATTATATTTAAAATTTACTTTTTTAAATTTTTAATAATAAACTAATAAATAATAAATTACTAGTATTTAGTATAGTAGTCTTTAGTTTCTATAATTATCTTATAATAATTAAAAAGAGATAAAATATAGTTATTAATAACTGTTTATAATATATTATTTTACTCTTTAATAATAGCTCTTTTAAAAAGCTCTATACTTTATAAACTTAATTCTATACCTAAATTCGCCTTTTTATTTTTATTTAGTCTTGATTTTAAATAATTTTATATATTTTCTATAGGGGCTAAATTAGGTCTATAGGCTAGATAAAGAAAAAGTATAATTTTATTATTTTTAAACTAGTTTAAAACGTCCGTTACTTTATAAACAGTAGCGTTGTCTTATTAAAATTACGAATCTAAATTATTAGTAATATAAAGTTTATAATTATAATATAATATATATATATATTATTATATTATTATATTATTATATTACTATATTATTATATTATTATATTATTATATTATTATATTATTATATTATTATATTATTATATTATTATATTATTATATTATTATATTATTATATTA